>CAUDMG010003158.1:2220000-2390000 GCA_958450375.1 Homarus gammarus | reverse complement strand
CACCTCAGAACTCACCAACGAAGTAACATCCTTAATAACTCATATCATTGTATCATAGCTGGATGATCGTCATACTCGATTCCGAGTGACAGCAAAGTAGTAGTAGTAGTAGTATAGTTTTCACCACCATTACCACCTTCCCACCAACACCACTACCACCAACACCACTACCACCACCATTACCACCTTCCCACCACCACCATTACCACCTTCCCACCACTACCACCACCATTAGCACTCTAAGACCAGACGTTAAGTATATTCCTACGACTAACGCCATTAAAATGAAACACGAGGGACTATTACCGTGGCCCACCTAACATTACGGGGAATCATGGCTACGATTCAGCTCACGTTTCTACCAAGACAAACAAACACAAACATCTAACGAACGGACTTGAAAAATAAACAACACACATCAGTCAGGTGAGGAGAGATTAATATGTGTTTAACGCCATAAAGTCATGATTATAATTTTCACTCGTTAATAAGATCATAGTTATATCACCTGGTGGAGGGCCTCGGGGCTCTACTAATTAAATATACCTGTGTAAAAAATAAGAGCAAATTTTACACAGGTGTCGAAGGTACACAGTAGGTAAGACCTAACTGGGCAGGTGTTCGGCAGGTGCTGTGTCACTCACTTTAAACGGTGGCCGGTCATATGGTGGGCCCTGGTTCTGAGGGATCCTCCCCACCGAAACCCACTATTCTGTCTTCACCTTCTCCCTCCTCGCCATAATGTTACCAGTCCTCGCCATAATATTACCAGTCCTCGCCATAATATTACCAGTCCTCGCCATAATATTACCAGTCCTCGCCATAATACTACCAGTCCTCGCCATAATACTACCAGTCCTCGCCAAAATACTACCAGTCCTCGCCATAATATTACCAGTCCTCGCCATAATATTACCAGTCCTCGCCATAATATTACCAGTCCTCGCCATAATATTACCAGTCCTCGCCAAAATACTACCAGTCCTCGCCATAATATTACCAGTCCTCGCCAAAATATTACCAGTCCTCGCCATAATATTACCAGTCCTCGCCAAAATAATAGCAGTCCTCGCCATAATATTACCTCCTCGCCAAAATATTACTCCTATCACTACAGTTTTCTTCTCTCGTCAGCAGAATATTCATATCAATATCCTTCCCAGCTCCTTTTGATGAGTATTCGCTCGAATCACACTGCTCCGTTGCCAGTTCCACTGTGTGTGTTGGTGGGAGGGTCGGCGCAGTGACTTGTCGTCCAGGAAGGGTACAACAGGCTATGCACCCTTCACCGCCAGTGTACCACGAACTTCTGAACGGAACTGTACCTGATCCAGTTTTCAATAAGTTATCACATAAACTTAATTAGTGTAATCATAAGGCAACGTCTTTTTTTTCTCATTAATCAGCGTTTTAATCTCACTAAAATTCAACGCAACGTAAGCAACACATGACACAGTCTACGTTCGTAATAAAACACAACGCAGGCCCCTATAACAACATGCGTACAACCACAATAGGTAATACACTTTCACAATTAAAACAAAAATACAACACCTAAAACACATTCTTTAGTTCATACCAGCGTGACTTTTTCCCATTTTCTTCTACACAAACATTAGGTAAAGAAAACGTAAAATCACCGATGTTTGTGATTTCCTGGAGAGACGAAGATAAAGGAGAGAATAGCAATTTCCTTGGTTGCGATAATCTCCATATTAACGACTCTATAACGACCGCTAATAAATCACTCATGGTAATTTCCTTTCAGTGTGGTGCGGGGAGCGGTTAATCGGGCGGGGTTGGCGTCGAAAACAACACACACACAAACACACACACACACACACACACAAAGGTCGCGTCTCACCGCCCCTCACGATGGGAATTTGTCAAGCGATTTCATTAATTCAGTCTCTCTCTCTCTCTCTCTCTCTCTCTCTCTCTCTCTCCTTCACGGTCCTCCATCTTCTCTTGCCCATCCTTTCCTGTCTCTGTCCTTGGCTTTGTGTGTCTTCCGTTATTATCATCCACCATCCACATCCACACACCATCCTCATCCACATCTTTTATTCAATTCTCTTCTATTCCATTGTCATCTCTATTTCACTTCTTATTCTCCTATCCATTTGATTTTTATTTATCCTGTGTTCCTTCCTCCTTTCGCTGTTATATTTTCCTCCTTATCTCATTCATCGAGAGAGAGAGAGAGAGAGAGAGAGAGAGAGAGAGAGAGAGAGAGAGAGAGAGAGAGAGAGAGCCGGTCATAACATCTTCAGCCGGTTTCCTTGCCGTGCGGTCCTTTCCATTTTTCTGGGAAATGAGGAGACGAGAGACAAGTAGAGGCTGGGGACAAAGGCAAAGACAGACGAACAGACATCACACACACACAGACACAAAGACACATACAGACACTCGATTTTCATTTTAAAAGCGATTGGGGAAGGGGAGAGGGAGGGAGAGGGGAGAGGGAGGAAGAGGGGGGGAGAGGGGGAAGAGAGATGGATACGAATCTCCGACCTATTTCACCTCAGCCAGACGATCAAACGAAAAAGCACCACTATTCGAATATATAACACCGATACCCCTCCTTTCACACTCTCTCCCTGTCTGTGTGTGTGTGTGTGTGTGTGTGTGTGCTCTGAAAAATAAAGCCCCCCACACGCCATCCCTTAACCATTTCGTTGAGGTTCTCGTAATATCCGCATCAACTCACAGCAGAAGGCATCTCGTAAGAAAGACACAGAGACACACACACACACAGATGACAAACCTCCCGACGGCATTTCCACTCAGGTTACAAGGCTCCCGGGCACACACCCAGATGAAATACCATGCTGGGAAAACAGGACGATTTTCAAGAATTCTTCCCCGTGGTCATGTGGGAGTTCCTTGCTGAATAAATAATGATAGGCACTTTACTTCCAGCTCAATGGCCGCACTATAAGACCGTTTCCAGAGATAAAGTTTGGATCAGTGTACAGTACAAGCCCAGCACAAAATAGTTGTAGACCCGAATGACGGATTTGGCTCTGAAGACATAAGAATACACTACAAGGTTAACCCCTTTAGATGGTCAGGTTTGGAGGTTAGAATAATTATGAGAAATATAAATTATTTCCAAACTACTGCCACAACACCAATAACAACTCAAAATCACTTCGTGGGTGGGTGGATGGGTGGGTGGGTGGATGGATGGGTGAGTGAGTGAGTGGGTGGGTGGATGGGTGGGTGGAGGAGGAATAATTACGAAATTCCTCTGTAAACTTGCTAAAATAATAAGGGAATCAGTGGTGGGGTGGGGTGGCGTGGAAGGGGGGGGGGGGTGAACCAATTTACCAGAGTATTGCTGCTTAATACTGCCAGGACTAAACCAATGCTCCACTTTCAATGATTTAGACTAGAGCTCAAACTTTCGAGTCCTGACCGTAAATTATTTCAAACAAAGCTCAAGGAATTATGAACACACACACACACACACACACACACACACACACACACACACTGATTCATATCACAAGGATGCAACTCCCCGATAACATATAAAATCCTTTAAACGATTCTAATGACATGACGCACAATACCTCGAGATATGAGCACGTAATAATGACACAACATAAACGATACCTCACACTACGAACCTAAAGATACAACAACAGGAAATACTACAAAAGTAATATTAATGCAACTAGAATAATACCTCACATTACGACAGCAACAGGAACAATACCTCACATTACGACCGCAACAGGAACAATACCTCACATTATGACCGCAACAGGAACAATATCTCACATTACGACCGCAACAGGAACAATACCTCACATTACGACAGCAACAGGAACAATATCTCACATTACGACCGCAACAGGAACAATATCTCACATTACGACCGCAACAGGAACAATACCTCACATTACGGCCTCAACAATAACAATATCTCGCACTACGAACGTAAAAAAATAAAAATTACCAAAACAAACACGAGAGATCCTACCATGATTACAACAGTTAACAATACCTGAACATAATCAATACTTTAAGAAATCAAAAATATTCCCCAGCTCTCTCGGGTAATTATGGTAAGACAATGAGTTCTTTATCTTGCTCTAATAAAGACTAGGACCATAATAATCTCCCACCAATATTTTTTACACCAATGAATAATATATTGAAATGATGTTCGAGAATTGGAAATTTTGACGAATGAAAAAAAAAATATATGTAAAAAACGAACCTCAGTGTATTTTACCTGATGATTAAACACACTAATAATCCAAATGGGGGTTAGGTTAGCGTTAAGGTGGGTTAGGTTAGGAGGAAAAAAGGTGTGGGGAGGAACAAAGATGTGGAGAGGAGTGGGAAGGGACAACGGAATGGGAAGGAACGTGAGAGGTCCATGAGAACAGGTCACACGGTCCTCCCAAACTTAATTTAACCTTCCGAGGACATAATATATGGGAGGGAGAGAGAGAGAGAGAGTATAGGAGAGGAAGGAAGGTAAAGGGAGAACGAAAGAGGTAGGAGAGGGGAACGAGGGAAGGAGGTGAACGATGGAGGGGGAGGGAGGAGGTATGAGGGAAAAGAAGAAGGAAAGGAGGGAAGGGAGGGAGGAGGGAAGGGAGGGAAGGGAAGAGGGGGTAGGATGTGTGGAGATAGATGGTATGTTTAGAAAATAATAGCTGCTTGAAGATGATGAAGGGCGCATTTACATGAGGCGTGAGGAGCCTTTCCTTGCCTGTTATCGGATCTTGTAACCATTATAAATTATTCCCTACTTAGAAAATGTCTCCAATTTACTTTTTGTTCGTCTAATTAAATATTTATTCTCTTTTTCCTGTGTAATTTATGTGTTTTATGACCTTACGATTAACTATCTATCCTAATGCTAGATTGACCTATCCTAACGCAATACTAACGCTAACCTAACGCTTACCTAACCTAACCTAATCTAACGCTAAACTAACCCAACTTAACCACAATAAATACAACGCCTTCAAACTTCCATAACCCGTGCTGGTGAAATCTTAATGTATGCAAATTTTATGCCAAACAGCTTTCCTAATTAGTTGGTCTGTCCAGGAAATGATATGGGTATTAAATCTGGCGGACTTAGCAAAGATTATCGATTTATCTCCATCATAATAGCTCTAACAAACGACCATTATACTCATGATAGGCGAAATTAATCTGGTATCTTTTTATCACTTTCGTTTAGGGAATTGAGGTAAATGAGAGAGGGAGGGAGTTGGTCATATCAGTCATGTCGGTTTGTGGGGAATTTTGACGTCATGTGTTTTAAGTGAGGGAAAATAAAGGGTTATTTGTCCCGAGAATTTGAGTTTTTTTTTTTTAATTACTAACGTCACTGCCTGTAACGTAACACCATCATATAACTGTCACCACTACAAAGCCTACTACGCATCACTGTCACCACCACAACACCTGCACATCACCACCACAACACCTGCACATCACCATAACACAAACTCTAAATAAAAAAAAAAAATATGGATCACGTGAAGACTAAGCAGCCTAGATTATTTCAACTTAAGATTAACCACCATAACGCTATCCTAACCTAACCTAACCTGTCCGCCACGCCTCAGTCCTCTCTAGGTAAACTTTTAGAAGGCTTCCTCACCCGCTCTCAAAAATAGGTCACACTCTTGCTCGCTTCACTGGGAGAAACTCACAAGGATTCAGCTCCTTGCTGTACCCAGTCCCATGGGGAGTCTTCAGATTTATATTTTATTTACAATCTTTATTCTACTTTAAATACTGTATAACTATTGCCTTCACTCTATTTACCTTACTGAATTAATGTGTGTGTGTGTGTGTGTGTGTGTGTGTGTGTGTGTGTGTGTGTGTGTGTGAAGGCTAATATCCATAGTTTACCTTACGGTTGACAATCAAGTTTAAATTCGGGATTGAGGAAATTAATCTATTTCTCTGATTTTCCTCTGCTTGTGTGTATCTCTGACCTCGTCACCCCGCAACACACACACACACACACACACACACACACACACACACACACACACACTATTACTACTACTACTTTGTTGTCACTCGGAATCTAGTATGACGATCATCCAGCTATGATAAAATGATACGAGTTATTAAGGATGTCACCTTCGTTGGAGAGCTTTGAGGTGACTCGAGAAGCCGACACGGGACCGACAGAGCCGTCCACAGATGTTGCACGTGTGGAGGCCTACATCTTGTCCCAGTAAATCAGGACCAAACTTAATATAATTTTTTTTTTACTCAATTACTGCACTATATTCGTGACTACATTATCGGCAATCACCGTTAATCTAGCGTTCAGTTTCGAGTTTTATGTTATTTCCAATGTTTGTTGGTGTTTGGTTGGCTTTAAAGCGAATTTCTTACTATTTATAAATGTTAAGAATAAAGAGTGAGCCATCTAAGGACAGGAGGTGAGGGTGGGGGAGGTGGCGAGGGAGGAGAGGGATGAAGAGGAGGCGGTGAAGGAGGAGGGGGAGGAAGAAGAGGCGGTGAAGGAGGAGGAGATGGTGGTGGAGAAGGAGAGGGCGGAGGAGGGAGAGTTGAAGGTGAAGCAGGTGGTAGAGGATGGGGTGGGGGTTGGGGTGAGTAGGGGAAGGGGTGGAAAAGGAGGTAGGGGTAATGGATGAGGTGGGGGTAGTAGAGGAGGTGGAAATGGTGTGGAGTGGGGGATGGGGTAGAGGTGGGGTGGAATAATGAAGGTGTGGGGGTAGAGGAGGGGGTGAAGTAGGGGAAGGGTGGAGGTGGGGCAGAGGAAGGGTGGGGGGGTAGAATAGGTGGGGGTAGAGGAGGTGGGGGTAGAGGAGGGAGCAGGGTAGGGTGTCCTTCAAGAGGGCCAGCAGGCAGAGTCGAGCTCATAACTTCACCAAATAAACTTTAGACATGCGACCTGCCTCTCCTCCCGCGCCACAAAATTTCATTTCATAAATCTCTGTGGACTGTCCCCCAAAATGAATGTTGACTCTGCCATCCAAAAAAGACCGCAGAACAAAAAAAAAATGAAGGTGAGTGAGACATAATGAAAATGTTCGACGGACAGAATTCCCACAGCCAGATGTGTGAGGACTACCTTCTTCGTGACCTCCCTCGCCTTAAAACTAGGGTTCCCTGTAGACGCTGCCTCACGGTATCTACCCATCGGGGAAAAATCATGTTACTTTTTTATCAGCAAGGAAGAAAACTCCAATTGACCATTTAAATTACATAAACTTAATTCGATAAATAACTAAGCCCTGGCTGGTCCTGAAGAATCCTGTCGTGTTGAGAGCCAGGGTTCAGCTGACTCCTCTCCTCAAGAATCACCAACTCGGCACATGTCCTTGTCGCCATCAACAATTACCTTCACGAGAGGTACTACACTACATGGCGCTGCACACAGGAGTAATCTGTGCTTGAAAATTTTCCCAATTATCTCGTGAAGGCGTTAGTGTCGCTTCTCGTTGAAGGTCTACTGTATACTCTCACGGTAGAGGAGCGCCACCGTCGCTACAACACCTGACCGGAGACCAGAACTAACTGCACAGTAAGTTGCTGGATTCATGATAAGTGTACACCTAGGAGTGCTTAGGTCACCTGAAGATTAAGCACCCTAACGCTAGAGTAACCTAATTTAACCAAACCTAATCTAACGCTAACCTAACCTAATCCCCCCAGGTAGTGCTATGGAGTATAATCTTCAGGCGATATAAGCTGGGGTGTCTCCAACAGATTGCATACAACAAAATTATCGGTAGTGTTTGTTTTTCTGTGTTTGTTTTCTGTGTATTGTGTGTTTGTTTTTCTGTGTAGGCCCTTTGGTGAGGAAGGAAATGACTTGGATAAAAAATAAAGTCTTTATGAACCGAGTGTCATTAATACTGCCGCCATTATAGCCATTAATCCTCCTTTACAACTTTACCATAAATCCTCAGCTGTCCGCCTGAGAAACAAAACCTAGAATCTTACCTGATGGATTAACCTTTAGGGACGTGGTCATAAATCCCTTCCATGGGATTAAGATTTTTGCCCTTTGAGAAATTCTCCCGTGTATCTACTCCCCAGATTAGTTTCCCTTCGTGAGATAATGAGTTCTCGTCGAGAGATTGAGTTAAAGGTGTAAATTGTGAGATAATGGCGATGAGCGAAGAATTTTTATATAATGACATTGTATTTTGAGATAATTGACGATAGATTGAGAATATAACGTTCAGTTGATGGCTTTGTTATCTTCTTCAAGAGATTAATTTATTATTAAATTTATTGAAACCACTATCAATGACAGTCTCATCATCACTGATTCTCTATCCTCACTACTTGCTCTTGACACCTTCAAGTTGTCACGCGCTTGTCTCTGAAGCCAGACACAAATATGCGTACCTTGTTGACCGGGGTGTCAAGGTCAAACTGTTGTGGATCCCCTCTCACATAGGCCTCAAAGAACATGACAAGAGTTGATGCCCTCGCCAAACTCGCGAGACACACTGCCTCACACTCCTGTACTCAGGCAGTTGTGAATAAGTCACCATCTATCTACAGAGCTTAACAAAGAATTGATTTAAAATACTCTATAACATTCAATACCATAATATCCTGACCACTGGGGTTAGTTATATAGACCCTTTGTGACCTCTACTCTGTAATTCTTTTGCGCTACCGATCACAGGATGAGTATGGGGTGCACAATAAACTAGCCGTTGTAAGTGGCAAAAAAATTAAATCATTAACACCATCTGACACAACCCACTAACACCACCTGTCATAACCCACTAACACCACCTGTCACAACCCTCTAACACCACCTGACACAACCCACACATCCTGGTACCCGCACCAACTGACACCATCTCCCCCCAACTGTTACCACTGCTCTCAGATCTTAAGCCTCTCAACCACCAGCTCTAGTTGCGTTTCTCTTCCTGTCTATTAATCTTAACGTAATACTGACCGCCTGACCTGAATGATAGATGCCTGGTCTACTGATTTAACGGTTGGAGGGGGAGAGAGGGGGGTGAGAGAGGGGGGAGGGGTGAGGGGTGAGAGAGGGGGGTGAGAGAGGGGGGTGAGAGAGGGAGGGGAGGGGTGAGAGAGGGGGGAGGGGTGAGGGAGGGGAGGGGTGAGAGAGGGGGGGAGGGGTGAGAGAGGGGGGAGGGGTGAGAGAGGGGGAGGGGTGAGAGAGGGGGAGGGGTGAGGGAGGGGGGAGGGGGAGGGGTGAGAGAGGGTAGGGTGAGAGAGGGTAGGGTGAGAGAGGGTAGGGTGAGAGAGGGGGGTGAGAAAGGGGGGTGAGAGAGGGAGGGGAGGGGAGGGGTGAGGGAGGGGTGAGAGAGGGGAGGGGTGAGAGAGGGGGGAGGGGGTGAGAGAGGGGGGAGGGGTGAGAGAGGGGGGAGGGGTGAGAGAGGGGAGGGTGAGAGAGGGGAGGGTGAGAGAGGGAGGGGAGGGGTGAGAGAGGGGGGTGAGAGAGGGGAGGGGTGAGAGAGGAGATAAATAAACGTTATTTTTCTGTTGTTGCTTTTTTAATGTCATAATTTTATTCGGGTCATTGTCGTCCATATTAGGTTTCTGAAGGAGACGCCGACATCTTGAACACTACGAAACACAAAACACCAATATGATGGAAAACACATCACAGGAAAACTAAATATATTTGTATTTTTTCCAATTTGTTAGACCCAACTGAAGTCTTTCGTAATAGATTCACCTTCGACGTCAAGACAGACTTTCTTTAACTGGAAGATAAATTGTCGAATCCTCTTTTTTTATGGTTAAAATTTCAATCAACACCAATGCAGCCAAAGAATGATTCAACAGAAGTGCAACAACAAACTACTACCAAAACACACTTACTCAAACCACTAATACCGCCCCCCCCCCCCCCCCCGTTAACATACGCACCCAACACACTCCAGTTAGCAGCACCAACCAACATCAAGAAACTGCAAGTCATACAGGATAAATCACAACACACACACACACACAAACACACACACACACACACACACACAGAACACCCTTCACCACAAACCAACACCTACATGAACAGAGCAACAATCCACCACTCAACTACTACTGGAGACTATCAGATGTAGAGACAGATAGAAAACCTCTTACCCACACACCCACAAGGTCAGGAATACTGTGACGACATCATACTTCACCCTAGATATAGAAACAAAAACCCCTCCATATTAAACAGACCCAATACATCATACTAGAAACACGTAATCAACACTAACACACCTGGGCGGCCTGAGAACAATCCAGGTACACCACATCAAGCCGCTCCGAGTTCAGATCTTCTCCTCTCACAACTCCACTCAAACTCTGATGGTGCAATAACAACAATGTAACCAATGAGGTTCTATCTGAGGTTCGATTATTTCCAAGCCAATCAGAGAACTAATTCCCTACTTTCTTCTTAAAAAATGCAAAACTCGATAATACCCATATTCCTTCATGTAACAAATTCTCTGACATTTTAAGATCAGATACTCAAAAGTTTCCAATTAGCTCCGTTCCACCTTCGGCATAACCTCAAAGACTGTACCTTCAGTGCCTTCACCAGTCACCAAACAACTCTACTACTAAGTCACTTCTTTCTTTTCCACTTGGCGGGGGCCTATCGGGGTATCTGGGTTCGAGCTGCGGCAGTGTGAATCTTGCCTCGTCGGTCATGATGCTGGGGGTCTGCACTACAATCCTATAACAATCAGGAATGCTGTGTTAAGCCACGACATCTATTTCTACTCCTACTACTCACTTTCATCCGCCTGTTGTCCTTCCACTGAACCTTTTTCACGTCACGAATGCTCTAAAATACTACAAAATATGAATAACTGGGGAACATCAAGCTCTGTGTGTGTGTGTGTGTGTGTGTGTGTGTCTCCTCCACCTTCCAAACCTAAGTCTTTTAATGAAATACCATTGGAAGTCTCTCTCCGTGAAACCTCAAGAAGGGATTTACTAACCTACAGTACGTCTTGCCTTAAAAGAGAAGCGTATCCAGTCTCCTCCTTTTCCCCTTCCCTCTCCTATTCTTCCCTTACCCTCTCCTCCTCCCCTTCCCTCTCCTCCTCCCTTTCCCTCTCCCTCTCCTTCCCTCTCCCCCTCCTTCCCTATCCCCTTCCTTTGATGCTCTCTAATGGAACTTTCAAACCCCTTTACAGGCCATCAAATATTCTTCACGGGCTTTGACGCACAATCCATCGCGTACGAAAAGAATATCCACATTGGAAAACTAAGAAGAAGAACAACAATAAGAACAACAACAAGCAGAACAATAACAACAACAACTAAACAATGTAAAAAAAGAGGAGACGATCACAAATACACAGGTGTAGAGTACAGTTTCTCGACTCACAAGAGATAGTATTGAAATTCAACTATTACATATATATCAAGCCGACCAAAAATAGGTTCTCCCCAACATTTTCAATTTCCTATTGCAGATCGACCTCAAAATTGAAAGGATAAGAGGGGAGGGGAGGGGAGGCTCAAGCATTTCCCAGCTGGCGTATTGGACTCACTTGAGCGATATATTTGTCTATACGAAGGAGGTGACCCCCCCCCCCCCCACCTTAAGGACAGCCCCAAAGGTACCGGGTCATGTGAAGATTAAGCATCCCAAGATTATTTCACGTGTTTTGAGAGAGAGAGAGAGAGAGAGAGAGAGGGGGGGGGGGTGGCATGAGGGATTCTCGGGAGTCGAAGAAAAAAAATTGAAACTGACACATGAGGTGGAGAAGCTGTACAGACTCAACACCAATACACACACACACTCGAGATGAAGACCAACACACACTCAGGGACAACACACTCTCAAGACCAACACACACTCAGGGACAACACACTCTCAAGACCAACACACACTCAGGGACAACACACTCTCAAGACCAACACACACTCAGGGACAACACACTCTCAAGACCAACACACACTCAAGGACAACACACTCTCAAGACCAACACACACTCAGGGACAACACACTCTCAAGACCAACACACACTCAGGGACAACACACTCTCAAGACCAACACACACACACACACTATCACTTGTCCCCAAAAGCCTTATCAGATATACATATATATATACAACATAAGAAAACAACAAATATACGAGTATATATATATCGTTGCACAATAAACCAATATAAACGGGTACAACACGCCATTAAAACCACGACTACACGACGCATTTAAAACCCACGTACGTTCAATGTTACCACCGAGACCTTTATACACACTTCTTTACATACATACATACATACATACATAGATACATACTTCACATAAATACATACATATACATACATACATGCATACATACATACATACATACACGCCTTTATTGATTAGAATAAACTCATTAACCTGTATTATCCTCCTCCTCAACTTCCTTCCTCCTTCTTCCTTCTCCCTCTCACGTCTGTTTCTTCAGCCTTATCCTCAACCTCCTATCTCCTTTTCTTCCCGTTACGTTTGTTTCCTCCTCCTCCTCCTCCCTTTATCCTTCTTCCTGTTCCATCTGTTTCCTCTTCCTCCTTCTCCCTTTTCCTGTTACATCCGTTTCCTCCTCCTCCTCCTCCCTTTATTCTTCTTCCTGTTCCATCTGTTTCCTCTTCCTCCTTCTCCCTTTTCCTGTTCCATCCGCTTCCTCCTCCTCCTACCGCTCTCTCGATCAATTTATAAGCGATGCAACGTACTGCAATATGGAAATTACGAGTATCTGCAATATTCGGTAAATCTCAACTAACACTGATTGCGAAAAATGTGGCAATATTTGTATGTGTTTTATTTGTATTATTCGTTCTAAATATTGACTTAAATGTAATATGAATTAGATTATTAAAATTATTAAAGACAAAGTGTATTATTTCGCAGGCTGATTTATGGGCGTTTTTTACAGCTGGTATATAAATTGTGTACGTTAATAGCGCGCACACACACACGCACGCACACACACACACACACACACACACACATACACTTAACTAATCAGAAATATTAAATTGTGATAAAATATTTGTAATTATAATCTGGACAAAAATGTTCACCACTAACCCATCATTATTGTAGGTGTCAGAGATTAATAAAATACAGGAAATAGTTTATGAATATCGTCACCAGATGGCGGCACACAGCAGCAGGTAGATGGATGGATAACATACTCTCTCTCTCTCTCTCTCTCTCTCTCTCGTACAATAACCAACAAAAGTCTCTTGACACACCCGAATCACCTATGGGTTCGGACGTGGTTTCGAAACCCTTGAAATGAACTGCCATCTAGATTTTGGATCATTGAACTACGAAACCAAACTGTCTGTATGCAGCCAATGTGACCTGACCTGACCTAACCCCCCCCCCTAGTGTCCTTTTACCACCCCTACGTTCTACACCAACAAACTTGCAACGTGAGACTTAACTGCTCGTGAGATGTTGCAAGAAACACCAACAAGCTTGCAACGTGAGAGAGATTCAATTGCTCGCTAGATGCTGCTGTACACTCGTTCAATTAATATTCATGGTGAGGCTCGTCCACTTCAAGCTGCTATTAGTTACTCTTTGTCGAATTACCATCTGAATGACTGAAGCGAAGAGAAGGAAGGAGGGGGGGGGTGTGGTAAGGAAGGAGAGGCAAGGAGGGACGGAGGGAAGGAAGGACTGGAAAAGAAGGTAAGGAGGGAGGAATGGGAAGGACGAGAGAGAGAGAAGGAGAAAGGGAAGTAACAAGAATAATAAAAGAGACGTAAAGTTGTTAAGATGAATGAGATATAAAAGCAAAATAAAAATGAATACCGAGGAAGGGAAGGACGGGAGGGGGAGAGGAAGGGGAGACAGGAGAGGAAGGGGAGGCAGAAGAGGAAGGGGAGGCAGGAGAGGAAGGGGAGACAGGAGAGGAAGGGGAGACAGGAGAGGAAGGGGAGGCAGGAGAGGAAGGGGAGACAGGAGAGGAAGGGGAGGCAGGAGAGGAAGGGGAGGCAGGAGAGGAAGGGGAGGCAGGAGAGGAAGGGGAAGCAGGAGAGGAAGGGGAAGCAGGAGATAGGAGAGAAAGGGGAGGGAGGGGAGGAAGGAATGGAGGAGAGGGAAGAAGTGAAGAGAAAGGAAGAATGGGGGAGGGAAGGGAGGGGAGTTTTCATTACCGCTGGCCAACGTAATTACCAAGACCACCACCATCATCCACCTCCCTCCCTCCTTCCTTCCCTCCCCCTCCCTTCCCTCCCCTCCCCTCCCCATCTCCCCCTCCCTCCGTTATCCATGACCATTTGGGTATGTTGTTCATTATCCACCCTCCACTACCTCCACCCCTCACCACTCCTTCCACCCTTCCCTTCACCCTGCCCCCACTCACTCCACCCCTCACCACTCCTACCACCCTTCCCTCCACCCTGCCCCCACTCACTCCACCCCTCACCACTCCTTCAACCCTTCCCTCCACCCTGCCCCCACTCACTCCACCCCTCACCACTCCTACCACCCTTCCCTCCACCCTGCCCCCACTCACTCCACCCCTCACCACTCCTACCACCCTTCCCTCCACCCTGCCCCCACTCACTCCACCCCTCACCACTCCTTCAACCCTTCCCTCCACCCTGCCCCCACTCACTCCACCCCTCACCACTCCTACCACCCTTCCCTCCACCCTGCCCCCACTCACTCCACCCCTCACCACTCCTACCACCCTTCCCTCCACCCTGCCCCAACTCCCTCCACCCCTCACCACTCCTACACCCTTCCCTCCACCCTGCCCCCTCACTCCACCCTCACCACCTCCACCTTCCTCCACCCTGCCCCCACTCACTCCACCCTCACCACTCCTCCACCCTTCCCTCCACCCTGCCCCCACTCACTCCACCCCTCACCACTCCTTCCACCCTTCCCTCCACCCTGCCCCCACTCACTCCACCCCTCACCACTCCTTCAACCCTTCCCTCCACCCTGCCCCCACTCACTCCACCCCTCACCACTCCTTCAACCCTTCCCTCCACCCTGCCCCCACTCACTCCACCCCTCACCACTCCTTCAACCCTTCCCTCCACCCTGCCCCCACTCACTCCACCCCTCACCACTCCTTCAACCCTTCCCTCCACCCTGCCCCCACTCACTCCACCCCTCACCACTCCTTCAACCCTTCCCTCCACCCTGCCCCCACTCACTCCACCCCTCACCACTCCTACCACCCTTCCCTCCACCCTGCCCCCACTCACTCCACCCCTCACCACTCCTTCAACCCTTCCCTTCACCCTGCCCCACTCACTCCACCCCTCACCACTCCTACCACCCTTCCCTCCACCCTGCCCCCACTCACTCCACCCCTCACCACTCCTTCCACCCTTCACTTCACCCTGCCCCCACTCACTCCCACTCCTCCCCATCCCTTACCCCCCCCCCCCCCCCCCCGTCAGACCCCTTGAGCTACTCGCTGACATTATTAACAAACTTTGGCCCGGGAACTGGAATACCACTGACTCTGAATCTGATTTTTTCATTCCCATAAGCAATTTCTAAAACTTATGTCACTGAGCACTCCCCCCCCCGCCCCCCCCCCCCTACCTCTCTCTCTCTCTCTCTCTCTCCCTTCTTTGTTTTTTTTCTTCTATCTTAACACGTCATTCCATCTCTCCTATTCTCTCACGTTCTTCTCTTCTTTCCTATCTGATATATATTGTCTTCCCTCCCTCCCTCCCTTTCTCCCTCTTCTCTTTTTCATCCTCTTCACTCTTAACTCCCTTTTTTTATCATCCCTACCTCTCCCTTGCCTCACCATCACCTCTCCCTTGCCTCACCATCACCACTCCCTTGCCTCACCATCACCTCTACCTTGCCTCACCATCACCTCTCCCTTGCCTCACTATCACCTCTACCTTGCCTCACCATCACCTCTCCCTTGCCTCACCATCACCTCTCCCTTGCCTCACCATCACCTCTCCCTCAACTCCTCTACCCCATCCCCTTTCCTTCACCCTTTCTACTCACATACCACCCCTACCCCACCTTGTCCTCCTCTTCCTCCTCCTATCCCCCCCATCTCCCTCACTACCACCGTCCTACACCTTCCCTCCCCCTCTTCCTCCCTTCCTTCCTTCCTCCCTCCTTCCTTCCTTCCCTCCGTCAGATGATGAGAAACCTTACACTGGCCGCCGTAAAGAGATCCTCAGTCTTGATTTTAATGAAGAGAGAGAAAAAAATATTAATAATCCCATGAATAAAAAAGAGAAGAAAATGATTTTCCTTAAAATTTTGTCCCTTGAGGATTTTCTTCAAAGCTTCAAAGGGCAGACCATATCCTGTGTGTGTGTGTGTGTGTGTGTGTGAGATTGATTTAGTGGAAATTAAGTCGAAATTTCAGTCTGTTTTAAGTTGGCGTTGCTCAAATTGGATTTCCGGAAGAGTTGGTTTTTAATGAACATTAGTTTAGTGTCTCTCTCTCTCTCTCTCTCTCTCTCTCTCTCATCTCAACGCTACACTCCACCTCACCCCACCACCCCCACCTCAACGCTACACCCCACCACCTCCACCCCTCCCACTTCAACGCTACACCCCACTACCCCTCCCACGTCAACGCTACACCCCACTACCCCTCCCACCTCAACGCTACACCCCACTACCCCTCCCACGTCAACGCTACACCCCACCTCCCACCCCACCCAAAACACGAAACGTTGAATAAGCGTCGAAATATTTTTATCAATCGCTCATTTAACCGGCAAAGAGTGAGAACCGGTTGTCATTGGCTGGCGCGTTGCCCAATGGGGTCGTTTGTAATACTTAACTACCATTACAACCTGAGCAGCGGTCGAATTAGGGCGGTTGTCGCTCTGGTAAATTTATGGCGATTCCATTTTGTAATTAATGATAATATAACAAGAATAATGGGGAGATTAAAACAAGAAAGAAAGAAAGAAAGAAAGAAAAAGGATAATTAATGTAGTATTTTGAAAAGAAGACAAATAAGCATTACAACAATGGAAGGTTCTGGTGAGATGTTATTTTTGGCCCTGAAACACGTTAGGTTAGCTTCTGTAGGTTAGGTAGGTTAGGTTAGGTTAGGTTAGTGGGGTCGATGAATTTCAGAATGAACACTGCGACTCTTGTTGTCTTGGTACGATTGCCAAAATCCTTCGTCTGTTGGGTCATATTTTCAACCCAATTTTATATCAATAAATTTTTGAGTGACTGCACATACGTTCTCGGTACCCGGAAGACTCACTAAAGAAGAAAGTGTCTGAACGAGAAGGTCCAATTTCGACTCTCGTTACCCGGAAACTGACTTGAAGTATCTGGACTTGAACGTAAGACTCAAAGTTCCAATCCTCGGTACCCGATAACTGACTTGAGTGTAACGTGCAAGGGCCAGCCAGGCTTCAAGGTCAACCTCAAGTGGTGTAAAATCCAAAAAAATATACCCAAGTGTTCGTTCCAGTCTCCAAGCTTGATCCCAATACTGAATGCATTTATTTCTGGACTCCTAACCTAACCTAAACTAACCTAACCTAACCTGACGCCGCCGCCACGTGTAAGAATTCTATCCTCTTGTTGGGGTATTGACGTGAAAGCAAAAAATTAAATCAACTTTATATCGTGTCACCGCCATGGCTAATCGTTCAATTCCACATAATACGGAACTAAATTGACTTTCTCTGGTCCGTGGAAGAGGTGAGGAGAGAGTGAAAGGGAACAATGGAAGGGAGAGGGAAGAGGAGGGGGAGGAAGAGGTGGAAGAGGAGGGGGAGGAAGAGGTGGAAGAGGAGGGGAAGTGTGGAAGAGTAGAGTGAGCTGGAATAGGATGGGAGATGTGGAAGAAGAGAGGAGAAAAGTGAAAGAGTAGGGAGAAGGGGAGAGGTGGAAGAGGAGGAGGGAGAAGTGGAAGAGTAGGGGGAAGGGGAGAGGTGGAAGAGGAGGAGGGAGAAGTGGAAGAGTAGGGGGAAGGGGAGAGGTGGAAGAAGTGGAAGAGGAGGAGGGAAGGGATTGGGGAGGGGTGGGTACAGGAGGGGGAGGGATGGGTATCGGGGGATGGGATGGGTACCGGGGGGCATCACCTCTCTCCTGGGGCAAAAACGGCGTAAATTGGACGTGATGTTTGCCTCGCCTCACAGCCAATCACCAGCCCGGGCTCTTATCAGCGGCGTCACAGATAAGAGAAATAAAATATTTGATTCCAAAATTCGTTTTTCTCCCTCCACCGTCCCTCCCTCTCCTCCCATCCACCCTACCAACACGCTCTGGGTAACGATGGGAGGGAGATCGGAGAGGGAGGGTGAGGGGGAGCGAGAGAGAGAGAGAGAGAGAGAGAGAGAGAGAGAGAGAGAGAGAGAGAGAGAGAGAGAGAGAGAGAGAGAGAGAGAGAGAGCAAACTTTGATAATCATGTTTTCCGATGGCTTCCATAATCGCCAAAATAAACAGGCAGGCGACATAAAGCCTTTTACACAACTTTTCTCCGCTCTGTTTGCTCGCCTCTATTGGGCTCCTCTTCTCTATTGGGTAATCGAGACGAAATTCTTAAGTTTCTGAGGATTTCTGCAGACGAAAGTAGGACGTTCGTAGGAAAGAAAGCATTTTTAGCACTTGGGGGGAAAAAAGTAACATCTTTCCTCTAAACTATATTTCCTTACCTTCATTACAACTTACAAAACAAAAATAAAGTATTTTCTAACTTACAGTATCTAAGTTATTTTTCAACATAAAATATCCTAATTTTTTTTTTTTGTCGTAGGTAAAAAAGATCAATTTCAAACGATTTTAAAAAGAATATTTTCCCTCGGGTGTAAACTTGGGTTCGATTTCATTAAATGTTTAGACCTTTATAAAGCTTAACCTAATATACCAGACCCGTTTCCTTTCTCAATAATGTAGTGTGAATACCTTTAATTAGCTGTGTTGTCTTCAGCTTTCTCAATTACCTTGTTCCATAAGAGTATTACACACACACACACACACACACACACTTCTGAATCAACTCCATGAATTCGCTCTTATAGTCACACTCCCATTCCCAGTTCCTTCTCCTCCCCTCCTCATCCCTCTCCAACTCCACTTCCTCCTCACCCCCCTCCTCTTCCACTTCCCCCGTCCTCCTCATCCCTTCCTCTTCCTCCTCTCCTGTCCTACCCCTCCCTCCCCACCCTGTCGACGCGCTGAAGAAAATAATCCTCGGTGAAGTAAAAGTTTTAATAGTATCACCGGACCGGGAAGCAAAACGTTTGATGCAACAAAATTTTTTACGCGCCTGTTCTCTTCTGGGTCCGGATAGCAGCTGGGGCGAGGCGACACTGTTACACGGAGTCCGGATAATGAGAGCACACAGTTAATTTTGGTGTTGGTGTTACATATAATTTCTACTCCCAGGGAGGTATGTTCAGTTCAGTTCAGGTCAGGTCAGGTCAGGTCAGGTATTTTCACCAATCGTTCCCCGTGACCCCCTGTAACCTCAACCCGTGACCCACCTAGCAAATAGTTTGTAAGACCTCACCTTACCTGACCTTGAATTTCACTTACGACACTGGTATAGATCATTCCTAAGGGCAAGAGTGACGATAAGAGGCCGGTTAAGAGGCAATGAGAGATCGGATAAGAGAGGCAATGAGAGGCCGGGTAAGAAAGGCGAAGAGAGGCCGGGTAAGAGGGACGCGATGATTTAACCAGAATAATAAATAAGAAATATGACCGAAAGATACAGTTTAGTCGGAGAAGACAGATAACGAAAAGGTTCGGTTAAGAAAATATCATCATCATTTCCTTTAAATCAGATACGACACCAAAACACAGTACCCAAACGATATATTGAGAGAAGCACACACACACACACACACACACACACACACACACACCCTTCCTTCAGTTCACAACGCACCCTCAACTGTACATAACTTTATCACCTGTCAAGTTTCCGGGTTGTGTTAGCGCCGCCCTCACTGGGAAAACATCTAACGAGACTCGGCTCATTAATTCATAGAGCGGGCGTGCAGCACAAACTTCATCAGACTCCAGCAGCGACGGCTTCCGTGGAGTCACTTTGGCTTGGTTCACGAGAGGGAGGGAGGGAGAGGCAGGGTGGGAAGGAGAGAAGCAGTGTGAGAGTGGGTGGGAGGGAGGGTGATAGAGGCAGGGTGAGAGAGAGTGGGAGGGAGAAAGAGTAGGGAAGAAGGGAGAGAGGGACAGAGGCAAGGTGAGAAGAAGGGAGGGAGGGAGGGAGGGGGGAAGGAAGAGAGGGAGGGAGGGAGGAAGGAAGGGAGGGAGGGAGAGAGAATTACAAACACACTAAACATTCTCTCTGAAAATCCCAGGAGAGAAAAAAATGAACGAAAGTCATTGAAAAATTTAATGAGGTCAGAGTTCCCTAAATTAACGGTATTGATAATTTTTGGCGTCTCTCTCTCTCTCTCTCTCTCTCTCTCTCTCTCTCTCTCTCTCTTTTCCTTCCGTTCCCCCTTCTCTCTCTCCCTACCTCCACTCTTACCTACCTTCCCCTACATCACTACGTCAACAAATTCTAACCTATTCTATTCCCTTAACAACACCCCTTAGCATAGCCCTTTAACAATACCCTTTAATACTACCCTTTAAAACTGCCCCTTAGCAATACTCCCTTTAGCAACACCCCTTAAAATTACCCCCTAACATCACCCTTTAACAAAACCCCATAACATTGCCCCATTACCCCGTGTATTACTATATCACGAAAACAATAAAAAAAAACATTTTAATCCTAGGATGAAGGATGACCGAGCTAGAGCCCCCCGGGACCAGAGGGACAACCGGAATGTAATATTTCCTGCCGCGCCTACTGCCAGCCACACCGTGAAAAATGGACTTGTCGCTGTAAACGACATAAACCTCTCCAAAAAATTACATATTTTTCCCCCAGGGTGAACAAGGCTACCGGCCAGCCTCATCGAGTATCATTCACATATGGCGGAAAAAATATAAATAAAATAAAAAAATAATAAAACAAAATAAATAAATAAACAAATAAATAAATAAATAAAACCATGGATATTTGTTTACCTCGAGGCGGCCTACAGTTTCGTATTCAATTTAAGGCCTGAGAGGAATATTGAACTGTCCACTTCCCAAGAATCTTGAAGATTTATCCACGGTCATTTTTTTTAATAAACGGACACTAAGAGTGCTTAAGTCATTCCCAGACCGCCACAGACCCTCCCAGACCACCACAGACCCTCCCAGACCACCACCACTCCACCAGGGCTGTCGTTTGACGTTACTGTACCGGCCCGGGTGGCCCGTCGGAAAAATGCAGAAATTGTTAATTAGGCCTTTGGGGGGTCAAATGCAGAGTAAAAATATAGAATAATTATGAAGGTATTTCATTTGATTGCATTCATTTTATAATTGATAGTTTAGCAATACTGCTTCATGATGAGTTGGCCCGAGAGGGTGACGTCTACTAGGAACACAAAGAGAGTTATTTCGTCCTGTTTCATGTTTGAGTTCCAGGGGCGGATCCAGGAATATGGGAGGGTCCAAGATGTTTTGGGAAAGGTAGCATAGCCAGCAAAGCCCCCCCCCCCCCCCCCCAGAATTTTTGGTGAAATCTGACCAATATTATGGGCATTTTGAGGACATTTGAAGCCATGTGCACTTGATATTAAGGGATATTCTGAGGTCAATAGTAATTAATTTATAGTATACAAAAATGCCTGAGACAATACTGCAATAAGGAAAAGTATTGGAGTTTTCTGATGAAAGTGGGGAGGGAGGATGTCCCCCGCTGGATCCGCCTTGAGTTCAGTGCCTTTCATATGACTTTCACCGTAGAGCCTTAGTCAAAAGCATCTACACGCCGTTATACATCGACTTTCGGTGAGTCTTTTACTGTTAGTTCTTTATCTGCTGACATTTTATCAGACATTTTAAAATTATATAATATAATAGTTAGCCTATTTAACACTGTATTGTCTATGATATTCACCCGTGGCGTCACTCCAGTTTCTACTTCTTGAACTCTTTTATCTCTGTTATTCAATATAATACTGTACCGCTCCACACGATTTTAAAGTTGTTTAAAGAATCTATTGAGCAATACGTCATACTATATATACTGTATGCCTAATAATAGTAAAGAGGAAATTAATTATTAGTGATATCTTGTATATGACGTTTTATGACGTCATGGTCTCGTAGCCAGTCACAACGCCAGGAAGATAACCAATCAGAGCGTTCGGTAAAACACAATCGGAAATACGGCAGCCTTGAGTCCACCACAGAGGCACAGACCCTCCCAGACCACCAAAGACCACCCACAGACGCTCACAGACCCATCCAGACCACAACAGACCCTCCCAGACCACAACAGACCACCCACAGACGCTCACAGACCCATCCAGACCACAACAGACCCTCCCAGACCACCCACAGACGCTCACAGACCCATCCAGACCACAACAGACCCTCCCAGACCACCAAAGACCACCCACAGACGCTCACAGACCCATCCAGACCGCAACAGACCCTCCCAGACCACAACAGACCACCCACAGACGCTCACAGACCTATCCAGACCACAACAGACCCTCCCAGACTGCCGTAACCCTCACAAAAAATTAAAAAACAAGGCCCCCCATCACGAATAATAACAAAAGAAGGACAAACAAGGGGTAGGAGAGCTGGGGTAGGTAAACAAGTCGTCCCCCCGGTGGTTCTCTGTTTACCTTGGTTTAGCTGCTGGTGTACACAGTCTGATTTTGTTCACAATCGGCTGTTTGATTACAATTTGTTTCGTTAAGCCTTTGTGTTGGGGGATATTTTGTGAGGGGGGGGGGTGTGTCGCTAGTTCAGGTCAGTCACTCTAGTCGATTGGAGGTCATAAAATTATAGGGGTGCCACAGTCCTAATGGGTTTTGACCTGACCTGAGTTGGCCTAACCTGAACTGAACTGACATTGAGCCTTATCAAAATTGGGATCTAATTAAAATTGGGGTTCATGATGATTAGGGCCTTTAGGGTCATTTAGGGTTGGGCCCCACTAGGATCGGTGTATATGAGGATTGATTGGTACCAGAGGCTCATTAGGGTTCAAAACTTTCAGGACCGAAGCCCATTAGGATTGTGGCCCCACCATAAATCCTAGCGTCCACACACACTCTGACTGCGAGCCCCCCACCCCACACACACACCCACTGCCGAGCCCCCCCCCCCCCCACACACACACACCCACTGCCGAGAGCCCCCCCCCACGCACACACCCACTGCCGAGCCCCCCCTCCCCACACACACACACACTCCGAGCCCCCCCCACCCACACACACACTCCGAGCCCCCCCCCACACACACACACTCCGAGCCCCCCCCACACACACACACTCCGAGCCCCCCACCCACACACACACACACACTCCGAGCCCCCCCCAACACACACACACACTCCGAGCCCCCCCCCCCCACACACACACACTCCGAGCCCCCCCGACACACACACACTCCGAGCACCCCCCCCCCCCCCCCACACACACTCCGAGCCAAACCACCATTGCTAGGTAAAGACAAGACCCTTAGCCATTGCAACTTGATCCTTTCTACAATGCACTATAAGTTTACCCTCCCCCCCCCACCACCTCGCCAGCATAACCTCCCCCTTGCCAGAATCCCTAAAACCCCAAAATGATGTATCCCTAAAATTCCGCCCAACACACGTCCCTGAATACAACCTTTATCCCTAAAAACCATTGCCTGTCCTCTTAGACACAACAAAGATCACTCAACTTAAATCAACCACCTGACCTCCTTAACCCTCCATTTAATCCCTTAATTTTTGACTTGATAACCTTAAATCTCTCACCTTAATCCCTAAATCTACCATGTGACACCGTTAAATCCACTCCCTAGCCCCTAAACCCACAAGCCCTCATCTTTAAATCCACCGCTAATCCCTATCGCCTTGCCTTTAGATTTTTAACTCTGATAATCGTATTGAGAAAGACCAAGACGGGGGATTCGTTTAAGGATTCGTGGATTAGCATAAGACGAGGTGGTTCTTGGCAGCCAGCGGTCTCCAGCCAGATACTAGACCTTTCTGGATTCCACGTCTCCCGTCACACTCGATTCCTATTGGACTCTGATCGCTCCCCGCCTATTCAAGGATCCTCTGACGGTGTCCCTTGTCACCCCGAGTAATACCGTGACCCCCTCTGATGTCTTCTGCCGATGTCCTACTAATCAGAACATAAAGGACACGACCAATTCACTGCCACAGGTCATACAGTCTCTCTCTCTCTCTCTCTCTCTCTCTCTCTCTCTCTCTCTCTCTCTCTCAGGGATATTAACAGAAGCCTCGAATGTAAACATGTTGTGACACGTCGTCCTCCATCTTGTACGAGGAAGCCGAGTTGGAGGTGTAATCATGTGCTTGACAAGTTGTTGCTGACGGCCGCCGCTCAAGTTTCGCACCCACCTGTCGCACTGGAGTCTCTCTCGCACCACCCACCTGTCGCACCGGTGTCGCACCCCCATCACCAATTTGTCCCACTGGCGTCTTTTGTACTACCACCGCCACCCGCCTGTCGCAAAGTTGTCGCACCCCTTCACCTACCTGTCGCACTGTTGTCGCACCCCTTCACCCACCTGTTGCACTGTTGTCGCACCCCATCACCTACCTGTCGCACTGTTGTCGCACCCCATCACCTACCTGTCGCACTGTTGTCGCACCCCTTCACCCACCTGTCGCACTGTTGTCGTACCCCATCACCCACCTGTCGCACTGTTGTCGTACCCCTTCGCCCACCTATCGCACTGTTGTCGCACCCCTTCACCCACCTGTTGCACTGTTGTCGCACCCCATCACCTACCTGTCGCACTGTTGTCGCACCCCTTCACCCACCTGTCGCACTGTTGTCGTACCCCATCACCCACCTGTCGCACTGTTGTCGTACCCCTTCGCCCACCTATCGCACTGTTGTCGCACCCCTTCACCCACCTGTTGCACTGTTGTCGTACCCCATCACCCACCTGTCGCACTGTTGTCGTACCCCATCACCCACCTGTCGCACTGTTGTCGTACCCCATCACCCACCTGTCGCACTGTTGTCGTATCTCACCATCCATCTGCTGCACTTGCGTTTCTCTTCCATCATCCACCACACACACACACACACACACACACACACACACACACCTTCAACATTTAAAGATCACCCTTTAAAAAATACCTTAAGTGCCAACGTACATTTAATCACCATTCCGAAAAAAAAAAAATATATAAATGATTCAATTTTCCACAAGCAATGTTCTATTAGATTTAAAAATAGCTTTAAAAAATTTACTATTAAAAAAAACATATGTTCATATTTCAAATCCGTGATGGTTGTTAATCTACTGGGAGGAAGAGGGGCGTAGCTACAATGACGTCACTCCCTGCGTCACGAACTTGGTTGCGTGTATCCATGGCAACGTCACTCTCAAGAGCCACGTAATATAGGCGCTATTGGGAGCCAGTGTACACGATGACTCCCTGGTGGTAAGCGCTCACCTGGACGTCCAATTGATAGTAATTACGTCAAAGGGTTTATTCGGATCACCTGAAGATTAACCTCCCAGCTTATTTCACCTGATGATTATCCGTCCTGACACTAAACCTCACTACCACACCTGTCAGAGCTCTCTAAACCACCCCTACCACACCTATACAACACTCCCCACACCTGTCAGAGGAATACAACACTCCCCACACCTGTCAGAGGAATACAACACTCCCCACACCTGCCAGAGCTAATAACACCGTAGGGTAGGTGAGGGGCGTCTCTCCGTCAAGTGGATTGGATTCTCCTGAAGAATTGTGTTCAAGTCGACAAAATGAGAGCGACGGTGTTTGTATTTTAGGAGGTGGAGAGGGAAATGAGTGGGGGGGGAGAAAAAGAGAGGGAGAGAAGAGGAGAGGGAGAGAAGAGGAAAGGGAGAGACAAGGAGAACGAGAGGGAGACGGAAGGCGGAGAGGGAGAGAAGAGGAGAGGGAGAGACAAGGAGAACGAGAGGGAGACGGAAGGCGGAGAGGGAGAGACAAGGAGAACGAGAGGGAGACGGAAGAATGAACATAAGAATATAAGAATGGAGAAAACTGCAACTCATATATCCATCCAATTTATATTTGAAGCTTCCCAGCGTGTTTGAGTTAATGGTGGTGTTTGGTGACTCGTTCCACTCATCCACTACTCTATTTCTAAACCAGAGGAACGGACGGAGAGGAATGGATGAACGGACTGACGGACGAAGAGGAACGGATGAACGGACAGACGGAGAGGAACGGGTGAACGGACGGACGGAGAGGAACAGAAGAACGAACTAACAAACATTTATGTCGAGTATTTTAAACAATGGAATGTCTAAAAAAAAAACGAAACTAGGATTATATTACTCTAGAATACAAATAATTAAATATTACTGATAATACCTGTTGAAAAAATAACACTTACAGTCCACAGAAATCTACTTAGAATAACCTAACCATAACCTAACCTAACCTAACCTAACCTAACCATAACCTAACCTAGCCATAACCTAACCTAACCTAACCTAACCTAACCTAGCCATAACCTAACCTAACCTAACCTAACCTAACAATAACCTAACCTAACCTAACCTAACCTAACCTAACCATAACCTAACCTAGCCATAACCTAACCTAACCTAACAATAACCATAACCTAACCTAACCTAACAATAACCATAACCTAACCTAACCTAACAATAACCATAACCTAACCTAACCTAACAATAACCATAACCTAACCTAACCTAACAATAACCATAACCTAACCTAACCTAACCTAACCTAACCTAACCTAGCCATAACCTAACCTAACCTAACAATAACCATAACCTAACCTAACCTAACCTAACCTAACCTAACCTAGCCATAACCTAACCTAACCTAACAATAACCATAACCTAACCTAACCTAACCTAACCTAACCTAACAATAACCATAACCTAACCTAGCCATAACCTAACCTAACCTAACCTAGCCATAACCTAACCTAACCTAACAATAACCATAACCTAACCTAACCTAACCTAACCTAACCTAACCTAACAATAACCATAACCTAACCTAGCCATAACCTAACCTAACCTAACCTAACCTAACCTAACCTAGCCATAACCTAACCTAACCTAACAATAACCATAACCTAACCTAACCTAACCTAACCTAACCTAACCTAACCTAGCCATAACCTAACCTAACCTAACAATAACCATAACCTAACCTAACCTAACCTAACCTAACCTAACCTAACCTAGCCATAACCTAACCTAACCTAACAATAACCATAACCTAACCTAACCTACCCAAAACAAAAGAACACCCCGTTTTCTATTACACATACTCCTGTGTTATTTTACGGTAGACTAAACAAATATTAAAAACTTCCTCTGCTGGTCCTAAACACATTAATATCGAGGTTATATTTTCCCCCTATAAAACTTGATCCAGGTTATATACCATTGTATGGAGTCTATCGATCTATTTCCTTCATCCGTGAGGCAAATGTTGTGGCTCCTTCATCATTCATATAAAGTAGAGTTTAAAGTCACATTCACGTGGAGTGGTCTGGCTCGCTCCCACCATAAAGATATATGGGCGTTTGAGGGAGCTAGTTTCCTCTTTCTGGGATCGTGATTTGTGATCGAATTTTCCAATGGTAGTTTTTCATTCCTGATATAAATCTAACCTAACCTAACCTAACCTAACCTTACCTTACCTTACCTAACCTAACCTAACCTAAGCTAACCTAACCTAAACTTACCTAACCTAACCCTACCAACCATCACGTTACCGTTTTTCCTTATAATAAGAATAAATCAAACTAGTGTAAGTAAACAAACAGTTATATGTTTATTTGTCGTAATAACTAAGCATTGTGAACGAAGTGTAATTACCTAGGTAGTTGAAGTCTCTGGAAGAATACAACATACAAACATTAATTTGATCATCTGTAGCCCCCGTGAAACAATACTCGTCTAGAGCAGGGCACCCTTTGTCCACCCAGCTGTGAATGGGTACCTAATTTTACAGGTGAGAAGGCAACCACACTACTTCCCTCCGTAGAGAAAATGAGCCTTAGCCCACAGTACGTTCTATCAATCTCAATCCGTACTGCCCTTAACGGACGGTCAAATCTGAGGGACTGCTTTAAACTTACATATATTTTCTACCTTAGTTATGCCCCCAGTCTGGTGTTAAACGAACGAATCAAAAGGTAGAGTCTCAGTGTAATTCTGATTCTATTTACCGACGTCAATGCTGTGATTTATATTAGTCAAGTGTAATCTACCGTCACCAGTTAAAAGAGACATTCATTGTACCAACCACTGACCATTTTAAACCAGGCCGAGTCAGGTTACCGAGTCACCACACTACTGTATAATGTACCCAAGGGCCCTACAGCATATCATCAGGTTGGGGAACACCACAAGACCGTAACCTAACCTAACCTAACCAAGCATCACTCATCAAGATAGCGTTAGCGTTAGAGTGGCAAACCCGTAAGTGACATAAACTGGGGAGCCGAATATTCAGGTGATCCAATTTGAGATTAAATATTTGATGGCAAAATATTCGTGTACACAAAAGGGCCAGGTATTTGTTTAGTAATTAGCGGTGCTATTAATGCCTCTCGATGCTCGCTAACTCGTGTGAAAAATGAAAATCGGTGTTGTAAAAAAAATCCTATTTATAGCACTTTTTACCACCTGAATTTTAAGCACCCCAGCATATTTTACCCCATAATTCAATACCCTAACCTAGCCTAACTTAACGCTAACCTAACCTAACTTAACCTAACCCCCCACAGGTAACGTGTTTTTTTTTTTTTTTACGGGGATTAGCCCACCCGGGCACAGGTCACTAACCCACATCAGGGCCTGGGGGGCGAAAATATAATAATAATAATAATAATAATAATAATAATAATAATAATAATAATAATAATAATAATAATAATATCTATTATTACAACAATTAAAAAAATTAATAGCAAATTAATACAAATACAAATCAAATAATAATAATAATAATAATAATAATAATAATAATAATAATAATAATAATAATAATATAAATAATAACCATAAATAAATACAAAAACGAAAAAAATAAATCAAGAGTGAGCAACGATACACATTATGTATGTTGTGTTGTCAATAGTAAGAGAAACAATAGAGACCCTGCAATTGTGTGTAAATGAGGCAGAAAGTCAGATGAGCAACCTGGGACTTGGTCACAAGTTTCGTGATGCCATATGGCAGCAGGGTCTACCATTAGACAACACATTATGTTGCCAATATCTTCCCAGGCGGTAGCACCTTCCTGTTTGGTAGCTGCCTATTACCTACTACCTGCAGTGAAATAAGCTAAGGGTGCTAATATTCAGGTGATCCCAGGGTCAGTATACTTCACAGATACAGGCACTCATACACAGAATATTTCCCGATAAACTACATCATTTAAATCGATGGTAACTACACGCATGACGTCACACACAAGCCAGGCGCTAATTGGTCAGGCCGAGAACGAGTGTCCACGTATCTGATACATTGTTAAGTGTCGGTCAGTGTTCCCAGGTGTGTAATGAAGGTAGGTTAGGTTAGGTTAGGTTGTCTGTCCTGAGAAAAACCTACTACTGTATCTTCAGCTTTCAACATTTATAATAAAAGTTGATTATTACTCACAGGAACTATTGTTTACCCACAGGAATTATTGTTTACCCACAGGAACTATTGTTTACCCACAGGAACTATTGTTTACCTACAGGAACTATTGTTTACTCACAGGAACTATTGTTTACCCACAGGAATTATTGTTTACCCACAGGAACTATTGTTTACCCACAGGAACTATTGTTTACCTACAGGAACTATTGTTTACTCACAGGAACTATTGTTTACCCACAGGAATTATTGTTTACCCACAGGAACTATTGTTTACCCACAGGAACTATTGTTTACCTACAGGAACTATTGTTTACTCACAGGAACTATTGTTTACCTACAGGAACTATTGTTTACTCACAGGAACTATTGTTGAACACAGTCACCTGGCCTAAAATTTGTCCCACCTGCTATAAAGGCTGAGGGAAGTTAATCACCTGGAAGAGGTCTCATGCATACCAAACACTCCAGCCACCTCACCTCACCTTACTTCACTTTACCTCACACTTCATCCCTGCTCATACTTCCACCACTCCACCTTCCACCTGGTCACACTTCCACCACTCCACCTCCCACTTGCTCATACTTCCACCACTCCACCTTCCACCTGCTCATACTTCCACCTCACCTCACCCTCCACCTGCTCATACTTCCACCACTCCACCTTCCACCTGCTCATACTTCCACCTCACCTCACCCTCCACCTGCTCATACTTCCACCACTCCACCTTCCACCTGCTCATATTTCCACCACTCCACCTTCCACCTGCTCATACTTCCACCTCGCCTCACCCTCCACCTGCTCATATTTCCACCACTCCACCTCCCACCTGCTCATACTTCCACCACTCCACCTCCCACCTGCTCATACTTCCACCTCTCCACCTCCCACCTGCTCATACTTCCACCACTCCACCTTCCACTTATTCCACTATTTTACAAACTATTTTAACATTTTACAATTTAAATTTTTTTCCTGACAATAATTTTTTTTTTTTTTTTATATTATACAAAACTTTCTCGAAGGTTTTATAATCTGGTCAACTATGTCATAAGAAGTTAAATATCTCCCCTGAGGTTGATTATCTCTCCTTGAGGTCTATATTTCTCCCCTAGGAAGCCAGTCATCTCTCATTGGAGTCGATATATCTTTCTCCAAGTGGACGATATATCTCTCGGGGTGACAAAAATCTCTCCCTGAATGGTAGTCTTTTTTCCTTCCAGTCACCGGTACTTATCGGGAACCGGAGATACTTCACAGACCGACAAATCTACTACCCATGAGGCCGGTATCTCTCAAAACTATATTAATTCTCTCTCTAGGCGACGCTAAAGTCTCTCAGAATAAGTATCTCTCCAGGCAACACTCAGGACCAGTCTCTCTCTCTCTCTCTCTCTTTCTCTGTAAGTGGCGCAGGAGTGTTGACCTTCCTGCTCTAATGAGGGCAGCACTAGAGAGAGAGAGAGAGAGAGAGAGAGAGAGAGAGAGAGAGAGAGAGAGAAGGGAAGAAATATAGGCGGAGGAAAAAAGAATGAAAGGGAGGAAGTCAAAGAAGAGGGAGGATATAAATGGGGGGAGAGAGAGAGAGAGAGAGAGAGAGAGAGAGAGAGAGAGAGAGAGAGAGAGAGAGAGAGAGAGAGAGAGAGAGAGAGAGAGAGAGAGAGAGAATGGCTGAAAGTGAAGCATGCAACAGAGGGGGAGGATTGGTAGATGGAAAGATGAGAAGATGGAAAGATGATAAAATGGAGAACAATGAAAAGGAAAGAAAAAAAAGGGGGGCATTAGATGGTAGCGAGAGGTGTGTGTGGTACCAGTAGACGTCAGCACCACCACTCCTGCCAGGGGGTAATAATTACAGCCGGGTCCTGCTTTAACCTGAATACATAACTCTGATAAAGACCTCGCGTCCTGTCACTTGCCAGAGGGAGCACACAGGACTTCTACCACTTATGTCAGGGAGGTCACAAGGGCGACTCTCCCATGAGATACCGCCGGTGCCCTGATCCTTATGTTCTAGTAAAAGAAAAAGGTGGAGTTTTCGTTGAGGCCAAGTGTTTTTTACCTTCATGCTCTCTACACACGGGCGTTTAGTACTGTATTCACTTTAAGGCTCCTCACCCCTATGTTGTCACAAGATAAAGGTGGATTCCCCTAAATCCTCGAGTGTTTCCATCTCTCTACTCCCGGTACATAAAGACTTCTTGCCCTCAAGGTTTTTCTCCAAGAGACAGACGTACTTCTCAGAGTAATGCATAATTTGACCTATTTTCAGTATAGGGTTTAAAGCTCCTGTGTTTAGAGAATGATCCCTTTACTCGCTGTGTGGAGAAATCGTCTCTTTAACAGGTCAACGACTGACGCTATGCTCTTAGCGGCAATGGCATGTAATTTCACCTCGTTCTTAAGTGCAGGCTTTAAAGTCTTCTTGCTTAGGCATCACGCCTTTACTTCTTTTTATAATAAAGAGGTCATCTCCAGGGGATGAATGCCCGACCCTCGGCTCTCGGCACCAAAGGATCTTACACCCTACTCGACTATCATCTTGGCTTCAATGCTGTTGGACGATAGAGAGCATTTCCCAGGTCCTTGATACTTAAGTCAACATCGTCTCAATACACAAGGGGCTTTTTAAACACCCTTTCGCCAAGCATCTTCACTCCCTGTGTTGAAGGACAGCAAGGGGCAGATCTCTGGAGGAACTTGCCAGCTACCAGTCCCAGGGGCGTGTCCGCGGCCACCAAACCCAGCAGGAAACAAGAGACTTCGGGCTTCTGATGACCCCCCTCACCCCCACCAACAACTCATGCTGGGGGGGGGGGGGGGCTGCAAATCAACTAGCCACGACCACACAAGGAAATGATGAAGTGGTTAACCAAGTGTTTTGTTTTTTCCTTTTGCGGGGTAAAGGAAGGAGCAAGGGGAGGAAGGAGGAAGGATGGGGGAAGGGAAAGAGGAAGGAGCGACGAGAGAAGGAGAGAGGAGAAGAAGGGAAAGACAGAGGAGGAGGAGGAAGGAGCAAGGATAGGAGGAGGAAGAAGGAAAGGATGGATGGAGGAAGAAGGGAAGGGTGGAGGAGGAAGAAGGAAAGGATGGATGGAGGTAGAAGGGAAGGATGGAGGAGGAAGGAGGAAAGGATGGATGGAGGAAGAAGGGAAGGGTGGAGGAGGAAGAAGCAAAGGATGGATGGAGGAAAAAGAGAAGGATGAATGAGGAAGGGAAGAAGGTGAAGGAAGAGAAAAGAGGGGGAAGAGAGAAGAGAAAGAGGGAGAGAGGAAGGGAAGATGAAAAGGGCGGAAAGGGAGGAGAGATATGAGGAAGATGATGATGATGATGAGGAGGAGGAGAAGGAGGAGGAAGAAAGGTGAGGGAGTAGAAAAAGGAGGAAAAGAGGAAAGATGATAATAGGAAAAGGGAAGAAAAGAAGTGGAAGGAGAATAAGAATATGGACGAGAAGTTAGGATAGAAAGGGAAAAAATGAGAGAAAGAGAAGGAAGAGAGAGGAGGAAACGTGAGACAGATGGAGAAAAATTGTGAGAAGAAAATAAGGAAGTAAAGGAGAGGAGAACAAAATGAAAGAAGAAAAGAAAGGGGGAGAAGAAAGAAGGGGAAGAAGAACTACAGAAGAGGAGGGTTAAGGAGGACAAATAGAAGGCGGAGAACAAGGAGAGAAGGAAGGAGGGCAAGGAGAAGGAGGATGTGTGTCCCTGTGTGGGCAAGAGTCGTCATGGAGGAAGTGTGTGGGCAAGAGTCGTCATGGAGGAAGTGTGTGGGCAAGAGTCGTCATGGAGGAGGTATGTGGGCAAGAGTCGTCAAGGAGGAGGTATGTGGGCAAGAGTCGTCAAGGAGGAAGTGTGTGGGCAAGAGTCGTCAAGGAGGAAGTGTGTGGGCAAGAGTCGTCATGGAGGAGGTATGTGGACAAGAGTAGTCAAGGAGGAGGTATGTGGGCAAGAGTCGTCAAGGAGGAGGTATGTGGGCAAGAGTCGTCAAGGAGGAAGTGTGTGGGCAAGAGTCGTCATGGAGGAAGTGTGTGGGCAAGAGTCGTCATGGAGGAGGTATGTGGGCAAGAGTAGTCAAGGAGGAGGTATGTGGGTAAAAGCCGTCAAGGAGGAGGTGTGTGGGCAAGAGTCGTCAAGGAGGAAGAGTGTGGGCAAGAGTCGTCAAGGAGGAAGTGTGTGGGCAAGAGTCGTCAAGGAGGAAGTGTGTGGGCAAGAGTCGTCAAGGAGGAGGTATGTGGGCAAGAGTCGTCAAGGAGGAGGTATGTGGGCAAGAGTCGTCAAGGAGGAGGTATGTGGGCAAGAGTCGTCAAGGAGGAGGTATGTGGGCAAGAGTAGTCAAGGAGGAGGTATGTGGGCAAGAGGCGTCAAGGAGGAGGTATGTGGGCAAGAGTCGTCATGGAGGAGGTATGTGGGCAAGAGTAGTCAAGGAGGAGGTATGTGGGCAAGAGTCGTCAAGGAGGAGGTATGTGGGTAAAAGCCGTCAAGGAGGAGGTATGTGGGCAAGAGTCGTCAAGGAGGAAGAGTGTGGGCAAGAGTCGTCAAGGAGGAAGTGTGTGGGCAAGAGTAGTGGGCAAGTTTGTGTACAATATATGAACTCAAGTTGGGAAGATATTTAGTCAACTTTTGTGAGGCCAAGTTACAACACCTGTAGGAAGCGGGGAGGTGAGGGGAGTAATGACGAATGAGAGGAGTAATGACAAGTGAGGGGAGTAATGACGAGTGAGGGGAGTGATGAAAAGTGAGGGGAGTGATGACGAGTGAGGGGAGTAATGACGAGTGAGGGGAGTGATGAAAAGTGAGGGGAGTGATGACGAGTGAGGGGAGTAATGACAAGTGAGGGGAGTAATGACAAGTGAGGGGAGTGATGACAAGTGAGGGGAGTAATGACAAGTGAGGGGAGTGATGACAAGTGAGGGGAGTGATGACGAGTGAGGGGAGTAATGACGAGTGAGGGGAGTGATGACAAGTGAGGGGAGTGATGACGAGTGAGGGGAGTGATGAAAAGTGAGGGGAGTGATGACGAGTGAGGGGAGTAATGACGAGTGAGGGGAGTAATGACAAGTGAGGGGAGTAATGACAAGTGAGGGGAGTAATGACAAGTGAGGGGAGTGATGACCGGTGAGGAGAGGGGAGTATATAACGGGTAAAGTGGGGTGGAGGGAGAGCGTATGGTGTGGTGATGGAGGGGGGAGTATATACCAAGTGAGGGGGGATTGGGGGGAGGGGGTATGGGGGTTGGGGGGTGGGGTTGGGGTGGGGGGAGGAGGGATGGGGGTGGGGGGTGGGTGGGGGGTGGGGGGAGGGGGTGGGGGGGTTGGGGGGGGGGGGTTGGGGTGGGGGTGGGGGGGGGTTGAAGGTTCACATTATTGGAACATTTCTCGAGAGTTTATGTTGGCCAGGTAAGGATATCGACACATTATACGCAGATAAGACGGTCCTTACTATTTACATAAGCATTTCCAGATAATATATTGGGCGTTTACTTTAATAGATGATATATTACACACACACACACACACACACACACACACACACACACACACACACACACACACACACACACACACACACCTCAATTTAGGAGAGGGAAGGAGCTTACATCTACAGGTGGTGTAAGGGTGTATTGGACAGAATTTTTTCGGGTGAAACAATCTTCTTATGTTAGGTTAAGTTAGGTTAGTTTAAGTTAGGTTAGGTTAGGTTAGGTTAGGTTAGGTTAGGTTAGGTCAGCGTAAATTTGTAATATTTTTCTCCTCGTCGGATAAGTCATTAAGGCTGAAAATTTGGTGCAGTCAACTCCCAGACAGCCCAGCAAGAAGCAATATTCAATAAATCAGCCGAGTGTTGGAGCAAGAGTGTTGGAGCAAGAGTGTCGGAGCAAGAGTGTCTGATTCTTCCACTTGCCTGAAATATTACACACAAAGTCGCCCTGAAATTTCCTGTAGACAGCATCACAAGTAAAGACATTACACATTTTAAAACTACTACTGTTTTTTTTCTTTCTGAACTCAAATTAAACTCGACCATAATAATAGATTAAACCAATGCGTTATATATTTCCTATAAGGTTTAGAAAAAGTTTAATAGAGAGAGGAGATAATTGCTACGTAGATATGTAAGATAAAATATATATGTGTAAAATAATATACTGTTACTTTATACATACAAACGGGACCCATCGTAACACCCCGTCAAATTCATAATAATAATAATAATAATAATAATAATAATAATAAATAATAAATAAACTCACTAAAAATAAATAAATAAATAATAACGAACAAAATAAATTAAAGATATGAAATGGTCCTAACTTGAGGCGGAAGAGACGTGCTTGTAACTTGACTCGCCAAAGGAAATTTTTCATCAGATGTCGCGCGCGTTACACACACACACACACACACACACACACACACACACACACAAAGTTTTCACGACTTCTGCCAAATTAATGAGCTCTTCACCGTGGATGTTTTAATTGACTATTAACTCTCGAATTTCATGTCATTTAAAGAAGGTCTCGGCTGGGAATGTTTGTTTACTTATCAGATGTGAAGTGGCGACTCTTCTTGTGTGCCTTTCTCACTTAACAATGTGCAGAATATTCTAACTTATTTACTTATACAAACTAGTGAATATTATCTAATTTATTTACTTACAAAATATAAGCTACAGTGAAACCTCCAAATAACGGACTTCTATCTTTATATAATCCGTTAAATGGGGGTATCACATTTAACGGACCCTCGATATAACGGATTTTCATCTCCATATTGTTCGTTAGATGGAGGTATCACATTTAACGGACCCTCGATATAATGGACTTTCCTCTCCATATCGTTCGTTAGATGGAGAGTTCACATCTAACGGACTGTCAATATAACGAATTTCTTTCTCCATATTATCCGTTAAATAAAGGTTTTTACCGTATTAAATATTCTCACCTAACCCCCCCCCCCCCTACCAGGTAACGTTAAGGTGTTCAATTAACATGATAACTAAACAGGTTAGGGGTGCCTAATCTTCATGTGATCCCAATCTTGGTGATGTAATTCTTTTAAACAATCAAAATTACGAATTAAATTAAGAACATTTGTGACGTCTACGGATGAGACAGAGAGTAAAGACAAACAGACAGAAGACATATATAAACAGACAGCATGCACACAGAGTCATTGTAAGACAGACAGACAGACACAAACAGAATCCAGATATCCAAACGAGGTGGGACACATTTTCGTCACTGGTCTACTCCCTTCACGTTAATAAAACACAATCAGCTGCGTTAGCGACGAGTGCTTGGTTTTCATGAGCCGCAGGGGGTGCAACGAGGACCCGGAAGAGTGAACAGGCTGTGGACACGTAGGGGATAACATTTCCCACCCCGTCAGTCAGTCAGCCAACCATGAATTTACGAACCTGGCACCACGAACCCACAAACCAGACACCATAAACCCACGAACCTGACACCATAAACCCACGAACCTTGACATCACGAACCAGACACCACGACCGCACGAACCAGACACCATGACCCAACGAACCAGACACCACGACCCAACGAACCAGACACCATGACCCAACGAACCAGACACCACGACTGCACGAACCAGACACCATGACCCAACGAACCAGACACCACGACCCAACGAACCAGACCGCACAAACCTGACATCAAGACCCCACGAAAAGACAATTCCAAGCAGCACAACAACAACACCTTCTGCAGGCAGTGACACATCGTTGGCTGACGGGGCAGAAGAAGGGCTGCATCATCCCACCTGTTATAAGCCCGCCTTTAGACACACCAATACGAGGAGATCAAGGCGGTACACAGGGGGAGGATTTGGAAGGCACTGAGAGGAGGAAGAGGGGGAAGAGGAGGAGGAAAAGGAAGAGAAGTAAATGAGGAGGAGGATAAAGAAGAAGGATGGGAGGGAGGAGAAGGGATAGATTAATGGGAGAGAAGAAGAGAGGAGGAGGAATAGATTAGTGAGATAGGAGGAGGAGAAAGGATAGTAGATTAATGGGACAGGAAAGGAGAGAAGAGTCATCCATCCACTCAACTCACTAACCCAGAGAGATAGAAACAGGGATAGACAGACAGAGAGCGAGGTCCAATCAAAACAATAATACGGATGGTTCTCGTGGGAGGCTCCGAGTACCAGTCAATTCCAGGGGTGAAAATTTATCGACGCGAGGAATGATCGGGAGAGTCAAGCGTGAGGTGGTGTATATTTCACATTAACTTGGCTATATTTCACACTAACGGGGTCTATTTCACATAAACTTGGCTATATTTCACATTAACGGGGTCTATTTCACATAAACTTGGCTATATTTCACACTAACGGGGTCTATTTCACATAAACTTGGCTATATTTCACACTAACGGGGTCTATTTCACATAAACTTGGCTATATTTCACATTAACGGGGTCTATTTCACATAAACTTGGCTATATTTCACACTAACGGGGTCTATTTCACATAAACTTGGCTATATTTCACACTAACGGGGTCTATTTCACATAAACTTGGCTATATTTCACACTAACGGGGTCTATTTCACATAAACTTGGCTATATTTCACACTAACGGGGTCTATTTCACATAAACTTGGCTATATTTCACATTAACGGGCCTAACTGGCTATCCTACGGTCTTCACATAAACTTGGCTATATTTCACACTAACGGGGTCTATTTCACATAAACTTGGCTATATTTCACACTAACGGGGTCTATTTCACATAAACTTGGCTATATTTCACACTAACGGGGTCTATTTCACATAAACTTGGCTATATTTCACATTAACGGGGTCTATATCACGTTAACAAAGTCTCCATAAATACTCTCTCTCTCTCTCTCTCTCTCTCTCTCTCTCAATTGTTTACGTCGTATCTTCAATAAGCTGATAGAAAAAATAAGTCTTAAGGTAGGGCTGGAGTAGGGCTGGAGTAGGAATAGGAGTAGGGCTTGGAGTAAGGCTGGGAGTAGGGGAGCTTGGCATAGATCTTCTCCCCTTTATGTCGCTAATATATATATTACATAGAATCAGGGGGGGGGGGCCATCTAGTATCCCTGAAGTCAGAGCAAGTAGAGGAGCCGCCCTGGGTAATATGGCCTCCTATTTTCATGTAATATATATTGAAGGGGTGGAGGCATAACCGACGGACACACACACACAGAAGAGAGAGAGAGAGAGAGAGAGAGAGAGAGAGAGAGAGAGAGAGAGAGAGAGAGTAATCTGTCATACGTAAAGTGAGAATGAGGATCGTCAGGTAAGTATTGAGGCAGGTAATGACATCTCGTTCCATTCTATACAAACTACTCACCATCCCTCTGACAGCATCCAGACCCGTGTTTTATTCTCTCTCTCTCTCTCTCTCTCTCTCTCTCTCTCTCTCTCTCTCTCTCTCTCTCTCAGCTCTAATAAGGAATATAAATAAACCTAATAATCTTCAGAAATGTTAATCTGATAAACCTTTAAATTTTCACATGGTGTTAACACTTATCAAAAGGCTCGAACATTGTGACTTATAAATTATTCAAAAGGTCATGAGAAAAACTACACGTGTGTGTGTGTGTGTGTGTCGCCTTCCCACGGCACCTGTCTCACCTTCCCACGACACCTATCTCACCTCACCACAACACCTGTTTCACCTTCCCACAACACCTGTTTCACCTTCCCACAACACCTGTTTTACCTTACCACAACACCTGCTTCACCTTACCACAACACCTGTTTCACCTTACCACAACACCTGTTTCACCTTACCACAACACCTGTTTCACCTTCCCACAACACCTGTTTCACACCTGTCTCACCTTACCACAACACCTGTTTCACCTTACCACAACACCTGTTTCACCTTACCACAACACCTGTTACCACAAAACCTGTCTCACCTTACCACGACACCTGTTTCACCTTACCACAACACCTATCTCACCTTACCACGACACCTGTTTCACCTTAGCCACAACACCTGTCTCACCTTACCACAACACCTGTCTCACCTTACCACGACACCTGTTTCACCTTACCACAACACCTGTCTCACCTTACCACAACACCTGTCTCACCTTACCACGACACCTGTTTCACCTTACCACAACACCTATCTCACCTTACCACGACACCTGTTTCACCTTACCACAACACCTATCTCACATTACCACAACACCTGTTTCACCTTACCACAACACCTGTTTCACCTTACCACAACACCTGTTTCACCTTACCACAACACCTGTTTCACCTTACCACAACACCTGTTTCACCTTCCCACAACACCTGTTTCACCTTACCACAACACCTGTTTCACCTTCCCTCAACACCTATCTCACCTTACCACAACACCTATCTCACCTTCCCACAACACCTGTTTCACCTTCCCACAACACCTGTCTCACCTATACTGTCTCGGTGGAGCAGACAGACGCAGCAGGAACATAGCGGAACACGGGCTCGATAAAACCTGGCAGGTAGCGTCCCAAGAGGAGAGCTTCACCCTGGTCTTATCTCACTCGGCCGCTCCCTCTAACAACACCCATGTTGACATTTCACACAGCCGGCCAAGGAACCACCCGGCTCGCTCTCTCTCTCTCTCTCTCTCTCTCTCTCTCTCTCTCTCTCTCCGAATGAAACGTGAATGTAACTTACCTCCTTCAACTTTGCAATTTAATAATGCGTTAATCCCACTGAATGACTATATAGATGTGTATTAAGTCTTGGCCATTCAACAAATCATCGGGCAGCGTCTCTCTATAAATCCTGTGTATTATAATAATTTCCCAGCATGTTTTCCTAATCTATTCCCTTACCTACCTAAAATTGACCTGACCTGACCTGACCTAACCTGACCTAACCTAACCTAACCTAACCTAACCTTGCCAAACCTAAACTAAGTCATATCCTCAACACACTGGCCTAATCCATTCTTCCATCGATATAGTTGAAAGTTATCGATAAAATCCCGTAGACTGTACACCAGTTACCATTCGTTCTGTACTGGGCAATACTGTAGTAATTCTTGGCTCAGCTAAACAGTAACTTGGGTTAATAGCTCACCAACGACCAGTGTTTTTCCTGACTCAGTGAACGACTCAGAGAGACAAACACAGCTACACATAGACAATTATGCTGGACAACACAGACAAACTCACTGAACCACACTGACCCACACTGACCCACACTTAGACAAACTGGACATATAAATACTGACTCACACGGACAATAAACATACTGACATACATACACACGTACATAGGTAACAACCACATTAACCAACACTGTTCAATTAAAATACATATATAAACACAGAACGTGAGAAACATTCACCAAATTTCACTACTCTACAAACAGGATTTTCTTTTTTTTTTAATAATCCGACAAATAAACTTATGTTAGACGGACATACGAACGTGTTTGAGGACGTGACAGGTGTGGTGTATCAATATCACCTGCATGCGTAGACAGGTGTATCAATATTCCTCCTCCCCCATTTCCAGACGCAAGCAAGACGAGAATAAATCACTATTCCCTTTCATACGTACAGACAGTTGTAAATAAATATCCCAGCATACGCAAACAATGTAAACACGTGTAAATCACCCCTCCCCCCCCCCCCCAAGGCGTATACTGTAGGGACAAAAATAATAACAATAATAATTTTCACTGGATGGGACAGACACGATTTATTGGCGTAATTAATCTTGGTTATAATGGCGTATGATGACATATATATATTGGCGTGGTTGAGCCTGGTCATATATACATACACCAATATACTGTCAGCACCATCATCATTCTGACAGCACCAACACCATAAACACCATCCTGTTAACACTACCACCATCACTATTACCATTCTGTCAGCACCACAACCATCAGTATCATGTCAGCACAGCCACCACTACTATTACCATTCTGTCAGCACTACCACCACTATCATCACTCGGTCAGCATCACCATCATCACTCTGTCAGCATCACCACCATCACTAATTCCACCACTCATGACCAACACATAACGTCATTCGTTACTTACATGACCCCTCATGACTGTTACATACATACATACATAAGCACAATGGTCAATGATAAAACATGAAAATCTGTAACATACAAACACAAGCAAAATAGACCACACACACACACACACACACACACACACGGCAGCAAGGAGAACCTACCTACATCAGGAAACATATACGACACCAACCTAAATCTTTTTACAATACGGAGAGGAACGGATCCCTGGGGAGTGTGCTGAGAGAGACGAGATGGATGTTCCGAGATACCTCCCCCCTCCCCCGCGACCCTGCCTCACTCCCAGCCCTGCCCCGTCCCCACCCCTGTCTCGTACCCAGCCCCGCCCCGTCCCCAGCCCAGCCCCGCCCTGTCTCATCTCCTTCCAAATACAATCTCGCCCCTCCCCCCCCCCCCATGCCCCGCCAGCCCACCGTTACTCAGACCCGTCCAGTTTCTCCCTCCCGCCCCTTCCGTCCGCCTCGTCGAATCTTACCGAACCTCAGACCCCACCCCACCGAACCTCACCCCCACCCCATCGAACCTCACCCACACCTTATCCCCCTTCAACCTTACCAAGCCCCGTTGAACCTCTCCCCCGCTCTATACAGCTTCTCCCCGATCCACCCAACCTTACCCCGCTATATATAAAACCTCATCTCCACCCCGTCGAACCTCATTTTCGCCCCGTCGAACCCAACCCCGCCCTAACCAATCTCACCCTAGCTCCGCTCAACCTCACCTTTTGTACCCTGTGATACATAGCCCAACCTCAGCCCATCGCGCCGCCTCACCTCGCCCTGTTCGACCTCTGGCAAATTGTAATGCATTGCCCGGCCTCTAAACCAGCCCAGCCCAGCCCCGCTCTGCCCCTCCCCGCTTGCCCCGTCTGACCCCTCCTTGCATGCATCGTGATACATTCAGGGAGTAGCTGGACTGACCCTCCCCCCCCCCCTCCCCACCCGCCTAAAATGACCTATCTTTTTTTTTTGCATTTCTTGTGATACATAGTCCGACCTCTGTACCCAGCCCCGCCTCATCCAACCCCACCTCCGCTCCGCCCCGTCCAACCCCACCTCTGCCCCGCTAATCAGTGTTCTTAACCAATTTACGATTCCTGAACTGAATTATTCTTCCGGCCATTCCACACATTCCTTTGTACAAACCTCCCCAAAACGTTCCCTTGTACACACACACACACACAAACACACACACACACACACAGTTGGCCTGGAGCGAGGTTTTCAGCGGACACGGGGAGCGGCGGGTCTGGGGGCAAGCTCCACCAGGCCCCATCTCTCCGGCTTTAAGATCGAGGACACGTTAATCCCAGGAAGTGGAACCTAAATAAAGCTGACTCGGCCTAACATACCGAACTTAATCTAATCTAACCTTTAAAGTAAGTTAACCAGATCAAACTGATACATAACTTAACCCAATCTAACTAAACTAGATCCATCCCAAACTAACCAAACCCAACCTAAACCCAACCTAAACCTAACCTAACCCAACCTAACTAAACTAAACCGGTCCCAAACTAACTAAACCCAACCTAAACCTAACCTAACCCAACCTAACTCAACCAAACCGGTCCCAAACTAACCAAACCCAACCTAAACCTAACCTAACCCAACCTAACTAAACTAAACCGGTCCCAAACTAACTAAACCTAACCTAACCCAAACCTAATCCATCCTAACTCAACCAAACCGGTCCCAAACTAACCAAACCCAACCCAGACCAAACTTAACCCAACCCATACCTAACCTACCTAACGCTAACCCAACCCAAACGTAAAGCAACCCAAATATAACGCAGCGCGAACCTAACTCAACTTAACCTAATCAAACTTACATCCCAATCTGAGGTTTTGCTTTGAAAATTGGGTCTCGTCCCCGATTCTGTTCCGGATCCTATCCTCAACCCCTGGTCCTATCCTCAACCCCTGGTCCTATCCTCAACCCCTGGTCCTATCCTCAACCCCTGGTCCTATCCTAAACCCCTGGTCCTATCCTCAACCCCTGGTCTTTTCCTCAACCCCTGGTCCTATCCTAAACCCCTGGTCCTATCCTCAACCCCTGGTCCTATCCTCAACCTCTGGTCCTATCCTCAACCCCTGGTCCTATCCTCAACCCCTGGTCCTATCCTCAACCCCTGGTCCTCGGTCCCGGGGATAAGTTGGGCGCATTAAGACCCCACCACTGCGTTCGCTCGACCTCCATCCAACGACCTAAATTATGTTATGGTAATGTGTTTGCAGTATCTCCCGCCCACTTTAATTCCGTTTTGTTTACACCGACCCCTCCCCCCAACCCCCCCCCTTCTCCTCCCCAGCCCCCCCTCCCTCCCTAGCCCCCCCCCCCAAAAAAAATCCTTCCCCAGACAACATTCAATACACAAGTTACCCCTTAATGTTATGGTACCCGTTCAATTATTTCTCGTCCATTGGGGAAAAAAAATCGTAAGAATGCCCTTTAACTAAACCCCCCCCTTCCCCTCCATCCCTCCCTTACCCTCTCCAACCCCCTCCAGCCCTAACCCCCACCCCACCACCTAACCCACCCTCCCAATCAAGACAACAACACCAAAACAACAACCAGAAAGGGCATCGAAATTGCACTGAGATTTTCACCTTAACTGGACGTGTTCTCTTAGCCGACAGGAGAAGAGAAGGTAAAAATTAACCTAAGAGTCTTTTTGAGAATCTGGGACCAATGAGACTCCCCTCCCTCCCCCCTTAGACTCCCTTAACAGCAGAGACAGTTCATGAGGAGGTTTACAGCAGCGCATACCAAGACCTGAGATATAGGGAGAGGGGAGTTTACGGGGCATTGATACCGAAATATAGGTCTCTAATCTTTAGGTGAATCGGTTAAATAGGGTTAGGTTAGGTCAGGTCAGGTCAAGTTAAAATTAAGTCCGTCAGGTCAGGTCATGTAATGTTAGGTTAGTTTATGTTATTAGGTCAGTTTATGTACCTGTAAGTTTAGGTTAGGTTAGATTAGATATAGTTAGGTTTAGCCAATTTAGGACTGGGGTACGTATTTGACTTACACACACACACCGACACCCACGCACACACCGACACCCACGCACACACCGACACTCACACACACACCGACACTCACGCACACACCGACACCCACGCACACACCGACACTCACGCACACACCGACACTCACGCACACACCGACACTCACGCACACACCGACACCCACGCACACACCGACACTCACGCACACACCGACACCCACACACACACCGACACCCACACACACACCGACACTCACACACACACAGACACTCACTACACCACGCACACATAAGACAGACCCATTATTAACTGTAGCTCACACAGGCACTAAAAATACACATCACTGCTAAATTTGGCCTCAATTTTAATGGAGTTATTACGAGAACCAATTAATAGTTTCAGTGTAATACAAACACTCGGTATATACATTCCCCTCCGAGTGAAGCTGCAGAGTTATAAAAATAGCAAAGGATTATTATTAACCGTAAAGTAGTATATAATGATGGTGAATATATATTTAGAGTAGATAAAATTACCAATATATTTTGTCACTAGGATTATCAAGTGTCATTTTACGATTATTTACCTTATTTGTTTTCACCTGGAGATTAATCACCCTAACGCTATCTGCAGGGTTATGTTATGTAAGGCTAGATTAGATCAGGTTAGGTTAGTGTAGTTAATCTTTAGGTGATAAAAGCTGAGGGGCTAAGCTAAAGGTGCCTAGCCCCTGAGCAATTACCGGGCACATGACATGAAAAATCACTGCCGGGCATTGTTAATCTGCTTGACCTGCCCCCTGTAGTTATCGACGAGAATAAAGTGATAAGAAATTATATTCTATTATTCCAAATCTAGAGTTTATCATAAAATAATTAAACTCGTGAATTACCTCCTGCCTGTGTGATGTAATGTGTGGAGGAGGACAGTGGTGCGTGACAAGTGTACCGAGTCACTGGTTAGAGACGAGACAACAGTACGAAACACACACACACACACACACACACACACACACAAACACACTTGTTCATATGTCCCTATATTGTTCCTTGAGTACATACAGTGAATCATCTCAAAAGATCTATTCATTTGCCAAGTGAATTTCAGAGCGCAAACACACACACACGCACACACACACGCGCACACACACACACACACACACACACACACACACACACGTAACCAAAGCATCCTAACATCCACATTCACTCACCTAAAACAAATATCCCCAATCCACACTCACTTATACAGAGAATATTAACACACTCCACACAAACGCTTCCCATTAACTCTCAGTATACTGGTAAAAATAAAACTACAGGATGCTAATTTCGTCTCACCTAATCTCACCCAGTGTAAATCGGCTTTGGTGAGATCAGAGCCCAACTTGGGAGGCAGGCGGCGTGCGACACCTCCCAACACCCAGGTAAGTTTCACACCTCTCTGGAAACCCGCTTATAACTTACACCTGGATGTATGTATGCATGTTTGTGTACCTTAGTGGGTGGCACCATGAATTCCTCGCACCCATCACGAAACCCACCCACCCACCCACCCACCCACCCACTCTCTCTCTCTCTCTCTTTTACAAATCTTTCAACCCTTAATATACAAAAAAAAAATTACTAATTAAAGAACAGGTGTAATTTATGGTTGTTACCTTGATTTTTTTTTGGGGGGGGGAGGGAGGGAAGGGGAGGGGAAGGAAGAGGAATTCTCACATTATCGTCTGCGTGTGTTGATGCATGGAAGGTTAATCATGTGGCGGAGGCAAAGAAAAAATAAAAAAAAACTTTGAATTTACTTAAGAAAATGGCAAGTTGAAAATGTGTCCTCCAAGTCATCACCGGATTGGCATAAACAACCACACAAGAGAATCATGATTTTAACACGAACGAACCACTGAGTCAATGTGGGTTAACTTTCTATCAATAACACACTATAATAACCGAGTGGTGGTGGTGAAAGTATTTTATACCATCTAAAAATACTATAAAACCGAGGCAGGAAAGGTAGATTAAATTAACACGAGGTATTTCACAACAAACTATCAATTACCACCCTTACGTTACCAGGCAGTAGAGTTTATTTTACCTGCACCTGTGAGGCCTTAGTAGCTACGGTTATTGTTTTTTCTAAGTCTACCTCACACACCTCCATTCTCCTCCCACACACCTCCATTCTCCTCCCACACACCTCCATTCTCCTCCCACACACCTGCGTCCACAACTCCTGTAGTTATGAGTATAATATTTTATAGCATCTGGGGGGTTACAGCAAGTGGAGATCTGAATTTCAACAACAACAACATCACTAATAACAAAATCACTTGAGGGGAAACTCACATGTAAACATTAAACTTTCCTTCACACGAGACAACAGGTAAAGCGGTTAAGTCACTTTTCCCCGCCACTGACCACTGACTCTGATGGCCCAAGATGACTGACTCACTCTCTGTGTCGGCTACTGAGATCCCCACGACCACTAGCCTCTGTTTGTGGAAGAACTTGCTGACGACATGGTGATGGAGCTGGGTGGTGAGGGCTGGGTGGTGGGGGCTGGGTGGTGGGGGCTGGGTGGTGGGGACTGGGTGGTGAGGGGCTGGGTGGTGAGGGGCTGGGTGGTGAGGGGCTGGGTGGTGAGGGCTGGGTGGTGGGGACTGGGTGGTGAGGGCTGGGTGGTGGGGGGCTGGGTGGTGGGGGCTGGGTGGTAATGCTGGGTAGTGAGGACTGGGTGATGGGGGCTGGGTGGTAATGCTGGGTGAAGAGGATTGGGTGGCTGGGCTGGGTGAAGTCGATGCTTTATACTCGTATAAACTGGCTTCTTCAGGCGGGCTGTCTGCCACTGACACGCTCATGATGTCTTCAACCCCTTGTCTGTCAGTGACTCCCCACACCAAGGATGACCTCACCCTCGTCTGCTACTCCACACCAAGGATGACCTCACTCCAGTCTGCCACTTTACACCAAGGATGACCTCACTCCAGTCTACCACTCCACACCAAGGATGACCTCACCCTCGTCTGCCACTCCACACCAAGGATGACCTCACCCTCGTCTGCCACTCCACACCAAGGATGACCTCACTCCAGTCTACCACTCCACACCAAGGATGACCTCACCCTCGTCTGATACTCCACACCAAGGATGACCTCACTCCAGTCTGCCACTCCACACCAAGGATAACCTCACCCTCGTCTGCCAATGACTCTTCACCTTCAGGGTCCTCCGCTATCAGTCACTATTGCAGGTGTATGTGGACGCCAGAGAAGGAACACAACAAGTGGTTTACGGGAGTGTGTTCCTCCTGGCGACCGACGGGAATTTCACAAGACTGACAGTATAGAACAATGGCGACTGGTCAGATGGGCCCTCAGTTCTAATGGGCCCCAACCCTGATAAACCCCAGTCTTTGTAGGCCCTAACCTAATCTATACAGGAATTGGGACAGTCCAAATGGATTACAATACATATGGACCCTTAACGTAATGGGCCCTCAACCCTAATGGGCCCCAATCAATAGACCCCCCTACTCCCAATGGTCACCCAGTTCTAGTTCTAATAGGCACAGCTCATTAGTCGAGGTATAAAGGGACTCTTCCACATCAGGTGTCATGGAAACTGGAAACGCGTTGTGTGTCATAAAAAGAACATGGTGTATTAGTGAGTCGTCGATGGAACTCTTAATCCCTTGAGTACGATGACTGAATACCCTTGAGTACGAGGACTTAAACCCCTTGATTACGATGATTTTAAAACGTCACACTCAAGAGGCTAAGTTGTTGTATACTCAATGGTTCTTATTTTACTCTTTGTACTCAAAATTAACTCGTAGTGGCCCATAATACTACGATAGTGGTCCATAATACGTAGTTTTCTATAATACTCCGATATAGTGGTCCATAATACGTAGTGGGCCATAATACTCCGATAGTGGTCAATAATACTCCTATATAGTGGTCCATAATACGTAGGTGGGCCAAAATACTCCAATATAGTGGTCCACAATAAGTAGGTGGGCCATAATACTCCTATATAGTGGTCCATAATACATAGTGGACCATAATACTCCTATATAGTGGTCCATGGTACATAGTGGACCATAATACTCCTATATAGTGGTCCATAATACGTAGGTGGGACATAATACTCCTATATAGTGGTCCATAATACATAGTGGACCATAATACTCCTATATAGTGGTCCATGGTAAATAGTGGACCATAATACTCCTATATAGTGGTCCATAATACGTAGTTTTCTATAATACTCCGATATAGTGGTCCATAATACGTAGTGGGCCATAATACTCCGACAGTGGTCAATAATACTCCTATATAGTGGTCCATAATACGTAGGTGGGCCATAATACTCCTATATAGTGGTCCATAATAAGTAGGTGGGCCATAATACTCCTATATAGTGGTCCATAATACATAGTGGACCATAATACTCCTATATAGTGGTCCATAATAAGTAGGTGGGCCATAATACTCCTATATAGTGGTCCATAATACATAGTGGACCATAATACTCCTATATAGTGGTCCATGGTACATAGTGGACCATAATACGTAGGTGGGACATAATACTCCTATATAGTGGTCCATAATACATAGTGGACCATAATACTCCTATATAGTGGTCCATGGTACATAGTGGACCATAATACTCCCAAGTCTAATAAGCTTCTACAACACAAATATGACAAACTTCTTTTTTTTTTTACATATAATAATAATCTAATGTATGTGTGTACCTGTTCTCTCACCTGTACCAGCCCCCAGGAATACCTCTTAAGCTTTTATTAACTTTCTAACAAAACAATAAACTTTCCCAGTCCATCACTACGCCCAGTACACACTAAACCCAAAGAGAAATAAATATACTATTCTTTACCACAAAACTACACAAAAGTCTTAAAAAAAAATCCCCATAATGTAAAATCCTTAAAAAATAACGAGTCAATTAATCTCCCTAAAGTAGACAGGTATATTGTTCACCTGTCCTTTCTCTCCCTACTCGTAACTTTCACTCTACTTTCAGGTGACTTTCTCGTATTTTTTCCTCAGTCGGGTGAAAGTTCCAAGTATTTTTTTTCCGGCTGTTATACTGTGTCTCGTTATTAAAGACATGTGGGTATAAGGTTACTGGGTGAATATTTATACGACACGATGATCAGGACATTCACACTCACCGCCATCCAATTTTATACCACTACCATGACCTTCCATCCATCCATCCATCCATCCACCCATCCATCCAGTCATCCATCATCATCATCTTCCTCCTCCATCACTCTTCCCACCACCACCACTCAATCACACCTACAACGACAACCAATCACACTCGCCGCTATACTGCCGAGTGCTGACCAATCACCTCCATCCACAACAGCCAATCACACTAGCCGATACACTACTGACCAATCACATCCTGCCACGACAGCCAATCACCTCAGCTGTCACGCTCTTGACCAATCAACTTCCGGTACGGGACAACAAATATCCAAGACTACCACATTTTGGCCAGCTCACCCCCCCCCCCCCCCACGGGCTCCTCCTCCTCCCCCCTCCTCCATTCTCTCACTCCTAACCTCCTTCTCCTCCCGCCCTTCTTCCATATCGGGGATCTCAAGACTCTTAAATCCCATATAATGTAAGTCAAGGTAGGAAGTCCTTACCTAGAATTCCTACCTTGACCCTTGACCTCATGTCTCCCCCAGGAACAAACAAACGAACGAACACACACACACACACACACACACACACACACACACACACACACACACACACACACACCTCATCTCACTATCCCCAACATAAACTAAGTGAACTAACAAGCACTCAACTCCTCCCCTCTCTCTCTCTCTCCCCAAGCACAAACAAGTACAGAGCTCCCCCACCCCACCCAACCCCCAACTCTCTCCCTTCCCCCATCAACCTCACTCACCCCCTTCCCCAGTCTCCCTCCCCTCCCCCTCCCCCGTCCCCCCCCCCCCCCCCCCCCCAAGGTCCTCCAGAGAACGGGCATCAGCGTCGGGGGGACTAAAAGCATCAGTATTTTCTCAGGTTTATGAAGGAAGGTTTCCGCTGATCCCACCACCACACGTCATGGTAGGAGAGACCCGGGGAGCGAAGAAGCCAATGCAGAATACGTTGTGTTTACATGTAGTCAGGGTCATTTGTAAGATAAGATAAGCTAGATAGATGATACAGTAGACATTCAATCAGTAAAATCGTCATAGCATTCTACTTTGGTTCATCACGTACACAGATAACGAAGGCATAACAAAATTGGTAAATAATATATTGAAGCGACCAAGGATACCCCTAACATAGCCGCCATCATGCACGGGTATATATATATATGAATCGTTATTGTATTTAAATTCGTTGTTGAGACCATTAAATAAATTCAAATTCACTATTCTGATCGTTAAATAAATTCATACTCGCCGTTAAGACCGTTAAAAAAAAAAAACACCTCAAATTCAATGCCGTTACGACCGTTAAATAAATTCCAAATCGTTACCGTAACCATTGAAATGTATCTTTACAGCCAGGCACACAATATCCACCATGACCGCAACGCCCTTTACAATATTATTATTATCACCTCGTAAATATATAAACCGAGATTGAAGTGATAGATTAAACTCTCATCATACCAACAACAGCATCAAGAGTACCAACACCATCAAGAGTACCATCAGTAGAATCAAGAGTACCAACACCATCAAGAGTACCATCAGTAGAATCAAGAGTACCAACACCATCAAGAGTACCATCAGTAGAATCAAGAGTACCAACACCATCAAGAGTACCAAGAGGGAATGAGGAAATAGGTCACCAGCTTAACAGATTTAAAAAAAGACATCCAATTTATATTCCACTAAACGAACCCACCCACACACCCACACCCACACCCACACCCACACACACACACACACACGATCGCCCCAAACTGCTGAAATAACAAAAAAAGTCAACATTCCTCATGCGTTTGAAGCATCCATAAGTCACATCATAAGAGGCGGTAGTTACACTGAACTAGCTAACCTCTCTCCCCCCCCCCCCCCCAAAAAAAAAAATGACCCAAGAAATTGAGACGTAAAAAAATAAGATTGATGTTGGGTCTAATTCCTTCCCCAAAAATATATAAATACAATACTTAACAGCAGCCAAAACTAACCTAACCCAGAGTGAAAATAGTCAATAAATCGAACGTATTATCTAAATATTACATAAATACTCTTAAGAATTAGAAGGAAAAAAATATGGAAAAACTTGCTACTTCGATTCAATTCTCAAACATTTTATAAATACCGGGAATTAGTCGATGGGTGGAGTGAAATGTTAACATAAACAACAACAACAACAACAACACAATAATAATAATAATAGTAATAATAGTAATAATAATAATAATAATAATAATAATAATAATAATAATAATAATAATAATAATAATAACCCTCACATGCCCAACACATATATTAGTCAAGTCAGTAAAGACGAGTACCATCAACTTCAATTAAAAAAACAAACATCAACAAGGTTAATTTATAATAAAAATAAAAACTTCACCACGAGTGTCAATTAAAAATCAAACTTCAACAATGTTAACCTCACGCCCCCTCTTGAAACTTCACCACCCACTCAACATCATCGGCCGGAGGACATTATTTATTCACACGAGAGAGAGAGAGAGAGAGAGAGAGAGAGAATGTTCACCTCACATAACCTAAGCAAATGATTATATTCAGTCAAGAAATTGGAACATTGACTCAAGTAAATCTTAAAATGGTGACAAACTGATAATTTATGATAATTTTTTCCCCCTTGTCCAATATCGGTAACCAAATACTTCGGATATTATCTAAGGATAAATTCTCAAAATTTAGTATCTTGAGCAAATACAATATTTCTTTTGCGAATATTACATCATATACTGGCAGGGGATATTCTATGTATGGCCTATAATAAGTAATATATATTTTATAATGAGATAAAAGAAGGTAAAATGAAATAATGTTTAAATAAATGCGTAAAGCCTACCTTTGATATACAAGTAAACTGTTACGGAGCAGAAGGGGGAGGAAGGGAGGTGGGTGGGTGGTGAACGTTCCAGACGGTGGTGGAGGAGGGGGGTGGTGGCAGTGCTGCTGGACCTCACGACCTACTTCCTACCACCACCATCACCACAGGGTCCCTCCTGCCCTCGGCATTACCAGTCTACCATAACACTACCACACAACCCCCACTGATTTTCGTCGGGCGTCCCCGCCACACTACCTTCAGGAGAGAGGTTAGTGAGCCAGGGAGGTCCTCTAGGACTAAGGGTTCGTCACGACAACTACACTACACCATGGGTCATCCCAGGTCTACCACACAGCCCAGTTATCTACTGCTGGGGGCCACAACCAGTCCACAATAGTATCTAGCGATCAGACCATCACCACCTCACCCAATACACGGATGGAGAGCGGAGGCAAGCAACCACTGCTGCCAGGAACCACACCACGAACAACCTTGCAGCATCCAGGTGAAATATTGTCACCATGCTCTTCCGGCTCTCACACTCCCTGCAGACATAGCGCGAGTTACCCAAAACAAGAACTCGAGCTTCACAGATTCTAACTAATCAGAATCTCGTGGAAAAGATGGAATTATGGATGAGGTATAAACGTGGCAAAGAAACACTGTGAACTTGGCACAAGTGCCAGAGAGGCATCGGTGTTGGCAGAGAGAACGGACTCTGATGCTGCCAGTGTGTCCTCAGATCACACACGCCCCTCTCCTCTCTACACTCCTCTCCGCCATTATGGGGTTGTGTCCCTCCCACAGCCATCTACAAATAACACTCGAGTAGATGAAATAACAGAGAGGAACACCAGTGACAGAGATAAACCTAGGAAATTTACAGACCCAAGATAGCCCAAAGGAAGTTAAATTTCCTGGTAACATCGGCCACCGTCAACCTGAGCGCCAAAGTCAACTGTCTTTGATAAAAATCTCCATCCTGTAAGATGAGGTTATATCTCCTATATTTGTAGCATCATTCAAACTTTCACTCTCCCGTTCTGAGAATAATAAATGATTCACTAAACTGTGGAAGATACTGGTGGTCAGTTTTATCAAGGCGGCACCTGATGGCCGCCACCTACAACAAAACCTTTAAATACCACCTAACCACCCAGAGCTGGTGGTCATCACGACCCAGCACACCCAATTGACCTATTAACCCTGAAATTCAATACAGCGGGACAAACCTAACCAACAACCCTTCACGGCACCGGCCGAAAACAAGTGGGAAAAGTGTAAGAGAAGAAAACGTAGCTTGCAGCATGTGCGAGAGGTTGGTGGAGCTGCCGCTAGGGGGGACGATCAATATCTGAGCAGCCAGGCTCATGCGCTCCTCCGCTAACGTTAGATAAATAGGAACTGCTTTGACCTCAACTTTCATCATTTACACCTTTCCCACGACATTTCACATTCCCACTTCACTCAACTGTTGCTTATTGAATAACTTTTTAACGCTTTACTGTACCTGAAATTCGCCTGGACGGAGGAAACAGCTCCCAATTTCCACTAGGCATTAGAGTCTCATGAGCTGGTCTGCCACATTAAATAAGGATGGCGAGACAACAGCAAACTACACACGAATACTGCGAGGTGTGATACAGGCGACGTATATAAGGTACAGCAGATAGCAGTCTTCACCCACCAAATGTCCCTTCACTTGCCGTATATTATCACCCAGGGGTTAGTTGAATCACGGCCCATCACCACCTAATACTTAAGCCTTCAAATTTTAAAACAGGTGACTAACAGAAGTGTCCTAATATGACTTAACATACACACATACAATAGACAACACAACACAAAACCTAAAACACACACACACACACACACACACACACACACACACACAAACAAAATAATTCTAACCAACCCACAGAACACGACCCAACCCAACACACATAACACGCAACACAACACACAAACACAACACACATAACACACAACACACAACACCCAACACACACACAACACCACCCAACACAACACACAAACCCAACACAACACCATAAAACCCAACACCACACACAACACACGTAGGGATTTTTGATACCAAGAACTCGGCAAAGGATAAAATTCCCAGGTAATTGGCAACCAGACAAACCACAAGAGCTCTCCCTTTCTAAATTCCCAGACGATGCTCAAGTGAGAAAGCATCACCCCCCCCCCCCAACACGTAAATTCTGGCGTTTATGTGTACAATGGGAATGAAAACTCCCACGCTCCAGAATTTGTATCAACTCTTAGGCTCTGATTTAGAATTCTACGCCAACAGTCATCAACACCTGAATGGTAGGAGGTGTGGGGGAGGGTGAGAGAGGAAGAGAGGCAGGGGGAGGAGGAGGAAGGGGGAGACGGAGAGAGAGGGGGGGAGGGAAGAGAGGCAGGGGAAGGAGGAAGAAGGGGGAGACGGAGAGAGAGAGGGGGAGGGAAGAGAGGCAGGGGAACGAGGGGGAAGGGGGAGACGGAGAGAGAGGGGGAGGGAAGAGAGGCAGGGGAAGGAGGAAGAAGGGGGAGACGGAGAGAGAGAGAGGGGGAGGGAAGAGAGGCAGGGGGAGGAGGAAGAAGGGGGAGACGGAGAGAGAGAGAGAGGGAGAGGGAGGGAAGAGAGGCAGGGGGAGGAGGAAGAAGGGGGAGACGGAGAGAGAGAGGGAGGGAAGAGAGGCACGGGAAGGAGGAAGAAGGGGTAACGGAGAGAGAGAGAGAGAGGGGGAGGTGAGAAGGGAGAGAGAGAAAGGGAGAGAAAGAGAGGAATGAAGGGGGAGATAGAGAGAGTGGGGAGGAGGGCGAGAGAGCGAGGAGGGGAGGAGGAATAGAGAGAGAGGGGGAGACGGAGAAAGAGAGGGGGGAGGAGGGAGAAGAAGAGGCGGGAGCGGTACTAGGAAGAAAGAGAGGAGGAGGAGGAGGACGTACAGTAAAAGAGAGGAGAGAGAAAATGAAGAAGGGGGAGATAGGAAAAGAGAAACAGAGGAGATGGCAGAAAGTAATGAGAAAGAGGGATAGGCAAAGAATGGATGAGGTGGAAACACGACTATAGAGGAAGAAAGAAAAGGAGAAAAGAAAGGAAGAAATAGAGAGAGACAAGAGAAGGAAGAGAAAAATGATCGAAAATGGAAGAAATTATTAAATGAAATTAATTAAAAGAGAGAGAGAGAGAGAGAGAGAGAGAGAGAGAGAGAGAGAGAGAGAGAGAGAGACCTCACAGAAGTAAGATGATGAGAAATGTAAAAAAGAAAACAAGATAGAAAAAAAGAATAAAGACTGAGCAAAACGAAAAGAAATACCTAGAAGAGAAGAGAGAAGAGGAAGGAACTAATGGGAACAAACAGATGAGGATAAACAGGAACAATTAATAGAGGTAGAAAAAAAAAACATAATGATAAATAGAGTAAGAAAAAATGGAGAAGAGGGGAAAAGTCACAACAAAGATAATAAATGACTACATAAATAACATGAAAATGACCGGAGATAAAGTTACCAGACCCCAGAGTTGGTGTCTGTGTGTAAGAGTTTACCCAGAAGCAAAAAAAAAAAAAAATATGTCAGTCTTCCCCCTCAAATAAATAAATAAATAAATAAATAAATACAAAATATATACAATAAATAAATAAAAAATATATATAATAAAAAAAAATAAATAAATTAAAAGAATTACATATATAAGAAATAACAACAACAACAACTACATAAAAAATAAATCTACAGAAAATACGAATACAGTATAAATAAAAATAATAATAAAATACAGACAAATAAATCAAATATTTACAAGAAAAACTACAAAATTCTAACTGAAAATAAAATAGACGATTCAAAAATAAAATACAAATCACATGTGGAAAAAAACTTCAAAATAATATTATACGATGGATAGATTCTCCTTAATCCTCCTGATAACATAGAGAGGAGTAGGAGGGGGAAGGAGGAAAATGGAGAGGGGGGGGAGAGGAGAAGGAATGATGAGGAGGTGGAGGGATGTGGAGGAAGAGGAGGAGGACGACAAGGAGGGAGGAGGAGGGCAACGAGGAGGAAGGAGGACAACGAGGAGGAAGAAGGAGGACAACGAGGAGGAAGAGAAAGGAAACAAGGAAGAGGAGGAGGAAAAAGAAGGAAGTACGCACAGCCAAACAGACACATACAGAACAAAATCACTCTGGTCCCCTTCATAAAAACAAAATAGAAACAGCGAAAAAATAGGAAAGGTTGAGTGGGTAGGAACAGGAGAAGGGAAGGGGACGGAAGGGAAGGGGGGGGAACTATGACACAGGGAAATAAAGGTTCAAAAGAGTAGGTCGGATAGAAATGAAAAAAATGGGGAAAAAACTAAAAATTGTGAAGAAAACATTGGAAAGGTGAAGTGGATGAGTGTGGGAGAGATTCGTTCCTGGTTTGTATAGGGCCTGACTACATGGGGGCCCCCTTGTCCTGTTAGATCCCTGTTAGTCCTCATAGGGCCCAATCCTAATATGGCTCTCCCTAACCCCAAGTCGGTCAGTCCTAACAGGCCCCAGTACTAATGACTGGGTTAGAGTGGGGACTATCAGGACTAGGGGGGTCTATTGTAACCTGTTCTGCAGTTCGTGTCCTTCACATGCCAAACCAAACGCTTTATCCCCACGAGAGAGAGAGAAGACCTCAATGGTGTATTAATGAAAACAGCAAAACAAACATCAATCAGTTTTTATTGATGTTTTGAAATCACGTCGGAACACACCCAAGTAACGTACACAGGAGATGAAACTGAACTGTGGCTTTTTCATTGCTTGTGATACCGAGTCTTATAAAAAAAAAATTGCACAAGAGTTAAAAAAAAAATATTCACTGGAATTTACGTGACCAAAACACACCCAAACGAGTGAAAAATTTACCACGAATAAAAATTTCACCACAGTTCAATCTATATTTTTTTTTTGAGGGACACAGTGAGTAGTTCAGTAGTAAAACAATTCCTATGAAAGTGAACTGTATTTAGGAGACTTTTCTATAACTGTGTAAGTCTAAGATATAGATAAGAGAGAGTCGTTGTCAGATATACTCATAATATTAACATCCCTAAAGGCCCAAACACCAAGTAATGTAATGAGAACAAATACAAAAACAACAATAAAGATAAAAAACAATAAAATCTCATTGGCTGGTATTTTATTCTTTTTAGTCTAATGTTTGTTAAAAAAAATCCTTCAAGAAATTATTAAAGGCGAGACACAAATAATTCACTGATCACCTAAAGATTCTGCCCCCCCCCCCAGCTCATTTCACCTGAACATTAACCACCCTAACGTTAACGTGTGGGTTAGGTTAGCATTAGGGAAGTTAATCTTCAGGTGAAATAAACTGGGAGGGGGGGGGGCGAATCTTCAGGTGATACGTGAATTACTTGTGTTTGTGTCTCATCTTTTATATATATATATATATATATTATATATATATATATATATATATATATATATATATATATTATATATTTTTTTTTTTTTTTTTTTTACGGGGAATACCCCACCCGGGCACAGGTCATTGCCCCAAAACGGGGCCCAGGGGGCGAAAAAATAAGAGTAAAAAGAAATTAAAAATAGAAAATAAAAAGTTTATATTAATCTACACCACCGAAGATGCCGGAAAACCAGCTTTTTGAAGTGAGGCAGATTGTATGAGTATGGAAACACAGAAGAAGGCAGAGCATTCCACAGTTTGGCTGTGTGAGGAAAGAAGGATGTACTATAACGGGTTATTCTAGTGTGACCGACATCCACAGAGAAACGGTGGGCACCGCGGACAAGACGAGTGTTACGAGCCCACGGCCTTGCCGGCGGTACACAGGATGCCAAATCCACCTCATACTATCCATTTTACCTTGAAAGCCTTAGGCCTTATCCACCCCCCCCCCCCTGCAAGTAAATCTCGTACCTATGAGATATTAAGTTAGGTTGCTTAATGAGTAACCACCATGACTGACTGACTGACTGACAACCCTGACTGACTGATTTGACTGAAGGAGAACATTTTAACCAAGGAACGGGAGGGGGTGGGCGGATGACGGGGTTTTTTTTGTTTTAAAAGAGTGTGGAGAGACTTTCAGATAATCGATTCTCAATATACATAGTGAGTGTTTCACCAGCCGCCGTTCCCTCCCCAGGCATACATCAGGAAGACATTAGAGGGAGTGAGGGAGGAAAACATGAAGGTCAGAGAGAAGAGGGAGAAACTCACTTTTGGAGATCTAAGGGAAAACGAACACAACTCAAATTGACAAAAACAACAACAATCTATTTAACCCGAAAAAAAAAATAGAAAGTGAGTGACAACAACATTAACACAAATGGGCCTGTGTGTGTCTGAGCTCTGTAGGAGACACTTGATAAATACTGAACATTAATCTCAAGGAAATTAATGAAATAACATGAGACATTTCTAAGCCTTGAGGCAATATACTCTCTCTCTCTCTCTCTCTCTCTCTCTCTCTCTCTCTCTCTCTCTCTCTCTCTCTCTCTCTCTCTCTCTCTCTCATCCAGGATAAGGTAGGCTAGATTAGGTATGGTAGAGGTAGGTTAAGTTAGGTTATGTTAGGCTATAAAGTAGGGTAGGTTAGGTTAGGTTAGGTACGTTTAGGATTAGCTACGTTGTTAGGTAAGTTTAGGTTTAGTTAGGTTAGGTTAAGTAAGGTAAGTTTAGGTTAGGTTCGTTTAGGTTTAGTTAAATTTTTAGGTTAGGTTAGTTAGGTAAGGTTAGGTTAGGGTTGCGTTAGGGTGGTTAATCTTCAAGGGATCCCAGACACTTATAAATATATGAACAGAATCATCAGGCGGGAAAAGAAGAGAGGAAAGTCATTTTACTCTCGGACGATGAGAACGTGATGACGGGAATAAAAAATGGGGGAGAGCCGAGTTGTTGGAAGATAAGAATGTGTGCACAGAATGGGAATGGAAAGGCTGCTGGAATGGGAATGGACACAGGCTGCTGGAATGGGAATGGACACAGGCTGCTGGAATGGGAATGGACACAGGCTGCTGGAATGGGAATGGACACAGGCTGCTGGAATGGGAATGAACACAGGCATTTGGAGCGTGGGCAGGAACACAAGTTGCAGGAATGGAAATGGAGAGGCTTCTAGAATGGGAATGGATACAAGCTGCTGGATTGGAATGGACACAAACTACTGGAATGGGAATATACACAGGCTGCTGGAATGGGGAAAAGGAGAGATATCTGGAATGGAAATTGACACAGATTTCTTACTTTTTCTTAACCACTACCACATGACATCAAACTCATGGGCACTACAAGTACTCCATAATGAATGATAAGAATAACCAAACACACCATCACTAACACCATACAGATAACAGACACGATATAAAATGAAAACTTAAAAAAAAAAGGCAATGCAATGGGTTAAGACACGTTTAAGGGGACGAAGAAAACTAAGACTCTTGTATAAAAAAATAATCGGTGTGAGTCCCTATAATTTGTGTTGTGTTTTCTTATGAAGTGGATGATAGTTGTGTCACCATCGTCAAGAGCAACTCAGGCACGAGGTTATGTCTGGCCACAACATTCTCTATAACCCAGGATCTCGGTTCAATAAATGGTAATGTTAGCTTTGAGGGGAAAGTTTTTGAGATGACAACAAATAATCGTGCTCAGCTCACTTGCCTGCCGTGTATGTTTAGTAACTACATCTTCGCTATGGATTACCAGAAGATTCCCCCCCCCCCCCACCCAACCCCATTTTAATTCACCTGAAGATTCGTTCCCTCAGCTTATTACACTAGAACGCTAACCTAATCTATAATAACTTAACCTAACCAAACCTAACCTATCCTCCCAGGTAGAGTTAGGATGAATTTAACTAACAAGGAGGGAGGGAGGGGGTAGGTTATCCTCAGGTGACCCCAGGTAAACACTATCAAGAAGACTAAACCTGTGAGTAAATATAAAATAACACAAATAAAAGCACTACACAATATACCCAACACCTTCCTTCCTTAAACACCATCCCAACAACACACTCAAACCAGCTGAGCCAAATTTTTGAAGCTACACAATAGACCTTACCTCCTGACCATAACATTTTTGAGGCTACACAATAGACCTTACCTCCTGACCATAGAATTTTTGAGGCTACACAATAGACCTTACCTCCTGACCATAGAATTTTTGAGGCTACACAATAGACCTTACTTCCTGACCATAGCATTTTTGAGGCTACACAATAGACCTTACCTCCTGACCATAGAATTTTTGAGGCTACACAATAGACCTTACCTCCTGACCATAGAATTCTTGAGGCTACACAATAGACCTTACTTCCTGACCATAGAATTTTTGAGGCTACACAATAGACCTTACTTCCTGACCATATAATTTTTGAGGCTACACAATAGACCTTACCTCCTGACCATAGAATTTTTGAGGCTACACAATAGACCTTACTTCCTGACCATAGAATTTTTGAGGCTACACAATAGACCTTACCTCCTGACCATAGCATTTTTGAGGCTACACAATAGACCTTACTTCCTGACCATAGAATTTTTGAGGCTACACAATAGACCTTACCTCCTGACCATAGCATTTTTGAGGCTACACAACAGACCTTACTTCCTGACCATAGCATTTTTGAGGCTACACAATAGACCTTACCTCCTGACCAAAGCATTTTTGAGGCTACACAATAGACCTTACTTCCTGACCATAGAATTTTTGAGGCTACACAATAGACCTTACTTCCTGACCATAGAATTTTTGAGGCTACACAATAGACCTTACCTCCTGACCATAGCATTTTCTCAACACTGATCCTTCTTGCCCTCAACCCCGGTATTATCCTCGATACACAATTTTAAATCAGGGTTGAAGGGTAAATTTCTCTCAGGGTCGAGCTACAGTAATTCATCTTATTACCGTACATGTCATCCTCGTCTTATATTTAGTGTAGACTTTGATTATGTGAAATGAAAAAAACAAAAAAAACATTAAGGTCATTACAAAAGATCAAACCACCCTAATGCTAACCTAACAACCCCGCCTGGACAGTATTAGAGTGTTTAATCATCAGGTGAATAAGTTAGTGGGGGTAATCTTCAGGATATTCAATTAATAACCTAACCTAACCTAACCTTAACGTGGATACAACAGACTGACCACTAATACTACACACAAAAAGGAGATACCGGATCATCTTCACTTCCCTAACTAACCTCAGGTACCCAATCACAGCTGGGTCGACGACGAGTGCCAGTCCCTCCCCACTACTCCAATCAGAAATCCTATTGAACAACAGGAGAGAACTGTATCCCCTCGACCACTGCAACCACTACTGTATACTTAATTTCACTCGCATTTATGACAGGGAGAAAAATTAACAACCTGCAAATTGATCAATGGTTCGATTTATTTACCATAGACTAGCCCAGCTCCCCCCACCCCCCTTCCTCCCGTCATTCTCTCCCCAATTTATATTTCACCAAGAAGAAATTTAAGTCTTGATACAGTTAACCCCAAAACAAACAATAATTTAAGTGCAATAAAACTATGTCTCTGGGCTGAGCTGTACTCCTTTCATCCTCACTTCTCCCTTCTATGTCTCACCAATATGGCCTCACTCTCTCTGACACACAAACGGACAAAGAAAGGGTCAAACAACTTCGATTTTGGTATAGTTGGTGGTGGTTTATTTTAGAAACAAACACAAAAAAACACACACACACACCGACAATGAACTTACGCCAAAATTAATTATCTGGCGCACTTAAATTACAACCCATAAATTCGTTCAAGCTCAACCACTACCACCACCACCTTACACACACACACACACACACGACTATTACCCACACAAATTACCTCAAAACCCACACCAAACAAAGCCCCCAACCACCAACCCAGACCAATAACCCACATCAACCCACAGCAACACCAATCCCCCACCCACCTCAAATCCACCAAAGTCACACTCCAAAACAACCCAATATGCAACCAGAAATACACACCCACAACCACCATTGTTGATAAGGACTATACTATATATATATACACCGGTATATGTATATTGTATAAAAACTAAGATATATACGAGAGGCTAAAGCCAGCTCACAAAAATACCTGCACCCACCGCTGTGTCTATTTCCTGCACACTGGACAACTCTCCGAGAGCTTGGCTGGTCGGGTCCACTACGACTCTGAACGAATAAACATCAAAGGAAAATCTCATCGTGTTGGAGTCACTGTATCACGTACCGTCAACAAACTAGTGACGATGGTAGGGGACAGGTGCTTATTGTGGGGGTACAGGTGTATCTTGTGGGGGTACAGGTGTATCTTGGTAGGGTACAGGTGTATCTTGTGGGGGGTACAGGTGTATCTTGTGAGGGTACAGGTGTATCTTGGTAGGGTACAGGTGTATCTTGTGGGGGTACAGGTGTATCTTGGGAGGGTACAGGTGTATCTTGTGAGGGTACAGGTGTATCTTCGTAGGGTACAGGTGTATCTTGTGGGGGTACAGGTGTATCTTGGGAGGGTACAGGTGTATCTTGGGAGGGTACAGGTGTATCTTGGTAGGGTACAGGTGTATCTTGGTAGGGTACAGGTGTATCTTGTGGGGGTACAGGTGTATCTTGGGAGGGTACAGGTGTATCTTGGGAGGGTACAGGTGTATCTTGGGAGGGTACAGGTGTATCTTGTGAGGGTACAGGTGTATCTTGGGAGGGTACAGATGTATCTTCGTAGGGTACAGGTGTATCTTGGGAGGGTACAGGTGTATCTTGTGGGGGTACAGGTGTATCTTGGGAGGGTACAGGTGTATCTTGGGAGGGTACAGGTGTATCTTGGGAGGGTACAGGTGTATCTTGGGAGGGTACAGGTGTATCTTGTGAGGGTACAGGTGTATCTTGGGAGGGTACAGGTGTATCTTGTGAGGGTACAGGTGTATCTTGGGAGGGTACAGGTGTATCTTGGGAGGGTACAGGTGTATCTTGGGAGGGTACAGGTGTATCTTGTGAGGGTACAGGTGTATCTTGGGAGGGTACAGGTGTATCTTGGGAGGGTACAGGTGTATCTTGTGGGGGTACAGGTGTATCTTGGGAGGGTACAGGTGTATCTTGGGAGGGTACAGGTGTATCTTGTGAGGGTACAGGTGTATCTTGGGAGGGTACAGGTATAGATTTTGGAGGTAAACAATAAAACCGGCAGCAAACAAAAAAAAAACGGACACCAAGACAAAAATAAATACGAAAAAACAAATAAAAGCAAATTATGCAAACACAGAAAACAAAAGAAAATACCCACAAAACAAACACAAGAACAAAAACACGTAATAAACCAAATGCTTTAAGGTTTCTCTATATACTACGAATTTTTTAGTCTAAAATTACTCCTCATATAAACAAGAGAGAATTGGACGCTATAGAAAAAAAATTATATCTTGTGACAGTAATTGTTGTGGTCTTGTGGTGATCATAGTAATATAACCTGTTAACTTTCCATAACTTGATGTCTTGTTTAACCTCATCCACCATGCAATTCCATCGTACTATCAACAAGATCCACACATGTAATAATCCAACCCACTTTTATCCACTTCCTGTCCTTCCACCTTATGACATTATCCAAATATCCACCCAAAACAATCCACCCCATTTAATTATCCATTCTCAATCCTACCATACATATATACAATATACAAACCAAAACACATAATATGACCCGTTTTAAACACACACAAACAAGTAGTGTTAAGGCCAACTTCAGACAAGAATCAACCTATGATATTGGCCGGTGTAGGAGCGAGGAGCTTCTTGATAAGTTCAAGGCAGCCATAGATCGTATTAGGACTAAGGGAGGGATCCCTATCATATGCGGTGTCCTGCCTAGAAGGAGAGTTGGCAGTGAATGGTTGTCAAGGGCAGTTGGTGTTAACGACCGTCTTGACAGATATTGCAAGTCAATATCAGTCCCATTCATTGACAACTGGGACAACTTCTATGGCAGAAGGGACCTTTATGCTAGGGATGGGGTGCACCTGTCTAGGGATGGAGTAGCAACCCTGGCTGGGGCTCTAGAGGGGGCAGTTCAAAAGATATCGAAGTCTTTAAAATGCTAAGAGAACATAGGGGCACGGGGGTGGAGGAGACTGCAGTGGGAGCGGGTAAACAAGGCGAAAGATTACAGGGAAATAGTGTTAGGAATGATGACATAACTAAATTAGACAGGGAGTTTAAAACTAAACGCGGTAAGGGAAGGACTCAGAACACGACTAACTTAAATGTATATTATGCGAACAGTAGAAGTATGAGAAACAAAATGGATGATATTAGGGCCTTGGTATGTACAGAAGAAATCGATATAATTGCATTCACTGAAACATGGATCAACCTAGACACACGTGAATTACCAGTCGAATACCAAATTGCGGGTTACAAACTGTTCCATACCGATAGGCAGACCAGGAAAGGAGGCGGAGTAGCAATCTATGTTAGGGATAATCTGAAGTGTGAAATAAATAAGGAAATAAAAACTGAGAGGAATACAGAAACAATTTGGATAGAATTAAGCGACGGTCGGGAAAAATTAATCACAGGAGTAATATATAGACCCCCCAATCTTGACAGAGTCAATGAGCGACTTATCTGGGATGAAATGCGCAGGGCTTCCATACACAACAAAGTCTGTATAGTAGGCGACTTTAACCTTGGCCAAATAGATTGGACCGACCTTACGGGAAACTCAGAATCAGAGGATTTTCTCGAGACGATCCAGGACTGTTTCCTAAGTCAACATATAACCGAACCCACACGGGGTAATAATATATTGGATTTAGTTTTGTCAAGCAGAGAAAACCTCATTAGCAATGTCGAGGTAGGGAACGAACTTGCAAACAGCGATCACAAAGAAATTCGATTCCAGTTAGATTTTCAGGGCAGACGTAAGGAAAATTCCACTCAAGTACCAGATTTCAGAAGGGCAAACTTTGACAGTTTAAAGAGGCAGCTAAGAGAGGGGGTGTCGCGCTTGGCCGTGAACCTGACAGATGACACCGACCTGATAACGAGATCTGAGATTGCCGAGTTCCACGACAATTTAAATAGTGAGTTACTTAATGCACAAAGGCAGAACATACCATACAAAAAACTCAGATCAAACAACAATGACCCTAAATGGATAAATAATTATTTAAAGAACATCATTGGCCAAAGGAAGGCTATAGGTAGAAGGATAAATCGTGGCGAAATTCACCTCCGGGACTATTATAGGGTATTGGCGAGTAGGGTTAAAACCGAGATAAGGAAAGCAAAGAGGAATAATGAGGTAAGGATAGCAAGGGAGGCAAAGACAAACCCCAAAGGATTCTACCAAATGTACCAAACTAAAACACGAGAAAAGATTGGACCAATACGGTCAGACTCCGGCGAGCTCACTGATAACGACGGAGAAATGAGCAATAATTTGAATAAATATTTTTCAACAGTTTTCACCAGCGAAAATTTAAACATGATACCTGAGGCACCGACTTTATTCAGAGATAGTGAAGAAAACAAATTAAGTGAGATAGTAGTGACTAGTAACGATGTTAGTAAGCAAATAGACAAACTAAAGCCTAATAAGTCACCTGGTCCCGATGAGATATTTGCCAGAGTATTAAAGGAATGTAAGGAAGAGCTTAGTATGCCCTTAGCAAAGTTGTTTAACATGTCCTTAAAAACAGGTGTAGTACCAGAATCCTGGAGGATAGCGAATGTAATACCGATCTTCAAGAAGGGGGATAGATCACTATCCTCTAACTACCGCCCAATCAGTCTAACATCAATAGTAGGCAAATTACTGGAAGCAATCATTTCAAACTCTATTCGAAATCACTGGAGAAGCACAGATTGATCAATGATTCCCAGCATGGCTTCACAAGCGGACGTTCTTGCCTAACTAATCTATTAACATTCTTTTCATCAGTTTTCGAATCAGTGGACGAGGGGCACAATTATGATGTGGTATATCTCGACTTTAGCAAAGCCTTCGACAGAGTACCCCACGAAAGACTAATTAGAAAGGTAGAAGCTCATGGCATCAAAGGTGACATCCTTAAATGGATTAGGGCGTGGTTACAGGACAGGAAACAGCGAGTGAGCATTAACGGCACTAAGTCCCATTGGAGCAACGTCACAAGTGGAGTTCCCCAAGGCTCAGTACTTGGACCATTATTGTTTATTATATACATAAACGACATAGATATCGGCATAGACAGCAACATAAGTAAATTTGCTGATGATACTAAAATAGGACGTGTTATCAAATCTGACGAGGACTCGGCAAAACTACAGGAGGATCTAAACAAATTTTTCGAATGGTCTGAAAAATGGCAGATGAAATTCAACATTGACAAATGTAAAGTACTCAGTATAGGAAATGTAAACAGGGAAACCAGATACCAGATGAACAACGATGCCATAGAGAAATCCGACTGCGAGAGAGATTTAGGAGTAATGATAAGTAGGAACCTTAAGCCAAGTAAACAATGTGTTTTTGCTCGTAACAAGGCTAATAAAGTACTTGGGTTCATACAAAGGAGTGTTAGTTACAAGACTAGCGAGGTCATCCTAAAACTGTATCTTGCTCTTGTGAGACCACACCTGGATTACGCAGTCCAGTTCTGGTCACCGTATTACAGAATGGATATAGAATCCTTGGAAAGAATACAGAGGAGAATGACAAGACTAATCCCGGGTATCAGGAACCTTGAGTATAGAGACAGGTTAAAGCATCTTAATTTGCACTCCCTTGAGAGACGTAGAGCGAGGGGCGACCTGATAGAGGTGTATAAATGGAAGGCAGGGCTAAACAAAGGGGACATTACAAAGGTACTCAAATTATCCAACCAGGAGCGAACTCGTAACAATGGTTTTAAATTGGACAAATTTAGATTTAGGCGTGAAATAGGTAAACACTGGTTTGGAAACAGAGTAGTGGATGAATGGAACAAGTTACCAAATATCATCATTAACTCGAATACGCTGAATTGCTTCAAACATAGGTTGGATGCTCATATGAGCAATAGGGGTTGGGTGTAAACGGGACTGCCCAGTATGGGCCAATAGGCCCGCTGCAGTTTCCTCCATTCTTATGTTCTTATGTTCTTATGTAACCTGACCTAAACGAACCTAAAATTTCTCCACAACTTTATTATTTCTTCCAAGTTCGATATTTATTTTGATTTAAACTACAACAAACACACCACTACTACTACTTACATTAATAAAACACTGCACAAGAAAACACCAAACACCAAAACGAACTTAATCTAACCAACTAAATTATTATTTTTTTTTTTTGGGGGGGGGGGGGGGGTGAGGTAATTACCGTCTTCACAGAGTTATTTCACACACACAATAATAAATAAAAATCTTTGGGCCACATAGCTTTTACGTCATCTAAAAAGCCAATTAACTTCCATGAAGGTAAGTCACTGAACCAATCACCTTGCAGCACGTTCACATATAGCCAATCAGCTTCCGGGACGCTAAGCAGCTCAAGCCAATTACCTGTCACCTGCTTTCCCAAATGCACTAATGCGCAGCCAAAGTCAGAAATAATATGGTTCGTTTTATACCTGTGTCTACATTACCAGGAAAATATACAACACAAACAGGTGTTTAACAAAAATCATTAATGAAGTGAAATATATAAGCTAACACAGGTAGGAGCAACAGCACGAGTAGCAGTATCAACAACGCAAGCAGTAACAGGACCAGCAGGTATCAGCAGTAAGAGAAACAGCACGAGTAGCAGTATCCACAGCATATATATATATATATATATATATATATATATATATATATATATATATATATATATATATATATATATATATAAAGTTAACTAAGAATGATAATTAAGATGATTTGATATTGATTTTTTACCTATAATTATTGTAACAGACTGTCCCAACATGAGTTACGCTGTTCCATTATGAGCTACACTATTCCATTATGAGCTACACTGTCCCATTATGAGCTACACTGTCCCATTATGAGCTACACTATTCCATTATGAGCTACACTGTCCCATTATGAGCTACACTATCCCATTATGAGCTACACTGTCCCATTATGAGCTACACTATCCCATTATGAGCTACACTATTCCATTATGAGCTACACTGTCCCATTATGAGCTACACTATCCCATTATGAGCTACACTGTCCCATTATGAGCTACACTATTCCATTATGAGCTACACTGTCCCATTATGAGCTACACTGTCCCATTATGAGCTACACTATTCCATTATGAGCTACACTGTCCCATTATGAGCTATACTATCCCATTATGAGCTACACTATCCCATTATGAGCTACACTGTCCCATTATGAGCTACACTGTCCCATTATGAGCGACAATGTCCCATTATGAGCTACACTATCCCATTATGAGCTACACTGTCCCATTATGAGCTACACTGTCCCATTATGAGCTACACTGTCCCATTATGAGCTACACTATCCCATTATGAGCTACACTATCCCATTATGAGCTACACTATCCCATTATGAGCGACACTGTCCCATTATGAGCTACACTATCCCATTATGAGCTACACTGTCCCATTATGAGCTACACTGTCCCAATATGAGCTACACTATTCCATTATGAGCTACACTGTCCCATTATGAGCTACACTATCCCATTATGAGCTACACTATCCCATTATGAGCTACACTATCCCATTATGAGCGACAATGTCCCATTATGAGCGACACTGTCCCATTATGAGTTACACTGTCCCATTATGAGTTACGCTCCATCTACTTTCATCACTTCTCCCTCTTCCTCTTTCCATTCTTTCCCGCCCTTCTTCCTTATCTCCTCTTTCTTTCTCTCTCCCTCAATAATTACCTCCCTGGACTTAAAAGCTCATTATTACTCCCCATTAATACCAATTAGTCACTTCTCGGTAATAAGCGTCTGACACCTTTAATAATACTTGTTAAAATGTCATTAATATATACTTCTTCTAGCACAAATTCCCACCAAACTTCTAGCAGAAAGTCCCATAAAAATGTCTGGTGAAAATTCCCATAACATCGTCTATGGAAAACTCCCACAAAATCAGGCGGAAATTATAAAAAAAAAAAAAAAAAAAAAAAGTTTGGCGCAAATTCCCATAAAAACGTCTGGTGGAAATTCAAACAACAAAAAAATCTAGTGAAAATTCCCCCCCCCCCCCCCCCCCCAAAAAAACTCCAGGCGTAAATTCCCACAAAAAATTCTAGCGAAAATTCCCACAAAACATCACAACCACGAAAAAAAAAATATTATTGACGGAGGGATAATGACTAACTGCCTGGATAAGAGATTAGATAGATAAGAGATTAGATAGATAATGTGATAGATTGATAGATAGATATATTAATCTAGATGTGACAATTTACAGTATAGGCATTATCAACATCATCAGTCTTCAGGGCAAATTGATGGCGTCTACACAACACATTAGCCTTACTATTCTCCAAATGGTAACTGGAAATAAACACCTGTTAATACGAAGAAGGGGAATAGAGAGAGGGGGATAAAGAGGAGAATAAATTTAAAAAAAAAATATGACTTCACTCTGATATAAAAGGAAGTGGGATTTATTTATATATTTTTAATCCACTCTTTTTAACACTTCGTCATCTTGAGACAACACACCACTATTAGCGACCTCAGTTTATTTCACTTGATGATTGAACACCCAAAACCTTAATGGATGGATTAGGTTGTTAAGGTAAGGTAAGGTAAGGTTAGGTTAGGTTAGGTTAGGTAAGGTTACGTTACGTTAGCTCAAGTAAGGTTAAGTTAGATCAGGTTAGTTTAGCTCAGGATAGGTTAGATTAAATTAGGTAAGGTTGGGTTAGGTTAGTTTAGCTCAGGTTAGGCTAGGTTAGGTTAGCTATTGTTATCACAGGTTAAGTAAGATTATATCAGTTAGGTTATGTATGCTTAGGTTAGTTTATATTAGGCATGGTTAGGTTAGATTATATTTGGTAAAGTTATATTAGGTTGACTGGTTAGAGATTAGGTTACATTAAGGTAAGGTAGGGTAGGTTAAATTAGGGTAGGGTAGGACAGGGCAGGTTAAGGTAGGGTAGGACAGGGTAGGTTAGGGTAGAGTAGGCTATCTATCTATCAGGGTCGGAGATTCACAAAACCTCAAATGAACAATAAACATAAAATAACATCAAAATAGTACTAACTAGACTTACTAGATACGTTCACTTAGTATATAACAAAAACGAGAAGAAAGATCAAGTTAATCATTTCTAAATAAATTCTATAAACTTTGGTCTTTAAACTAGAACCTGGTGAAACTATCTATATCAAGTCCCAATATAATGTCCGTGCTGTTTGGGGGGTCATTTATGTATTGGCGTTTTAACTTAAAGGGAATTTTCATCGTACGAGCTTTTTGTGATTTGACCCAATTAATAGTTGATTTTTTTTTTTTTTATTATTTATTGGGCACCCCCTTACATCCTTGTGTAAGGTGAAGCGCAGAAGCGTTTACAGCGCCCAACAGGGAAGCATGCTAAGTTCATGCTTGCCTTTATGTCTCACGAGTTAAGGGCGTAGAAGCCTGAAGAGTCAGTGATTTATGTCATGAAGTTATTGGAAGCTCCAACAACTTTCCCTGAATACGAATTCGCAATTTTCGACTTACACCAGGTACCTACTTTACTGCTCGGTGAACAGGGACTAATGGGGGCTAGGAAGTAAGTCCAAACAACTTCCACCGGCCCGGGAATCGAACCCGTCACATCTCGCTTGCGAGGCAAGAACGGTACCGCATCTACCACCGATCTAATAGTTGATTGTGCAAGTGCTACAGTAACGTAGTTGATGGCAACAGGTCCCAACATACAGCGTCTGCTATGAAATCCGCGGATTATATTCAAAGTTCCCTTAAGAAACAGAGAAAACGGGGGACGTATCCACTGGGGGACTCGGAAGGTTTTGTGGACGTTTGAGCGTAATATGAATCCTTAAGGTTTTCAGGTTAGCCGTCATCACCATCATGACAGTCACATCCCTACCACACACACACACACACACAGTCAAACCTGTCAATACCTCACCCCCTGAGTCTGGTCCATTTTCTGTGATGAGCGCCAAGCCGTGTACGTTCTCTAAAAGAATCTTCGTTGTCAGGGAAACTACGTATCTCAGTATAAACAAAACAAGTGTGGAGTAGTTCATTCCTTACTGTGCTGTGAGTAACCCCTTCCTCTTCATTGTGTTAAACGACCATAGTGATGTATAGCCTCATACTGATAATCAACGTTGTTATGGATTTATTTATATACAGAGGAACTTCATTAGGTGAGATGAGATAAAGGTGTTGTATAGTAAACTTCTAATCTTCAGTCACCGGTAAGTAACCTGCCGGTATTTTGTTAAGCATTCCTGCGTTAGAAAAACAGAAGTTCTCACTAAATATTGATTTACTACACAAAACAATTCTCACCTTCACTGAATGACTATGTGAAGTATTCGTTGGGCAATTTGTAAAACACTTGGCTTGCCCACACACCAGTGACTCAACATTCACTTGACAACTCCTCAAACGCGGTCATTCAACAAGGTAACAGGAGAGGATGTAAGCCTACCTACCCTTTAAACAGTTTAATGACAACACGGAAAATAATTATGCATGATTATTTATAAATGTAACATTATTTTCTTACAGTTTGGTGCATTTTAACTGCATCATTGGACATTCCATTCTTACTTCGTAGTCATCCTCCCTTAAATAAAAAATTACCAGTCCCTGCCTCATTTATAACTATCAATTACATTTAAATATCGTAGAAAAAAATCCAATTAAGATAACAGGTTCCTCAAAAAATAATAATAAATAAACACGGCCTTAAACCATACATCTAAGGTTGGCAACACAGGTATGTTCAAACTGACTAACTACAGCCGAAGTTTCTATCCTAAGCCTCACCACCTTAAGCATGTTGGGACAGAGGCTATACCATATAACACTGAGCCTCGTGACATTGACCTATCCCAGTTGCCATATATCTTACATCTCCCTGGCAGGTAGGGGAAGGAGGAAGAGCGAGGGTAATGGAGGAGCTGACATGTTCGGTGTGTTCGGAAATGTTCGAGGGTGGGTTGAGGGAGCCCGTGGTACTACCTCAGTGCGGCCACACCTTCTGCCGTCCCTGCCTCCTCAACCTGCAGTCCATGCACAACGTCCTTAGGTGTCCCGCTTGCAGGAGGAAACACAAGGGCGCCTCTGTGGAACACCTTCCCACCAACTTCACCGTCCTTAACCTCGCTGCAGCCCACACACAGGTATAAGTAACAAAAGTTGTATCAGTTCTTAATTATTTGTCTAGTTAAGCAATAATTAAAACGTGATGAAAAGACCTTAGCCGTTGAAACACATTAACAACCGGGAAGCAGGATTATAGTATTTACTGTACCAATAATGAATTAAATTTAACTCCAGGAATCTAGAGGCAGGTGTGACAACTGTTCACAGGTAGAGGCAGGTGTAACAACTGTACACAGGTAGAGGCAGGTGTGACATCTGTACACAGGTAGAGGCAGGTGTGACAACTGTACACAACTAGAGGGGGGTGTGACAACTGTACACAGGTAGAGGCAGGTGTGACATCTGTACACAGGTAGAGGCAGGTGTGACAACTGTACACAGGTAGAGGCAGGTGTGACAACTGTACACAGCTAGAGGCAGGTGTGACAACTGTACACAGGTAGAGGCAGGTGTGACAACTGTACACAACTAGAGGGGGGTGTGACAACTGTACACAGGTAGAGGCAGGTGTGACAACTGTACACAGGTAGAGGCAGGTGTGACATCTGTACACAGGTAGAGGCAGGTGTGACAACTGTACACAGGTAGAGGCAGGTGTGACAACTGTACACAGCTAGAGGCAGGTGTGACAACTGTACACAGGTAGAGGCAGGTGTGACAACTGTACACAACTAGAGGCAGGTGTGACAACTGTACACAGGTAGAGGCAGGTGTGACATCTGTACACAGGTAGAGGCAGGTGTGACAACTGTACACAGGTAGAGGCAGGTGTGACAACTGTACACAGGTAGAGGCAGCTGTGACATCTGTACACAACTAGAGGCAGGTGTGACAACTGTACAGAGGCAGAGGCAGGTGTGACATCTGTACACAGGTAGAGGCAGGTGTGACATCTGTACACAGGTAGAGGCAGGTGTAACAACTGTACACAACTAGAGGCAGGTGTGACAACCGTACACAACTAGAGGCAGGTGTGACAACTGTACAGAGGCAGAGGCAGGTGTGACATCTGTACACAGGTAGAGGCAGGTGTGACAACTGTACACAACTAGAGGCAAGTGTGACAACTGTACACAGGTAGAGGCAGGTGTGACAACTGTACACAGGTAGAGGCAGGTGTGACAACTGTACACAGGTAGAGGCAGGTGTGTCAACTGTACAGAGGGACTCATAACGTCAACAATGGCCTGTTTTCCTTACCTTGTGTTGGGGCTCCTCGACTTGATCCATCCCTTTATAACACCAGATGTACACAATGGGCGTTGAAGGTTTTACGTTCGTTAAATACATTATTATCCGAAAGTGCATTTCAAAGGTAACTGGCAGCACAAAGCGCACGGACAACGACCACACTCCACTAACAACACCCTGAGAGCCTGAATGACCATTTGACTCTGAGTCGGAGTATGACGTTGAATTCAGAAAACCGGCTGGACATTCTAAATAATTGCTCCTATCTTTTTTCTTGTAAATTTATCTATCATATTATTTTCTTTCGTATCCATTTTTATTTCTCATAATTATAAGAAAATATTTACTTAAATGGCTAAAATGGATTTAACTAAATATCAAAGAAATGATTGTCCGAAACTGTTAAAGCCTTAGCTTTAGACCAAATCATTAAAGAGAACAATTTTATTTTACTTTTCGATATTCCCATGAAAAATAATATTAAGAAAAATAATATTGAAAGGCTACCTTCATCAATTTTCTTTGATAATTGATGCCACAACAATATCAAATAAAGACGAAGCCGCCGTCGATGAATATCGATAGAACACATATGCACTGATTCCCATTGCTTGGCAAGTTTATATCCTAATTATAAGACGTATTATTTATTATTGTGTTAAGTTTTAATATACTCCATTTGCTAATTGGAGTTCAAAATTATAAAAAAAAAGAGTTAAACTTCATTTTAAATTTGCCAAAATGGATACGAAAATATCATTTGGACTTTTTGACGTGAGGCTTACGTTGTATGATGCTGACACACATGACACGAAATGGTAGTGTGTCAAAAAATAGATACTCTCTTACTAATATTTTTCCGGATGATTTTGTCCCATTATGATACTGAAGTTTAAACCACCTTTCTCAGATATGCAGGTAAGCAAGGGTGACGAACGTGAAATGTGATATCGACTTTATGCTCCCCAGCACACGGGTGACGTTTGTTTATCTTCTGCCAACACAAGTTTCCCCGTCGTTGTAATTGGAGCCTCCATAGTAATGAACTAACTAACATTGGTGGACCTTGATTTGAAAACGCTTATTTTTTGTTTTTTTATTTCCCTCCCTCTCTCGCGGTTATGCAAAAGAAATAATAAGTATATTACAGTATGGCATATCGAGGTAGGGAAGTTTAAAAGGGGAATTCTCTCTCAGATCAAATAACTCGTTACGTTCTTGTCTATGTTAACAAAACTTTCACAATTTATGTCGGCTTTACTAGTTCTTCTTTACTAGAGAATACTTTTTAGAAGGTTATGGATACGTTTTAACCTTTTTAGTACTTTTTGGGATACGTATTGATTTTTCCCACTGGCAGCACTGCATTAAACGAGTGACTTAACATATTCTTAATAACTCCCATCCAGGTTCTTGAACTGGATTATTTCATTTTAAACGAAATAGTGCAAAATGAACTCACCTGAAACGATTTCCCAGACTGTAGCTCATCTTATTTCAGTATTATTCAACCACTTACGGTAACACATGACGTGGTTGCACTTACTGTACACTATAAGAGGATGTGTTCAGTACACCAGCGCCAGTGTCGGACTGTACTACCTCCGCTGTATGATAGCCAAGAATATTCATCACAATAGGTTTCCTCGACCTAGAGCATGAAAGGCCTGGTCAGGTGCTACCAGAACTTCTAGTTGCCCTGCTGGTGGTCCCTGGTGCTAAATATTTAAGGTGTTTTTACATTTAACTTTATTCTAATGTTTCAGGGAATTGAACTTGTATGTTATTTCTCGCCCGTATAATGTAGCAACAAAATGCTAAACAACTTTACCTGCTCAACACTACACACACACTCCGCGGGCCCAGGTGTTAATTTTATCATCATCTTTGTGGTCGTGAATAACTTATACACTTTATTGGTAGTTTCAGCAGAAAAGCGAAGCGTGCCAGAGCCACGGTGATCCTATAAGGCTGTGGTGCCGCTCGTGCCAAGAGTCATTGTGTGGACAGTGCCTCTTCGAGAGACACATGGCTGACGCCCACCACGTGATCAAGATCCAGGAAGTGGTGCAGGAGAAGAAGCAGACATTAGAACGACAGACGACTGAGCTGCTGGACAACGTGGAAGAGGAGAGAGCCAGCCTGGCCAGGGAGGTGCACAGTATCGCCCACCACCTGGCCTGGGTACACACCAGGAGTACTACCCTCACCAAGCATATCAAAGACGTACACAGGATCTTGAAGGATGTGAGGAAGACAACGCGTATGGAAGCAGTATTAACTAATGAGAATAGCTTAGATAGTTTGTCCACCCAGCTGGGGAGAGGGGCCTGTGATGACGTCAGAGGACACGCTGACGATGTGCAGGCGGCGACTAACAGACCACCAACACCACTGACGGTTGATTATTGTGACACCAGTCAAACTGATCCCTATTACGGCACCCCTGGTAGCCACAATGAGAACAACAATCGCCACTTAGACACTAACGATAACCCCAAACGAAGCCTTAAGTTAGTTGACAAGGAAAACAACATCCGGGCACCAAAGTCGGTCGTAGACGAGGACTGTGAGGTGAATACAGACGAGGAAGACCGTGGTCAGAGACCTCACAACAGATGAAACAAGGCTGACACTGACCAAGACCAGGATGATAGTCAGGTGTCAGCTACAGAGCGCGGGCCGAGGATGAGGCCAGGGGGTGAGGCGGCGGTGTGGCCGTTGACTGGTGGTGATCCTGCAGGAGCCTCGCCCTGGCCACTTATCGACTGGCAACACTTCTGTTATCAGGTGAGACCACCAACACATTGTTTATAATAGATTAGCACGTGTTCCAGGCCAACACTTATTACTTTGCTGAATAATACAGCTAATTGATGCGAATTCCTCTATTATTCGTTAGTTTGTGGAGTTGTCTTTCAGATGACCTGAAAGGTTATGGAACGTTAAACTACAAATAGTTTGTGAAAACGTGTATAAGATTTAAAGATAAAAGTCTTTGTAGTAACATTTAACTTCCCTGTGCTACATTTGTAATACTCTATATTCCAAAATACGGTTCAGGTGTTGCAGCACTTGTGTGACATAAAACGTGTGTTGCAGCTGATCAAAATAAGTTGCTAAAACTTTACCAGCCATATCGTGACCTGTTGTTGTGTTGCAGTTACCAGTGGTACAACTGCTGGTGCCTCCGGAGAAGCCCGAGGTGTTCCTACAGCTAGGTGTGAGAGACAAGATTCTTGGCCGAGTTCACATCCGCCTGTGGGGACACCTGCGCCGCGCCCAGCACTTCCTAGCCTTGTGTCTGGGTACATTCGGTCCCACCTACAAAGGATCAAGGTTCTCCAACGTCGCCAGGAAAGGAGAACCTGGGGAGAGTTTAGTCGGCGGCCAGTACAGGACGGAGGACGGCGGTACCAGATCCCACGGCCTGCTTGAGGGCCTGGAATGGCGGGGGCAGTACTCTGGCCCAGTGAAGGAGGGGGTGTTAGGGGGAGCCAGTGACGGGGACCCGACTCTCGAGTCCTTCTTTGGGATCTGTACTCGAGACTATCCCAATGGTGAGTATTACTGTCCCTTTGGGGAGGTGGTGGCCGGGATTGAAGTGGTACACAGGGCCGTCTCTCAGGACCCAGTGAGTGACGTCACTATCACTAACATCACGTGGGGAGACTCAGATTGTTAACACCACATCTCTACCACATCTCTGTTACTCGCGTCCATCAGTCAACAGATAATGCCGTACAGCACAGTGTTCCTATAGTAATAACGAGTCGAAACGTTAAACAATAAAATGTATAAGTTTTCAACACGACACAAGACACTCTTCACGAAACATTGTAGAATCATATAATACCACTCTACCACAACCACTCCTTACCTACAGCGCCATGTACTAATCAAATCCCAGCGTCTACACTCAAGATACTGGTATAAATGTTTTTCTCCCCAATCTTTCTTAACAAGTGGCTGGAATCCCGACCAGAGACATACACAGGTAAAGGAACAGCAGACACTCGAAATAAGGGATCACCTGAGGATTACTCCCCAGTTTATTTCACCTTAAGATTAATCACCCTAACTTAACCTAATCTATCATAACTACTCTAACAAGACATAAAAATCTAACCTAACCCTCCTAAGTAAGTTTAATGTGTTTCATAATTATCAGTTGAAATAAGCTGGCAGGGCTAATCTTCAGATGATCCCAAACAAAATACGGGTCGTAATGTTCCCTTCGGCCTCATTAAGTGCCGCCATACCTGCCAGTCGACGCACTGCCTGTTAGCGTGTCAAGTTACTTACTATTTTTGTGTCAGTTAATTTCATCAATATTGTTTTCCTTACTAGCAACACATCGTTAATGAGTATGATTATTAATAATGTTTTTTTTTTCAAAGGTGCCTTGTAATTTTGGCCATGATTATGAATTAGTCAATCAAAGTTACTTGTGAAATTAGTCCTCTTAAAGTTAATTATAAATATCACTGAAGAATTCAATAAAATATTTGTACAATCAGAACAGTGAGCAAAGGAGTATATAGATTACAGTAGTTCTCTTTTTTTTTTAGACTCATATGTTGAAAGTCATTCATTGTACATGATGGTTCGTTGCCGTACGACCGACCATTAACAAACCACCATCCTATGACCTCAATAACTTACTTGGTTAATCACAGAGCTTGTCTTTTATTAATGTTATTCAGTTATCAACCATCAACACAAACCTTATGGGATGTTTACAACGTCCCTTGGTGTCTGTTTAAGGTCGCTTAGGGGGTAGGGAGTCACTCGTCCAAAACGTCGCTCGCTACTCCATTTCTTCTGCATATTGTCTACCATGACTTGTAGGCGGAATTGTACACACCAATGTCTTGATCGTGCAACTTCAAGAGAACGTAAACACAAACATCAAGGGATTTTGTAAACAACCACTAGTGTACTTTGTTTAACATATCACTTTTCCTGTTGTTGTAGCTTCCATGTAGCTTATTTGCTACAGTATTTTTAATTTAATGTAGTCAATAAAATTCTAATATTATACTTTTAATCTAATGTAATCCATACAATTTAATAACATTGGTTGTTGATTGTCATAAATGGAAAATATATACGTTTTAAATTTATTAGAAGGTTCAAATAAAACATGAATATTCGATGTATTTCAATGGTACCTTCACCATCTGGAGTTGAACCAGCTAGCCTGCTCACGCCCGCCAGTGCGTCTCCTTCAACCAAACACTGCAGCCAGGGACGGCCATGCGCGCATGCAGCATCACTTGCATGACTATTGGTTTAAAGGCATTCGTGTGCGCGCGCGCGGGTGTGTGTATACTACAACAAGAGCGCATGCGGATATAATGTGTTTGTGAATGTATGAGTATATACTGGTATGAAAAATATACGTCAATTGTATGAATATATATTAATTAAAGATATGATACCATTTCAATAAACCGCACTGCATCGTTAAAACATCACCAACCACAAGGAATTAACAATCGTTGCACGGTAAATTTATGCACATTATCCTTTACTATGAACATTTATTGTACGTGATAAAAATTTAGCTCTAATCTTGTCGTCAGAAGATGCCACGACCCAGAGCTGAGCTACAGGGGGGTATGTGGCAACTCACCAGCCAGTATTAGCCTAGCCCTGGCCGGAGTCGCACCAGCCACCTGCACCTCCCACATTCTGGCTGTCTTTCTGCTGCTGCTATTGCTGTCCCTGTCTTCTTATCACCTGCTATCACTACTGTTCCTGTCTGTATCATCTCTATTGCTGTCACCGCTGCCGTTCCTCTCACCTGTTGTTAGTGCTTATAGCCATTGCATTTCCCCCAAAAAATATTTATCACCTGCTAATTAATTCTGTTGTTACCGCTACTACTACTTACTGTGCTAACTGCCGCCGCCGCTACTTTTCCTCTCAGTGGAAAAGGTTCCTGGTGGTGCTCACATCGCTCCCAACCTCGTCTGAATCGCCGCTGCAGTTAGTCTCTCCGCTGCCTCCTCGCTGGCTCAACCAACAGTCTGCTTTAGGGTAAGAGGCTAGTCGTATTAAGTCAACATCCGTATCCATTATGTGATACTGTAAACTGTCTAGATGATGTATATTACTCAAATACTATGAAACCTGTGTTATTATTTTAAGTGTAAATTGTTTAGATACATTGAAACCTGTATGATCAAACAAGCCAAGAAATTGAGGACAGGTGGTCGCAATGGAGGTGGTTGGCATAGTTCAACCAGGTCATTTTATGTACAGGTTATTTGTAGGTGAAAATTTTATTTGTTTGGTGTAAATTACACAACTAAATTAACCAATTATGTGTGTGTGTGTGTATTATTTAAAGTAATTTCTTGTAATTTTAACCAGTTAACCAGGTTCATTACAGTATGTAGTGTATCTACATTTAAAATTCTGTGTCCGCTATCCCTGAACCCCCTCTCCAGTCCCCCGCGGCGCCTCGTCATGATACTGTTGGCCGCCGCTACTCGTACCAGTGACCTCATTCGACTAGATACAGAAGTGTACCCTGTGACCTAGATACACAGGGGTGCCTCCCCCAATCCTCCTGGGATGGTCCCCGGCGCCTAGTCTTTCCTTTGCGTACCGTCAGTGACCTTTTACGACCTGTCCATCTGTCATCGACGGTCTTAATGGTCCAGGTTATCAGAATTCACAATGTACAGATGGTCGCTAGGCTTGACTGGTAGCACTATGTATTTCTTTAATGAAGTATTGTACACAGGCATTTTTGTATCGTAAAAAGTATTACTCTTGGAATATCTCCTAATATCAAGTGCACATAGCTTCAAAATGCCCATGATATTGCCAATATCAATTCAGACTAAAAAATTGAAATAAAATCTGGGGGGGGGGGGGCACCTTACTGCCCCCCGCCCAGCTTTTTTTTTTTTTTTTTTTTTTTGGTAGAGAAAGGAGGGGTGAAAGAAGATTAGAGGTGGGGGAAGGAAGTTATAGTTCGGAAATTGAAGAAGTTTAGGAGGTAAGAGAGGGTGGGCTGACCGCCTAGCTAAGTTAATAGTGTGTTAAGGTTGTCATGAGTTAGTTATTGTCTGTCGGTACAGGCACTAGACATCCTACCCTATCCCATACATGGGTGTTTTAAGGGCCTTATTTCATATTCCGCCGACCCTACTGGCGGATGTTGGTCTAGGGAGGTTGTCTATTGCCTGGCCGTGTAGATCGGGGGTGGTAATGGACCTTTTGAGATTTGGTAACTTTTTGGGAACCATGTATGGTTGCTGTTGTTATCTGATGGGAGTCTTTGAAGGAGTTCTTGCTCTGATCGTTCTATCTTTTGCCAGATTCTGCTGGCCAGGGTGTGCAGCTGCTGGTTGATGGGTTTCATTCTCAGGTCTCTATGTATCTCGGCTGTGGTTCTGGTGAAAGGGTATCTTTCGCCTGTGACGAATCTTAGGGCTTCATTTTGAACCACCTGTAATTTTAATATTTGAGTGGTGCTCATAGTATGAAGAGGTATTGCTGGATAAGTTAATATCAGTGTGATAAATGATGTCACTGGGCGGTGTTTTATTTTCTCAGGAAGCGCTTTAAAGCGGTATAGTTTTCTCAGCTCTCTTCTTGCTTTTTCCTTCCTGGTGTGGACATGATGGGAGTAACCTGTCGTGGATATATGCAGGCCCAGGAGGGTGCCTCTGCTTTTGTATTCTATCTGGGCATTATTGGTTACTAATGGATGGGTTTTCCTTCTGCATAAGGGTATCACTGTGAATTTCAGGAGACCGGTTTGGATTTTCCATTGTTTTTCGTAATTATTTACCCTTTCTAATTCCAGCCTGGTGTTGTCGACCTGTAGCGCTCGCGATTATTCGTGATGTGTTGTTATTTGAGTGATGTCATCTGCATACATAATATCTTCGTTACCAATTCTAGTGGGAGGCGGAGTGTCACTTGTGTAGATAATATATAGGGTGGGGGAGAGGACGCTCCCCTGAGGGACTCCACTCATGAGTGGGAAGGTCTCTCCTGTGTGTTGTCCCACCCTCAGTCTGGCATTTCTGCCGTCAAGAAAGTTGCAACGCAACTTTTCAATGTTGGTGGGAAGTCCAAGTTGGAGGATCTTATATTTTAGACCGTCGTGCCAGACTTTGTCAAATGCCTTCGCTACATCCCGGAGAGTTAGATTACATTGTCTACCACTCGCCACGGCTCTGGCTATGTTCTCACATGCCAGGGCTATCGCTGTTGTGGTGGACTTCCCTTCCCTGAACCCGAATTGTCTACCGTTGACTCTGTTGTTTCCAAGTGATTTCTCAGACGGTTGTTGATGATTTTTTCTAGTATTTTTCCAGGTACTAGAGGAGGAAGATCGGTCTGTAGTTTAGTGGGATGGCGTTTTTCTTTCCTTGTTTTGGTGTTAGGATAATAATGGCTTCTTTGAATTTAGTTGGGAAGTAACTCGAGGCCAGGCAAGCGTTCATTGTGGTTCTCAGTCTGCCCATGGCCGGTTTGTTTACGTGGCTGAGGATCTCCTTGGTGATGCCTGAATAGCCAGGGGCTTTATTTTTGGCATTAGAGATGGCTCTGCTGAGTTCTTCCGAGGTGATTGGTTTGGATAATGGGCTGTCCACTCTCAAATCCTCCCATATGATTTCAGGGGAAGGCTGAGTGCGGTGTGTCTGGCCCCGGAGTTCATCAAGGACGAGCTCCTCGTGGGTACCATCGAATCCCCTATTCTCTTCATTTGTGATTTGGAAGATGTTCCTCCATATGTCCCTGAATATGGGTTCTTTGTCTTGGTCGTCAAATATTTTACTTCCTACGTGATCAGTTATATATGGTGGTTCGTCACGGCTGCAACCTTTCAATCTCTTAACTTGACGCCAGAACTCTTCTGGATCGTTGTATGTATGTGAGAGTTCAACTATTTCGGCCCGTTTAAGGTTGCTTTGTTCCAGAGATCTTGTTTTTATTTCCTCCCGAATTCTTCTGTATGTATTATAGCTTACGATGTCCCACACACACATAATATAGAAGAGAACAATAAATAAGAGAATAACATACTGTAGGTTAGGTTAGAAAAAATCAAGGTTAGGTTCAACACTTACGTTAGTAGAAGAGATGGGTCGGCGTACGGGAATGGAGGCTGGTTCCGAGGCAGAGGGCAGGCTACTGGCCCTCAGGTGAGTCATCATCACTGTCATCCACACTTATCAGTGTCTCCCTGACAAATCCCTCAAAGTCACCATCACTGTCTCTGTCTCTATCACTGGCTTGGGCTGGCTGTGGTGGGTTGCGGGCGAAGAACTCGGTAATGCTTTGTTGACGGCTAGTGTTGATGTTGTCGTGATACACCTTGATGTAGGGCTCAATAGTCTGCAACAGCTGGTTAGTGAAGACTTCATACCGGTTATCGTCAGGGTCGTCGGAAAGGAGAAGCTTCAGTTTCTCTACACACTCGATGGCACCACTTACATTACTATGCGATAACTTGCGTTCTTCTTGGGATGACGCACCACCTGCCTCTTCACTGATGTCATCATCATCTAAGATCTCGTCGGCAGTCACATCAGGATCCCTTATCACCTCCATAATGTCGTCGTTGGTGGTATCGGAGAAGCCTTTAGTTGTAACACTCTGCACAGCTTCTCTGGCAAGGTCCACTGCTACTGCAACAGCCTGAACCTCACCAGTCACAGATTGACTCTGCCTCCCACCTGGAATACCTTGCAACACATGTCTCCATGCGTGACGAACCGTTGCTACAGACAGCTGATCCCATGCCTCCACCAAGAAGCCCACAGCTTTCTTGACTTTGAATTTTCTCCAAAAGTGTTTCACAAGTACTTCTTGCTCTGCCAACTGTTGTTCCTCGTCCTCTTCACTCATGCTATCGGTATCACCCAGGTTACGCAACTAATCCTTAGTGTTGGTATAGTCGTTCAGGAGCTTAAACTCCTTTGCAGAGAATGCAGCTTTCACATTGCAGATTAATTCTTGGTCCATGGGCTGTATTAATGAAGTAGTGTTGGGAGGAAGGAAGACCACTTTTACGTTGGGGTGACGATCCAACAGTAGGGGCGAGTGTCCTGATGTGTTGTCAAGCAGCAACAAAATCTTGAATGGAACATTCTGTTGCTCACAGAATTTCTTCACGTCAGGAACGAAACAGTCATCAAACCAGGAGTGGGACAGAGTAGAGAACACCCACGCCTTATGTGCGGTCAGCCAGTGGACATTTAGCTTGGTCATGTCCATGCTCTTGTGGGCGTGCAGTTTGCTTGCTGTGTGGATCACCGATAACTTGAGCTTACAGGTACCGGAGGCATTGGTGGTAAACAGGACGGTGATGCGCTCCTTCTGCAACTTCCGGCCCCGACACTTAATGGCAGTCTTGAAAACGAAGGTCTTAGAAGGTAGTTTTTTCCAAAAAAGACCAGATTCGTCCATGTTAAACACCTGGTCGTCGGTGTACTGTCCTTCCTCCATAATCTCACGTAAAAACAGAGGAAAATCCCTAGCTGCAACACGGTCAGCACTAGCTTCTTCACCACCAATGTTAATGTTGGTGATCTTGTTCCTCTTCTTAAACCTCTGCAACCACCCAGAGGAAACATTGAAGGGTTTGGGCTCTGCAATTCCCATCTTACGTGACACTGCAGCATACAGTTCACGTGCGTACTCCTTAACTGAGCGCGTGTCCACCGCCATGTTCCGTCTTGCCTGACAAATCAAGTACAGTAGCTCACAAGTAATTTCTCCGTCTTCCGAAGCACCTGGTTGTGGCAATACTTGATCATAGAAGCACCTGTAGACTTTGTGATGTTCATGTGCTCCTTTATCTTGGCTGCATCCTTCTTGATCGTCCGGATAGTAGATTCGTTAACACCATGCTGGCGCGCGAGATCAACCTGTCTTGTTCCTTTCTCCAACTCTTGATGATCTTGTATTTAATTTCGTAGCTTAGGGAACGTCGTATCTTCTTTGGCTTAAGGCGGCTGGGACCAGGTAATGCAATGTTTCTTTGTGGTGGTGGTGGTGGTCTGGTGGAAGCCATTCTTATGGAACAATAGATACCAATATACACGGTGTAGCCGGGAGGGGTGTAACTGACGCGGGTAGGTCAACGGGCTTGAACGCTCCCGCGGCGGGGCACATCATATTACATTAAACCAATCACAGCTAGCGGGGGAGGGAGGTAAGGATGCTTGGCCCAATCACAGTCTGATACGTCATATGACGTCACTGATAACGCAACAAAGACATACACTGTGCAACCTACTCACGCCGCTTACCCAACATGGCGGCGGGAGAGACGGCAGGAGGTTTGAATCCAAAAATGGCGTGGCGCGAGATGACCGCCAGCCGCTCTCCGCGTAAAAGAGTACATGCACCGCGTAAAGTGAGCATCCCGGGTCTGGCAGGGTACCGCGTAAACATGGAAACGCGTAAAAAAAACACGTAAAACGGGGTAATACTGTAGTTAAAAGTAATTACAGGTGTACTATTGACTTAATATATCCTATTATCAAGTGCAGATGGCCTCAAAATGCCCATGATTTTGATCAGATTAAAAAAAATATCAGGGTGGGCTCGCTGGGCCCGCCATATTCCCCCTTTTTGGTATCTGGATCTGCCTCTGGTCATTCATGTTGTAACATGATAATAAATGAACAAAACACTCAAATTTTACTTACCAGAAATGACATTGAGTGCTGCAGGAGGTGGTGGGGTGAGGTTGTGGGATCAAAGTTACTGGGAGTTACACCCCTTTAAAACATCAAGTTTAATGTACAAAGCAATTCGTTTATGGAGTCTTTTATCACCACTGCTTTCACTTGAACTTGGTGGTCTTTTTCCACTCATCTTGAATAAGGGTATAGTGCACAGTAACACAGACACATAACTGAAAACAACAAACTGGGTTAAGAATTTAAACCGAGCAGCACCATTATGGTTGTGGCTGCTAACAGCTGGGCCTGGAGAGCTGAGCCAGAATCCACACAATTTTTTTTTTTAATTTCGCTTTAATTTTTTGTTCTATTTTTTGTTGTATATCACGATTTTTTCTTTAGAAAATCTTAATAAATTAACCAAAATACTATTCGGCAAAATAAAGTCCTAAACACAGATGCAGAACTAAATACAAGCTGGGGAAAGAATTCTAACTGAGCAGCGCCATTGTTGTGGTGGTTGCTCGCAACTCGGGATTTGAGTGATCTTCCAATCGCCTTGTGACCACCACAGAGAATCCACACAAAATAATTTTAAAAAATTTGTTACAATTTTAGGTTAAAAAATCACAAAAGTTTTCTTAATTTCTTTTTTAAATTAGCAAAACTCCATAAAGGTTATTTTTTCCATTACCCGAAATTATGGTCGTAGTTTCAAAATTCCGTAAGGGCGAAATTTAGTAACCAGAGATTGTGTAATGCAGGGGATGCCTGTGCAGTACTTACTTATTCCCTCAAAATTTTGGAAGACTAGAAATTAACATTTTAATTCATTCAATCCACATCATCATCAAGTAAAATACATGCTTTTGTCAACATGAGAGTGAAGGTAAACATAAGACACTTGCAGCACCTCATTACAACACCCCACTAAAAGTTAACATGAAGGGAGAGGACCTCACTGAGAGACAGAACATGTCCGTCTATGTACTGTATCAGGCATCTTCCCCAATACCACAATTACCTAAATACCAATTTTTCATGCAGGAGGAGGAGGAGGGAGAGGCAAGAGGGATGGATGATCTGACGTGTTCGGTGTGTTCGGAGGTGTTTGAGAGTGGAGTGAGAGAGCCCGTGGTACTTCCTCAATGTGGCCACACCTTCTGCCGCGCCTGCCTCATTAACCTGCAGGCCAGAGACCCAGCTTTCAGCTGCCCAACCTGCAGAAGCAGTTACTCCGGTCCGCCCGTGGCTGATCTGCCCGTGGTTTATGTCATCCTTAATATGGTGTCATCACACACGACTATAAAGGTAGGCATCCATTATTGTTACTTTAAAGGAGGAATTCTTCCTCTCTCCATCAGGGGGTCCCTGGTATACAAATGGGTTCCGTTCCTGAGGATTTTCTTACATTGGATTTGTACATAAGTCGGAACACCTGCCATATGCATACCGTACTCACAGAACAATGTTTGAAATCCCACTATCATAGCCTAAGTCCTTATATACATTTAAAATCACGTAATTTAAGACAAAAGAAGAAATAGAATGACAAAATACAGTAAATGAAGGTAAAAAAAATGAGTCATCAGGTAAATAAAATACAGTACTAAAAATTAAAAATTTAAACCCGTTCGTAAGTTGGGGACCCCCTGTGTATATATATGTATATATATGTATATATATATATATATATATATATTTGAAAGAGTTAGGTTCCATAAAATATTGCCATATACAGTACTGAACCCAATTTTTCCCTAGACTCACATTATATAAGTGGGGATAGGTTTCTACACAACAAAATTAGGTAAAGGTTTACGAAAGCGCTAACAGCAGAAGGAAATGTGCGATTTGGTTTAAATTTTTTGTAAACACTTAGCATGATATTAAACACAAAAATGGAAACGACAATGCATAAAACCTAATAGAACCTGACCTAACAATCCCAATAGGTTGGGGTTTGTTAAGTCAGGTTCTATGCATTATTGTGTTAAACAATTTACCTTAATATTGAGGTCGATACGGTATACTTCAGCAATGGCGGGGAGGAATTCGTGGAAGCGTTCACCGTCATTTAGGAAACATCTCTTGACAAGGGATTCAGCGAGATAAACAACAGAAATGCCGCTGGGAGGAGAATTGTGAAGTGGGATAGAGTATATAAAAAAATCCTAAAAGATACTTAAAATTATTATAAAAAGTTGTCGTTTATTTAAATATACTTAAAATCATAAGAACAATAAGTGTAGAAAAAATAAAGAAAAACAACTAACAACTTCTGGTGTTAGCGCTTTAGTAAACCTTGACCCAAAATTTGACTATAATGTAACAAATATGCATAATAACACAACAAGAAACTTTATTAAAACTATCCTGAACATAAACAAATATAATATTGCAGTAATTAAACCAATTGGAGAGAGAGGTAGTGTGTGTGTGTGTGTGTGACTGCACGAGTGAAAATACTGTATAAATTGCCAAAGCACATTATCAGTCAGCTGTGAGATGGCAGTTAATGTACCAATCAGTGGCAAAAAGGATATATTACTGTAGTAAGAAAAATGTTTTGTGAATGTTGCTTTCCATTTACCAAATTTTAGTTCATAGATTAACCATTTCCGTGCATCAAATTTCTGAAAATCGGGGGATGACTATATATATATATACAGTGAACCCTCACTTTACACGGTTAATTCAACCCACAGAGTACCGTGGAAAGTGAGAAACGCATAAAGTGAACAACATAACATATGGGGTTAATTGAAATAGAGACCGGACCGACCCCCAAACTCCACTTTTTCAGACACAATACCTATGTTGTAGTAAATATAACTTCTTAATTTTATGATGGTATGCACACACAATTAATAATTAAGAGAAATATCAATAATATTAGGTTTTTTAACACTTACATTAATAGAAAAGCTGGCTGGGCACACGGAGATGGGGGGTTGGTTCCGAGGCAGAGGGCAGATTATTGGCCCTCACCTGTATCACTATCCACCACAGAGGCTTGCAGAGCCTCTTTGTCAAACCTCTCAAAGTCCATATCCTCACTATAATTATCACTATCACTGACTTGGGCCGGCTGTGGTGGGTGGCGGGTGAAGAACTAGGTAATGTTTTGATGACTGGGCGACCTTGTGCGCACCCTGCTCGCGCCGCTTACACAACATGTCGGGAGGTTTGGATCCAAAAATGGCGCGGCTCACCAGCCACTCTCCGCGTAAAGGGGTACACGCACCGCGGAATGTGAGCATCCCAGTTTCGGCAGGGTACCTCGTAAACTTGGAAACGCGGAATGTAGGACCGCGTAAAGCGAGGGTTGACTGTATATATATATATATATATATATATATATATATATATATATATATATATATATATATATATTGTACTGTACATACAGTACTGTTTCTTGTTTGTTCCAAATGTTATTTCAGAATTACTTGTATATGTAGTGCCATTGTGATCCTTTGGTTAAACTAAAAATATTCTCTGTATCTTTGATATCTTCCAAGATTAACTTTAACATTAACTTTATAACTGACAGTAAAGCTGAATTTTTGTCATATTATGTTGTTTACAAGCTAATTTTATTTAAATTCTTGTCCAATTTTGTTTTAATTTCACTTGATGAACTCAGGCACATCCAGAGGTGTCGTGGGATGCCTGCCTGAGCCACGGCGACCCTGTGAGGCTGTGGTGTTGCTCGTGCCAGGAGCCACTGTGTGGACAGTGCCTCTTTGAGCAACACATGACAGATGGACATCAAGTTGTTAAAACACAGACTGCTCTTGAACAAGAGAGACTAGTGATACAGTCACGAGCAGATCGTGTTACAAAATATATTGAAGAGGAAAAGAAACGCTTGACAGAAAAATTTCGTGTAGTATCCCTTCAGTTGGCAAAAATTTACAGTCACAGCAAGATTCTCAGTCACCATTCCAAGACTGTTAGTGATATCCTGAGATCCACCCAGGAGTCTGAACAGATGAAATCTTTGCTTATCAACCGCAGTGTATTAGACAAGCTTTTAAGAAAGTTTGAGATGACTGCAGGCGTATCTAATTCATCTCGGATGACTACAAATGCCAAGACAGTTTCTTCCTCAGAAGCAAAATCCGAGAGTGATGACAGTGAGCAAGAATCCCACACAAGTACGCCAGACCTTGATATCAAAGATGACCTCCAAACATTGTCTCAAGAGACTCCATCAGAAGTTTGTGGCCATGACTCAGACACAGAATGTAATGAAGAAATTGCATCTGATACAAGTCAGGAGGAAAGTCAGGAGCCAGATGCGACTCAGGACCACAGCCAGGGGCCACATGTAAGGCAAGACAATAGGCAGCTGACTGATGTGAGCAACGTTGATGATCAGGAACCATACAAGAGAGATGGGGTCGAGGTTAACTCAGAGTTTGAGTGTCCTGTGTGGATGCTGAATCAATGTGCTCCAGGAGGCAGCACTCATTGGCCCAAAATCAACTGGTACGACTTCATGGCTCAGGTAACACTATCATCTGATAATTCAGAATCTTTATTTCAAATTAAGCAGACCCAGAAGATTAATTGTGACTTTATTTCCCCGGAGTATGTTCACACACCTAGTCTAAGCAAAGGAGTATGACAGCCGAGTGGATATGGTATTCAACTCCTGTCCAAAGGGCTGTTGTTTCATGTCCAGGGTACCCTCAATTTTCCCAGCTATGAATGGGTACCTAATTATACAATTAGGAAATAGAAGACAGTCAAGCATAGTGCTGGCCACACAACAGTACTTGTTTATTGAAGGCTTAGTACAATACAGTAGGTATAATGTGTGCTGTCTCTGCACTACCCCTTATGGGGTGCCAGGCCTAAGCAACTCATTACAGTACAGTATATAATGTTGCCATTAATACATATGTATTAGTGGTAAAAATTCCTGTAACCATGGTCTTTGAAATTCATGCCCTTAAAAAAAAGTCACAAACAGTACTTGGGGTCTGTAATGAGCAATTCCTGCACCAAATTAATTTTTGCTGATTACACACACAGGCAAATTGACTGACTGTTGGATTTGTAAAAATACAGATCATTTATATAAGTAACCAGTACATTAAGTTTAATAAACCAAAGTATAGCAAGACCAATTCAAAACAAAACCTTTAAACAGTATTTCAGGGAGAGAAAACAATACAGTATAATTTTTTAATGTCCAAATGTTTTGACATTCTCTAAATTCCAATCATCTTTCATATCATTTATGAGATAGATCAAGGATAGCCAGCACCTTTAATGAAATTTAAGGTTTTGCTCTGTCTATAATAACACCAGCAACATCCATCATCCTGATATACTAATTGTGTTGCAGTTACCAGTGGTACAGCTGCTGGTGCCTCCGGAGAAGCCCGAGGTGTTCCTACAGCTAGGAGTGGGAGACAGGATTCTTGGCCGAGTCCACATCCGCCTGTGGGGACACCTGCGCCGTGCCCAGCACTTTCTGGCCCTGTGTCTAGGAACTCTTGGCCCCACCTTCAGGGGGTCTAGGTTCTCCTATGTAGCGAGAAAGGGGGAAGCTGGGGAACGGCTGGTTGGTGGAGTGTACATGACAGAGGCTGGACCTAGCAGCCACCAGCTGATGGAGGGCTTGGAGTGGCGGGGAGAGTATCTTGGTCCTGCTCGGGAGGGAATTGTTGGAGGTTCACGTGGTCGACAAGCCAAGTACAATTCATGCTTCTGCATTAGTTCAAAGGATAATCCCATAGGACAGTACTACTGTCCATTTGGGGAAGTTGTATTTGGACTAGAGGTGGTGAAGGCAGCCATCCGCCATGATCCAGTAAGTGACGTCATTATAGTGAACACTGGGCTTATTAACCCACACATGTAGTAGCCTGCAGTCATGAAGGGTGTTCCCTAACTTCTAATTTGATATGAATGGGTGAGCTACAGACCGTGAATAAGTCTTTACATACTTGAACCTGAAATGGCTAACCAAAGAAAATGAGTATATAGCTATCAGTAGATAAATAAGGAGTGAACTTGGAAATTCTATTTTATGGCAGGGAGGAAGATTCAGGATATCTAAGAAATTCCCTCAACTAGCACCCAGTCTGCCTTGTCCTGGGGTTATTTCTGAGTCAGAGACACTGTCCTAAATATATCAGTACTCAAGTTATATGACAGTGAATCAGTGGTTAATGAGGGTGGAATCTTGACCATGATCCGGTGATGTTTAAAAAAGTGTTCCTATCAAAAGACCAGTTGGGAAAATCCACTATTTCCCCCCATTGATAGAGCAGCCCACCAAGGTAGGAGAGACTCTTCCCGATACAGTAGTCATGAAATTAAAATGGAAGTTTCAAAATTGATCCTTTATTTTATGGGTTATTTGTCCAGTGACTTGTGAGATTCCAAACAAACTCGGAAAGCGATGAAGAAAGTTGTCCATCACACGAATATCGACGTAAAAACCCGAAAGGAACTACAGTAACCATATCAACAAAGACAGAACCAATCTTATTTACTTAATCTGAAGGTCTTCTCAGTGCAACAATGACTGATGATTTATTGCTTTATGGACAAAGCCCAATGTACTAATATGGACAGAAGATATACTTGGTAAGTCCCTTCATTTAGTAGATAAAAAATTATAGATTAATCCTGAAATCCCATTTAATGGTTAAGCCCAGAACCTTAGTATCTCATGAAATGATGCCATGAGCCTGGATTGAAACCCCAGGTCTAATCTTGACTCATCATTGACTGGAACTAATTCATGAAATCCCAAAAGGGGCCTTCAGTTAACCACTTAAAGTAGAAAGCAATGAATCATGAGCAACAAGTCAGCAGGCACTCAACTTGACCTTTTTTCAGCTTGGTCACAGCTGGGTTTTCACATATTAAACTGTTTAATTACATTTGAATTCCACACTACCCATTGCGAGGAAGAGGGACATCCAAGTTGCTTTGTTCTGGGCTCACCCATAAAATGAGATATTATGATGTATCCTCCATTTATGGATGACGGCCTTCACTAATTAACTCTTGAATTCCAAAGCTAGCTAGAAAATGGGAGGTGGTTGATGCAAGTACTCCAAGTTTTAATGTGGCATGCACAGTATATCTTATTATTAGGTCAGAAGGAAACTAACTTTACTACCTCAGTTATAGGCTATGCAACTCTGTGGTATTGCACTGTTCATCATGGTACATTATTGACCCATTAACCTAGTGCCTCTTGGATAACAAGAGCTCCTAATGCACTAACCTGTGAGATTTCAAATCCCTATTCATGAAGGCTGGTTGAGCCATGCAAATTGATATCTTGAAATTATAAGGAAACTTAAGTGTTAGAGGTTTGTGACCAAACCTGAAAGGAATAAATTGATCTCGGAGAGGCACTCGTGTATTCTAAAAAAACAAAAAACATTGTTATTATTTCTGACATCCATTCAAGAAAATACCCCAGTAACTAAGTAGGAAAATACTTTGGTAAAAGAGACCCCAACCAAGAGATATTACTATCTATTTCCCCTTGCTAACACATGGTTAGCAAAACATTCTGCACAGGACATAACTGCTGTTAACACAATTGCTAAGAAGGGAACCATATCCAGTAAAGGCAGAAAGGAGCCGATATATGGTACTGTATAATGATCCCCAAAAGCTGTCGGTGTCTTAGGTACTGTACATGTAACATTCTATAAATAAACGGGAACAGGAAAACCCAATTCCACTGATTTTGGTCTAAGGAAGAGATGTCAACCTCAATTAAACTTCTTGGTGAACAGGGGAGGCAAAAAACTGGGATATATTCTATGCTGCTTACATCGAAAACCTTAACTCCATATAAAATACAAAAAATGGGTTATGACATGGTGGCTTAAGTGTCCCACACCTGTGGTTCACTTGCAGTGTTTGTTTATGCAGTTTTTGTACTGGAAAAATTTACAACAATTTCCTTGTCTCAGAAATTCATCAACCCCTTGGATAAGGCAAGCTTTGAGGGGCTGCACTACTGAATGTTATCTTGCAGATTACTTGACATATAACTTACAGACCATAGAGGACAGAAGAATCTAGTGGTACATGATGTCTGCTGAAAGCAGTTCTGAAGATCAGTGAAACCTCACTTATTCAATTTTCAGATACAGGGTACTTAAAAAACAAATGGCAAGTTCAATATTTCAAGCAACCTCCCAATAATTCAGCCTTTGGTCGAATGCTTCTAAACCTTATACAAGGTTTGACCCAAGAGTTCTGCTTCCTATCATACATGAGGAGTGGGAGAGCCCAGTTTGTGTATTGTAGTTGTGCATGTTACATTTTGGCTTTATTTCCTCCAAATTTACAACTTTATGTGATAAAATACTTTACTGTCCATTCATCAGGGTAGATAATGAACTCAGAAGAGATTGGTGATTGAACTTGCTCCACTTCCACTAAGTGACTGTTGTACCACTGGCTGACCAGCTCATTCTCCTCACAGAGTGCACACATTTGGGATCGTTCAACCAGTGATGCAATACGTACTTGTTTTACTTGTGTGAATATTCTGGAAATCATATTAAATTTTTACTCCATAACTTTGCATTTTCAGCGAGTTCAACCTACCTTTTCCCCCGTATAGTTCAAAGTACAGAAGTAAGGTTTTACTCTCCTGACATTTTTATAGGAACTACTGTATCAAACCAGTGACTAATTATGTACCTTCTGTTGTTATTTTGAACTGTTGATATTTTTCAAAGGATTATTGAATCCGCTTGTTCATTTGTCATTTATTAATACAGGGCCCCCCCCCCCCTCCCCCCAAGTTCGCGGATTTTTACTTCGCGATTCTCGGTTATTCGTGGATGACACCCTGGATGTACCCAAGAATGTCTGCGGGTAGTTTTAAAGTTGCTGGCATTTCCGTGGCTGGGACAAGGAGCCATTCATTCTAGAGATAGTAATTTCCTTTACCTGTATTGTAAATATGTGTGTGTGTGTAGACACATACACAAAACACATACAAATAAATAATAATTGGAAAATCCTCTCACAAATAATCAGAAGCAAATATATTAAAAATGCGAGTCTACCCTCAAGTTTGTGCTCTATTAATAAAGTACTGAACTGTAAAAGAGGACGGACTTGAGGGTAGATTCACATTTTTAATAAATTTGCTTCTGATTATTTGTGAGAGGATTTTCCAATTATTATTTATTTGCATGTGTTTGGTGTATGTGTGTGTGTCTACACACACACACACACATACAGTACTACAGGTAAAAAGAAATAATTGTATAATTGTCCTAAGGGCAAACACACAAAGGGAATACACATTCCTTTGTACACAAGTAAAAATGTACCCCCCGGTCTGCAAATGTTATACGCGGATTTGGCAATTCGTGGCCATTTTGAGAACCTAACCCCCGCGGATTTTGGGGGCCCCCTGTAATGGCTTTGAAGAAGTGAATTTCTTTAAAGCGATACAAGACCTGTGATATTCAGTACTGTTCTAGCTGAAGAAAAGTACGGTATAGTGTACTGTATATTTGATCCTCTCTCCTTTGATGCCATAATCCATCTGCTGACTAGTCTCACATAAGTTTTGCCAAACATATCAATGAACCACATGGCCTGAAGACTTGCAGGAACACTTATAATATTTCCCAAAGAACTGTACGTACTTGTTGGTTTGGTTATCACACAAGTGAAACACAAGAAAGTGTAAAGTGCTTGAGAATTTCTCAGTAAATATATAAGTTTTGGGAAAGAAAGTAACAGGAAAATGCAGATACTGTTACACATTTAAGGAACAAAACAGTAATAGAATGTGGGAAAGTATCAGTCAGAGAATGTGCAATAATTATAGAAGTTGTAGACCAGCATTTGGTACTGTAGTGTGTGTATTTTACTGATCCATTTCATAGTTTTACCATCTTACTGTATAGTATTGTGAATGTATCAAATGAGGATTATCCTCATGTCTCATTTTATGATCAGTAGGTGAACAGATGGGTGGTTATTATAAGCCTATGGATTACAGTAACCTTTCTTTAATTCAGAACAATAGGTGCAGAATCCTTTCCAAATGCAGGATGATTCCATATTAGTTGTAATTCTGTGAGTTTTGTACAGTATAAAATTATTACTAAACTGCACTGCATTTACTTAACTTCCTATGTTTATGGCTTAATATCATTGTGTACACCAAAATTTTTCATTAAAAACAAGTTTTGCTGTATTCTAAGAAGTTTGGGGGATTCTCTTTCATAGGAATGTATAGTTATGGACAAAAATATGATATATACAGCAACTTCCAATCAAATCTGATGTCCATATAAATGTCTTAATCACAGTACAGTACTGTCCTGTATAAACTTATTATATTTAATAAAAACTAAATTTTTAATGAAATGTGTAATAATATTATAAGATATTCTTTCATTAATCGACATAACAGAAAGTTTAAAATCAAAGAAGTGCAGAAATACCACATGTCAATTTATACAACAGCAATTTGGTACTGACAATCTTCATTCATGTCAGTGTTCATTAAACACCTAATGATCAACTCTCGGAGTAAATCAGTTTTGGGCAGATCTGCACACTGCCATAATTAAAGAAACTAACAAAGAAAAGTGAGTAAAGGTAAAAGCTGCAAAGAACGACTCATTCAAGAGTTTCTAAATGGCCAACCCCCTTTACCATTACCCATAAATTTCCAATTCATTAAAATTATCTTGTCCAAACTTTAACAGTGAGTGTGAGCGTGTAAATCGATATTTCCATGGAAACCCCTCAGGAATTACCCCAGCAGCACACATTCTGCTACCTCCTGTCGTAATTGGACTCAAACCTTACAAAAAAGTACTAAACAGTTAAGGGAATCTTCAAGCTGAATCAAAAGATTGTTCACTTAGTCCATTAGCTTCATAAGATTAGCCATAGATAAAGACTTGCATAACATAGTAATTGAACAATAAATTAGTTGACGTGAAAATACATAAGAGGAATAGTTAAGAGCACAGCATCTCCAACTGAGAACATAGGAGCTGAATAAAAATGTGAGGGAAGTAACAAGTCAAATGCCTCAACTTTCCATACTGTGTTAACTGCAGCATTTTACCCTGACTCACAGCAGAGGCTTTTTTGCCACTAACCTCACTATCCTGATTGAGAAGACTGTCCTGAGGCTGAGGCAATTTCTCCACAGAATACGAACCATTTCACCTCCTACATCCTGACTGAGAAAAGCAGTTACTGTACATCTTGTGACTTCTGGGTTTAAGCATGCACAGAATCACAAAGGAAAAAAGTTCTTCTGAATGTGAGGCATCATCATCTGCTCTGTAAAGTAGATTATCCCAAATTCTACCATTAGTATGACAATACTGTATACTTAAATTCAGAGCAATTCAACATATAACAAATACTATAATATAAAAAAGTCCTAATATAGTAACATGGCTGGCCTCAAGAGGATGCAACACATGACACTACCAGACTATATACATTTTGTCCCTGTGAACTGAAACATTCACTATGTCAATGATGATCAATATCAAATTTACACGCCAACTGCAGGGGGTAGGTTCAACGGCCGTGGATAACACTCGCCAAAGCCTAACCAAGTTGCATGTTACTTCGCTAAACAATACCCAAATTTTACATTTAATTAAACTTGAATAAAAAATCGTATAAAATAGTTTAATAAAAAAAAATAGTACTATAAATTTTACAGTACACTTCCGTGGAGATAGCAAGGTGGCTATGAAATAAGAAAAATGAGGAGCATGGATGTGTACATGAGTGAAGTGAACGTACAGTATGTGTGTGTGGACTCCAAATTACTGTCCCTGTAGCTACATCCCCCCACCAGGCCAAGCTGTGCTATTGTTATTTTTCAACTCGTATTTTTGGGTAGATACAAGTAATTTTATTCATTTTATTTTACTGTTACATGCACACACAATCATTCATACAGTGTGTGCTCCTGTTTTCTGTGTGTCCTTAGTGAAACGGCTGCCAAATGACAATGCAGTATTTTTTCCTTTTTTTATATTTATTAGTACTGTATTATTTTAATTAATTCCTCACATTTAAAGAGGAATACATTAGGAAACGGAGGCACAGTTCATTTACAGTATTATATTCATTTGTATTTTTAATAAATACACAAGGTAATTTTTCTAGTATCATATACAGGTATCCTCCAATTTACCATCTCTCTATCTACAAAATTTTGTTTCAAAGATGGTGATGTATTAAGACCACCCCCATATTTAAGATGGTCATCGTTCGATGTCTACCTGCATACAGCCGCCCGGTGCATTACAATCCCAAGCTTTGATCCATAATGATCGTACATGCCCGTGATCGTATAGCTCAATGATTATCGGTCAGTATTAGTGTTGTTACTTATTATTTTTTTACCTTGGAGTGAGTGGACATCACTAACGTTCACATCGTATTCTGTTTTAGTGACCGTAAAGCGATTTTTGCTTTATTTTTTATGACTGTAAAGTGCTTTGCCTTTGTTGTTGTGAGCAGTGTTGGCCGTTATCATTGATTTTACGACATCATCAGTGTTTTTTAATGAGGTTCTGTTCTTCATGTAATAATATAAAGAAAGAATCATGGTAGGTAAACCCGGGAGAAAGGAGCTTATGGTAAGGTCAGCCTACCATGAGCATGTACTGGGTTACTGTCGTTCACCATAAATACCACACACAAAAATGCATGAATTTCTACCCCTCAAAAATTATGTTAATGTATAGTTTGACCCCCTACTTTATGCAAAAAAAATTGATGATAAAAACTCGAGCTATAATCGAGTACCAGTATACAGTACAACCCAAAATAATCTGTCAACCCTCTGGTCTCAACAATGCCAGATACTGTACGAAGAGTACATAAAATAAAAGTATATACAGAAAAAATAAAACATTCAGCAGTAAATAGAAAAATTATCCACAATGCTTTGCTGTTTGACGTTAACAGAAGGTAGAAACCCCAGTAAATGGCAATGAAAGACAATTGATATGACACTTTTTGCACTATTAGGATCTGTTTTAAAGTTACATCAATGATCTGGGGAAAAAAAATCTTGCTTCACCAGTAATGTGAGAAGAATATTGTTAAGACTGTTAACCTTATTTTGAAGAGAGATAGAAAAACAGAAATAAATAATTATATAGTAATATATACTACACTATATACATAAACACAAACATATATATATCCCCCCTGTAAAAGTTGACACATGAGTACAGTAATGTGGTACTGTACCAAGAATGCAGCTTAAAAGATTGAATTGGACTGATTAAATGAAACACAATGCAGTTCTAAAAACATGTATACATATGTTATTAAGATTTATCACAAGAAAGTCCTAACTCAATTTTTTTTTTGTATAACATAACAGCAATGATATAAGACCTTTCCATATAGAGGATTAAAACTGAGTAATATAATTCTATATAGGAAACTTAAAGTTACTTGAAAAATATATAAACATCTGAATAAATTAGCTATCTGTGCACACACTGGAGTAAATGTCTCCCGTAGAATACCTTGTGCAAACTGAAGGCTTGTTGCATCAATGAAATCAAATACTGTACTGTGTTCTACAATACTCCAAAGGCTGTAGTCACCCAATATAGATAGCTGAGAGACATTGTAATGAACCAAGATTAAGATATACTACCACCCGTGAATCCTGCTTCATGAATTGTTAATTTTTACATCAAACTAATAATATCATGTTAACCAATTTCACCTAAAGTATTTCTTCCTGTTGCAGGACAAAATCAAATGCAACCATAATTCATACCAAGTAAAATGTCTCCAAGAAATGTCATTCATACTCTCTACAGTCTTCACCACAAGTTATGAACATGGGTATTCAATCTATTAATGAGTGTGGGTAAAATCAGAAATAATATACAAGTTAGAATATGGACACTTTCACCCAGTGCACTAACACTTCAAACAATTATGCCAATAATGCTAAGCACATTATATTGTAATGTCAAAATAATTTGCATTTAATAACCAGTCCTCCGCCTACTTCTTTACTGACGCACAAAATGTCTCCCGAACAATACAGCTCCTCCCCGACTTACGACGGGGTTAGGGACCCAAGTCCAGGTCGTAAGTCGAAAATGCTTAAATAATACATAGAAAATCTAAAATGGGTGTCTCTTTTTCTTCTCAGCACCACAAAACTCTCACTTTTAAGCTTGCCAGCCATTTTAAAGTGAATTACAAACGAAAATTTTCTTTGTGTACTGACGTTGGGACTCGAAAATACGTAATATGACAAAATTTGGGTACGACTGAGGCAGGTCGTAAGTGCAAGTGGTCGTAAGTCGAGTAGCGTAAGTCGGGGAGGAGCTGTACATTGAAAACCATTTATTTTTCAACATTCTAACATTTGCTATAGCTCTTCAACACTCATGTAATATTTCACCAAGTCTTTATCTTGAATATAAAAATGTATCAAGCTTTTAAAAAATTGACTGGGTAGATGATTGCACTAAATAGTAAGACCTGTGAGAAACAGATTATGAAAACACTGAGCTATTTGCATATGGAGAAACAGTTACCAAAAACTGAAGCTATCTAACATCTATGTTGGTGAAATGAATACAAACTTGTCATATACAGTATTAACCTTGTGAGTTTTCTGAAGACCTACTTTAGAAAATCAAGTCTTGTAGCAATTAATATTCTATATTGAATACATTGATAAAATCTAAGTATTCAACTTTAAACTCTTATCTTAAACAGATGATAAAGATTAAAAGAAGATCTGAACAGCATCTGCAGGATTTTGTTCTACAGGGCAATATGGACACTTCAATCTGAAAAGAGTGAAAAAGCAGTCAGCGATTTACTTAATGACACTTGACCAATCACTGACTACAGTATCTATGTGTATCACTGGGGTCAACAGTAGAATATAAACTTGTCAATATTTTAAGAAGTTCAACTATGATATGATGTCATCAAGCAGATTCTTTTAACTCTGGATTATGTGGTGATATAAGGATGAGGCCTGGGTATGTGCCCCCAGAAGGTGACTGATTCTCAAACCTGTGACAAAGATAATTTTACAGAATTGAAGTGCTTGCTAATGGTAAAATATGTTATAACAGTGAAAATAGATAAAACAAAAAGTATTTACCATGATAATGATTAGCAAAATATTCCCAAATACGCTAAATTTTGAGTTGAATTCAATAGAATTCCACTTGCATTTAATAACTGAGCTTTGAAGAGGCAATATGAGCTGGAAATAATTTTTGTAAATAAAAGAATGAATTTGGAGTTCTCTTACATCTGGTATGTTGGGCACTGAAAGTCTTGGATATGGCCTAGACACAAAATGTAAGATTTGGAATTATTCAGGGATTATTTTAGATTGCTACTCACACATGAATCACTGAAGTACAGTATAGGACAGTATCCAATTTTCCACATCCTTTAGTCTCCATAGTGGAATTAATTATAAATTCTCTCATATCTGGTAAACTAGACACTGATATCCATGGAAACTGTCTGGTCATGAGAGAGAACCACACAAGAATATCAAATGGCTATGCCTCACACCCGAGTTGCTTGGATCTAGCACAATGCTGCTCCTGCCAAGTCCTATTTGGCCCCAAACTTACTGGCAAACTGAGAATTAGGTTACATTTTCAGTTTCCAATATACAGAGCAATTTGATCTTATCAGAACATGGGACCCAAAGAATCCCAAACTGTAGTTAAATTTGTGACTGTTGTTGAAATTCAGAAAATTACACAAGTGACAAGGGACCAACAAACTCTAGCTTTTTGAGACCATGCCCATAAAACAAAAAAAATTTGCCTAAAAAAATAAGCTTTAAATCCCTTCAAAAACATATGTGAACTGCAAACCACCTGTTAGCTCTCAAATTTCAGAAAAAGTATCAAACCAGTTTGTTTAGAAATAGCATTTTGAAAACTTTTATAATTTGCTAAACACTCAAAAGTGAACAGGGTAACACCCTGTATAATAAATGTTACTGAATTAAAATTTCAATATGATTCAAGCTAATAATGATTTCACACACACACACATTTTATACCTCTGGTACCCATGGTCTTCATCCTGGTAATTTCAGAAAAACAAGGAACAGAGACTATTCCTCACCCTGCTCAGCTTTGGGCAGTAAGTGAAGAGATTGAACAAGCACTGGGCAGATTCCAGAAAACTTTCCCCACCCTACACTCCCTCTGTTTGTACCACCATTTGATACGAGACTCAACAAGTAATGGGCTCTCAAAAAAAAACATCATTACCTCTCAAGGGGGGAAGAAGACAATAAGATAAACAAATAATTACAAAACAAGAAAGATATTCTCCTAAAGGGGATACAGCATTTGAATACAGTACATATAATTTTGATCTTTCATTATATTTTATAAGAGATAAACTGTACTTGTGTATTTATCTAATTTTCCTTTCTAACTTACTTCATGTACGGAGCACAGTATTCATCTGCCACAACATCTCAGATTCTTTTCAAGAACATTTGAAACTCGCTAAAAAGCTTAATATCATTTGGGTATATACGGCAGTGTACTAATGGCTCTAAGAATGTGTGTCCTTTGAAAATAAGCTGCTAAACTGTACTATATGTGGCAGGAACAACCAAGCTTATAAATGGAAGATAGGAAGCAACATGCACTGCATATAAAATTTCTACAGCAAAATAACCCATGCGATTGATCTGACTTAATGCTTGATATAAATTAGGCAAAAGAGAACCTCAATACATTAAAAATACAATTAAAAAAAATCTTCAAAGAACATTCAAATTATAAAACACTGCTCACTTAGCACTCGTGGTGAGTTTATTAAGAGCATCTCGGGAGATCACATGGCCACAGATCAGACGCATGGGGGGGTTGCTCTCTGTTGACTGCTGACGTAGAATTGGGCAGGCAAATATAGAGTGATAGCGAGAGGACGGGCCCAGGTCTATTTCAATCTGGAAAGCAAAATATATTAAAACACTGCAGCAACTTCACCTGTTATTTAATTTTTATTAAGATTTGGACATAATGTAAACTTTTCAATGTCTATTAATTCATTGCTTTCAAGTGTAAACCTAGGCAAAGGGTCCAGAAATTTAATACAGTATTTGTCCTGCAGATGAAGAGCATGAAGTCACTATCCGCTGTTTCTTCATCCCTTTCCCTGCCAAGATATAGAATCTTCCCAAAACAATTCAGCCAGTGATCATTCTCCACACCTCCTGTATTGTGAAGCTGTATAGATGTAGGACCTCAAAATTGGATCTCAGTAACCAAGAGATTTCAGAAAAGAGAACATTTTCTTCCATGGGTTTGGTTAAATTTCCTTCCTTGGCTATGTCTAGATTTACTTCCACACACTTACACAAACTCAGTTGTGAATGTGTTTGTCTTCTTAAATAATAATATAAAGAATATATTGTGGTAAACATAAATATATTAATTAAATCATTACATTTTATAACAGGTTTGTTTATGTTCAACACCCATCAGCTTCTCCTGTATGGAGACATTTGCAAGAAGTAAGACTTCATAAATAATTATTGTCTAGGTGAATAAAAAGCTTAATATGCTGATTATCTTTATTTGCATTAATAGAATATTATTGTTGTGTTCACATAGCTTCTGCAATTAATATTGATCAAATTATACCAAACATTAGCAGTCTTCTCTGCTGCTTTCCTGAAAGAATATTTAAGTACTGTACTGTAGTAGCAAATCTTTTGTGAAATAGATAGCAAAACTCGAGGTACAGTCTAGGACCAAAGTCGTGGATAGCCGCACGGAACCTACACTAGTGACCTCTCGCAATGAGGAAAATCTTTTCACTGCAATAGGGGTACCTAACTGCATGTGATTTTAAAGTAGTACATTATTTTATTTTAATTTTTAAACTTATGAAACTTTTTATTCTATTTATTTCAAATCAGTTTTAACTTATGATTTTACACATTGCCAGAGGTCACTAGTGTAGGTTCTGTGTAGCTGCTGTCAACGACTTTAGTCCTAGAGTGTACATTATTATTTATTCTCTATATACTTTTATATTTTATTTGCTTTGTTATTTATTTCACAAAACATTTGCTACCACATTGTTTAATTCTTTTTAAGGAAGCAGCAGAGAAGACTGCTAATGTTGTTAACAAGGAACCATCAAAACCTTGTGTCAGGACCATCAATCAGTATGATACCATACTGTATGATCTCATGTGACAACAAGCAGAATCTAGCACAAGTTACCTTGAATCTTTTGTAAAAATATGACCAATATCAATTTTAAGAGCCATGTGAACACAAAATATTCAATTAGTACAAATGAGATATACAAGGCATTGCACTATTCATTCAATCAGATATTTATTTACGAAGTCTCTCGCGGTCGTATGTCCGGGTGGTCGTAAGTCGTGTAGGTCGTAAGTCCTTACCAATGAAACTCTTCAAGGAGTTCTCCCAGGAGCTTGCTAAACCTCTATGCTCCATCATCAATGCTTCTCTCAGTCAAGCCAGATGCCCAGCTGACTGGAAGACCTCTTATGTATCACCAGTGCCCAAGTCAACCAGCCCACAATCCTTAAATCAGCTACGACCTATTGCAATCACCCCAATACCCAGCCTAATCTGTGAAAGTTTTGTGTTCAACTGGACTTATGCTGATATTGCAGGAGTCGTAGACCCTCAGCAATTTGGCAATTTGAAAACTTCCTCCACCACTCACTGTCTTGTCAGCTTTCTCGATTACATATACCGCCATCTCGAGAAACGAAAAACGTCTGTAGCTGTCGCCTTCATTGATTTCACTAAAGCATTCGACCTAGTCGACCACAATATAATCATCAACAAAGCTATTGACCTCGGGCTTCGGAGAAGTCTTATACCATGGCTTACAGACTTCCTCAGTGACCGACGCCAAGCTGTACGCTTCCGAGGGGCTGTCTCCACCTTTCAGTCACTCACCTCTGGCGTCCCCCAAGGCACCAAGATGGGACCACTCTGCTTCCTTATGCTCATCAATGATGCCCTAAGAGAAACCCCTGCTCGCTGAAAATATGTCGACGACTCCACCATTGGGATCAGCGTCAACAATTCTGCTCCCGACTATACCGCCCTTCAGGATTTATTGAAGTCTCCAAAACTGGGCCACCAACAACCATACCAAGACCATGGCTATGCACATCAACCTCTCCTCCGACATTGTCCCACCTCCTTCCATTACTTTAGGTCCGAGCACACTCCAGGTTGTAGATTCCACGAAGCTCCTCGGCGTCACCATAGACAACAAACTAAATTGGAAACCACATGTCAGTGAAGTTGTCAAATCCTCCAGTTTCCGTCTCCACCTCCTACGCCGACTCAAGTCCCTCGGAGTTCCTGCACCCGAGCTCCTCAGTGTTTACACAACATTCATACTTCCCAAGCTCACCTATGCCTCCCCCACCTTGTCTTCCTCCCTAAATGCCACACAACGTAAACACCTAGAAAAAGTGCAAAAGAGGGCATGCAAAATTATTCTCTCCCTTTCCTACTCCACATATCAAGAAGCGCTCAACACACTGACCCTTTCGACTCTCACTGACCATCACCATGACCTCATCTGCAAATTTGGTAAGAAGCTTCTACACCGGCTCCTACTACCACCTGAGATCCCTAGCCCGTGAATTGCTGTTGTACACCACAACCGCATCCAGTCCATACGTGCACGAACTGATCGCTATAAGAACAGCCCAGTCCCAACCATTGTAAAAATTATCAATAACTTGTAATAAACCAGTGTATTCACTCCCAGTAAATACTACTTCTTGCACTGTCACTATGTTGAAATGAACTGTAGTTTGAGCTTTTCCCCATCTAGTTATTATATATCTTATTTGTATCACTTATGTTACTTGTATATTATTTGTAATTCGTAACCCATTCCCCAAATATGTAACTGTATATTTTCAGCCTTCTGATGCCAAGCTCTTTCAATAAACCATTAATTATTATTATTATTATTATTATTATTATTATTATTATTATTATATCATTTCTCACTTTTTATTTTTTTTATTTTTTTATTTCTTCATGGTTCTTTATTATTATTATCATCAGTGTTGTTGTTATTATTATTATTATTATTGTTATTAATATTTTATTTTAAATTTTGTATTATAAATGTTATTAATATAACATTTTCGCCCACCAATGGTCACAGCTCTCAGAATACTCGCATTGCATTATAAAATTTTGCTGCTTTGTATTCTCACCGTGTTAATGCTCGGTGATTTACTAAACATTCAAAATGAAAAGATTTAACAACGAAAAAAACGTTTGTCTTAGTTGTCTACAAAACCAAGGCACTGGTTAAGGGGCCAAAGACCTGACAAGATAAACTATACCAGGAAGACAGAGAGATGGATGAATTCCCTCAATTACAGGCACCTAATAAAATTTTTTAAAAATTTAATTTGGAGGTTAAACTTACTGGTAATTCCTCCTTTGTGTTCCACATGTTGTGTACTGCACGTTGCTGCATAACCTGTTTGATATTTAGAAGAACTGGCAGAGCTGTGCATCCTGCATTAACACTGAAATAGAAAAAAGAAACTTAATGAGGAGAAAATATTAAAATAAATTAGGTTCACCTGAAGATTAAACACCCTTGTGCTACCGGAGGGATTAAGTTAGGTTGGCATTAAGGTGAGTAGTCTTCAAATGATCCATAAATTTATACAGGGTCTAGTGATGCAGTATACAATCTATCAAACTGTCGCTCACATTTAATACAGTAGACACCTAATTTAACACGAGAGTGGAACCGAGAATTGTTGTGCAAAATTAAATCATGTTAAATCGATCAATGTATTTCAATAGGAAATAATGCATAGGGTAATAACAGAGAGCCGAGTAAAGATATAGAGGATAACTAAAATTCCTTAGGACACCACCGTTTCTCATCTAGCACTAATTCCATATACTGTACAATACAGTAAGTCCCCATTTAACGTTGCCCCCGATAACGTTTCTTTATAAAGTCGCCACTCTTTAGATACCAATAATTCAGATAATGTCCCAACGACTCAATATAAGGTCGTTTTTGCGGAGTAACGGACTACTTTTTACGGCGTATCACCCTCTCTCGTCTTGCCGCGCTACCTCTCACTAGTGAAACGTCACAGCATCCCCAAGCGACTCCAGTCTTTGTTATGTTTTCACAGCGTTTGTGTGTTTAAGTGTCTTTGTTCTTAATACTGTACTGTAACCATTTGTAATGGCTTCGAAGTGCCCATCCAGTGCTACTGATGCTGGTGTTGTGAAGAAGCAATGTAAGACCATAAGCCTTGCTATGCAAATGGAGGTTTTAAACTGTTTTGAAAAAGGGGAACATGTGGTGGACATAGATGCTGCTCTAAGTCTAACCCCCACAACAATGCGTACTATCCGGACCAACACGAACAAGATTAAGGTTAGTGCTCGAATGCCATTGAAATTCTGTACATGTAATGTATTTCATGGGGCAAAGGGAAGCTCAGGAATGTAACTCCCATATTTTATCTATTTCTTATGGGGAAAATTAATTCCGTTAATGTTGTTTCCGTTAAAGTCCGGTTTTCAGGAACAGAACCACGAAGTTAAGCGAGGACTTACTGTACCTGTACTTTCACTTTTTGAATTCTCAATCAGCATTTTTCATAATCAAGGAACACACCCAGTTCTTAAAAACACATTCTATTACAGCACTCTTCTTCCAGTATTACACACCAATATTTCACTTCCTTACATGTGAATACTGAAGCTGAACTACACGTTCTGAGACTGCCACTTACAACCTCACTCATTACCTCTCTTAACAGCAACTGCCACCCATCAGCCTTTAACTCTGATAACATAAGCATTCTTTTCTCTCAATATGAAATGTAATTATTCCAAAGAGAATCTAAAAGCATCACAATGCAATAAAAAACAAAAGCCTGGATGAAGGTGATATTAAGTACTGTACAACAAAACCAAATTAGAGTCAAAGTGATGGACCATTTAGAAGGGTTGGAGGTATGGTATACACTAATATGGGTACAAATCTGGAGCTGGTCTTCAGTACATCTTATTTACTTTTTATTCATATTTCTCATGGGAAAATTTGCAAGTAAAACTTAGCACACAAGGCAAATACATGTAAAGGAAATTTACACCTACCACACAGCCAAAGAACTGTCAACAGAGAGACCAAGAAGAGCACAAGCATCTCGTGTAAAGACGTCACAAATTTCTGACCACTGATGTGGGGTTAGAAGGTCTGCATATGGGGAATTTTCCAAGCCACCTTTCACATACAGGAGACATCCCATAAGACTTTGGATTACTGAAAAGCATAATAGAAATATTAAATACTGTGTATATTGTAAGACCAACAGTAGCTGCATTTTTAAAGTACAGTGTATTGTAATACGTAAATAACAAACAAAAATTATTCAGTAGTACTTAACAGTGGGGAAATATGTGAACTCCTGTTTACATGAATCTGTGTGTTTCAAATCTATCAATAAAAGGTTCAATCAGGACTATAAACTCGTTCCAACACCTGAGGAAGTGTAATTCAAGATGAAATTTAAATTTAGTCACATAAGCATGGAAGTCTGTTGGATCAGAGATAAGACAACCTTATTTACTATTTTTGAATTAAGTCATTTTATTACCTTTTTCATGTTGAAATACAAATGGAGTGAAGTGAACTCGGGCATATTCAATGGCCTGTGGAACACAGGGTGGTCCTTCCTTGATCAAATTGATGTATGCAAGCCGGTGCAACTTGAATTCCAAACTGCTATTCTGCTTGTCAAACAAAAGTTATTAAACTCCTCAAAAATACGATTACATTTCCTAAAAAAAAAAAAAACTTAACTCTTATAGCTATATGATAAGAACCTTCAATCAGGTGGTCACACAACAAAAAAATGTTTATCTTTAACTTATACATTGAAGGCAGAAACCTCATCTGTTGATAAAGGGTTGAATGGTAGATGAAGTGGAGGAGACGTGGCACTATACAATAACCAGCTTGCAATGAAAAAAATATTTCTGCACCAATAAGCTAAGGTAAAAGTAAAGATAAAATTAGTGTAAATAATTATCACCTAGCTGCTCCCTGACTTGATCTTATACGGATAATTAACGAATTACTTACTTGTGACCTTAACTTTTCTCGATTTTCCTCAGCCCACTGAAGAGCCGGGCCCAAATCTCGTGCCTTTAAGGCTGCAAGGATTCGGTTAAGTTCGAAAAAAGGTTCTCGGGACTCCTCCTGCAACTCCAGTCCTGTTTCCTGTTGGATATCACAATGATCATATAAGTACGAATCATCATCATGACAGCTATGTGAAGGCAACATCCTGCACTACATTATAATGTTGTCTTCTTATAAAATTTGCCAAAAGTCATGTTAATGTTGTACATTATTCGTGGTGATGGTGTACCTAATTTATTATTATGAAATAAGATATTTATAAACCTCTTAATATATCAAAAGGTTTATGATTTGATTTTCTGTCTCAAGTTTCTAAGATAACCTTAACACATTATTAAATGTTTTAAATTATGTGAAGTAATTTTTTTTTACAAATACTTTATGTATGGCAAAGTTGCCATTCCAGGCAGACAAATCCTCTGCTGTCATTACAGTCCTGTACAGTATCTTGTGCGACATCCACACACCAAGTGGAGCAGATACTGTACACACACACTCAGATGGAATTCTTTCACTCCTGGACTCCCCTCCCAAGGTGGTGAGGGACAATAAAATACTTACACTGATGAATTCCTCTGCAATGTCCAGTAACCCCTCCCGAAAGAAATGCTGACAGATTACTTCATTCACAAGCTGCTGTTTTTCTCCACTAAATACCGAATCATTGCTGATACACCCAAAGTCTGCTGTGAAATTCTGAAAAGCCAATACCTAACATTAAACAACAGAACTGATAAAGAAAAACGTTTTACTATAACAAAACCCAAGCATTTTATTTACATTGTAAATAAAATTTACAAAAATTACATCATTCTAAGCATTTACCTTATCAATGGCTTTGCCAACTTTGGAAACAGAGGAATGAAGATCTCTGTGTTCAGTACTCAGGCGTGTCACAGCTTCTTTCACTCGACCAAGAGCCTGGCTCAAAATAACTGCCTGAGCTTCTGTTATATCACCATTGCCTACTGGAACCAAAATATCTTTGATTACAAGCTTCATTTGGTATGGCAAAGAGAAAGTACAAATGACATAGCAAGACTGGGGTTGAGGAAGGTGGGGAAAGAAGAAGCTAAAGAGTTTGTAAAAAAAAATCTCTTCAGATAACTAAACAAATAGAAAGTAGCTAGTGCAAGTAAAGGAACAAATGAGTTGTAAAACCTTACTGTGTCTCACTTATACAGGGAATATGTGGGGCAAAAATGAAGGAAGGAGCAAAATAAATATTATTATAACTTACATTTCCTATAAACATATTCAATACTGTACTGAGAAATATGAATTAGTTTTGTAAAGGTTTTTCAATTGTTTATTTATGTGATGGTGTATTTTTGATGTGAGGTTGAGAATAAACAAAAAATTATACAGTAATTTCTCCGTGAGCCAGAATCTCTGATCCTAAGACCTCTCCATAAGTCATTTTAAAAGAATAAAATAAAAAACTAGTATTTTAGGTTAGGTTAGGCAGGTTGGCCTTCTTCATTTCATGAATGATTAATTATAGAATGTAGCAGTCTGGTATCTAAAAAAAAAAAAAATCTATTAAATGAATTCATGCTCGATCTCAGACAGGGAACATGGCAAACAGAGGCTGTTCCTCCGGTGATGGAAAAACATAAAAACTTAATTACACAAAATGCATTCCTCCAGCACTTTTGTCAGTTTCTTGAGGCATGTACACTTGTATTTTCTATGGCAAACTCCTCAAGTTAGTACTAATGCCTGGCCACTCTCGTCAAGTACTACCCTTGATATTTAGCAGACACTCAAGATTCTATCGCTACCAACTGATGTAATGATGGTACTAAATAGGTACAGTGCCATAATTAAAATATTCCTTAATTTATCATTCTAATTGGTAAAGAATCGTTTTATGCCATAATGAGAATTCAATAACCAAAATATGTTTTTCTTATGTTTTTCATGATGATTTGAAAGAATATGACTTTTCTTTTTGTAGCTAATGCTTATTTAAGGAGATATGATAATGAATTACACAAAGTGGGTATGTAAAAAAAAAAAAAAAAATGGCTTAACCTTTCCTTACGTGCAAAAAGTCTTCTTGTTTAGGCATATTTTCGTAAGTGATTCTCTTCTGTTTTTTGGTGTTTACGTTACAAGGGGGCCACGTTGCAAATAAATACTGATAGATGAAATTTTTGTCTCCCAAGAGTTTTGAACTGTACTTGGTAATTATTCAGTAGTGACCAAGCATGGCCCTTTATACTGATTTGTATATGCGGAGATATAGAAAAACAAAAAAATAATTCTATAGCATTTTCGTAACAAAATTATGTTGCTCGTTCGAGTTTTCTTTTTTACGTTTCAATCTCACTTAAAAAAAATACAATTTGACCACACAAATTGAGCAGGACTTTGAAGGAGAGGGAAAATGTGGGGTAAAAACATGCAAAAACAACAAAATCAAACCTAACACAAAAAACAAAGATAATCACGTTTTCCTCTGCCATCAGTTAAACAAGGTATGGGCTTTTTTAATTTAAACACCAGTGAGGCTTTTCTATGATAGTAAGGTTAGGTCGAGTTTTCAATGATTAGTTTGATGTTTTTGTGTGTGTGTTTTAATGGCACATTTTCCCTCACCTTCAAAGCTCTGCCCACTTTGAAAGAAATCATTGTCATTACTAGTGTTAAAGAGGGATATATCTCCCAAAATATGCATTAACAACAAAAATAAAGCTCATATTCTTTCAAATCACCACGAATAACAAGAAAAACCTATTTTGGTTATTAAATTCCCATTATGTCATAAAATAAATCGTTACCTTCTACTTATCCTCATCAAATGTAAGTACAGTATGTTGAAGGAATTAGTGATCCCCAATGAACTAAACTTTGTGAACCTCATTCCTGAATTATATTTCACCTTAAGAAGTAACGTACAGTCTTCACCTAACACCCTTCATTACCAAGACATTTAAAACACTAATTTCCACACATCACAAGTAACATTTCTTTGTTACTTCTGACGTCGTTGGCTATAAGTATGTACATCACGTCTACCACTCACCTTGACTTATCTCAATTTGAAGACTCTCTATATTACCACGTAGGGATGATATCGTATTAGAGGCATGGTCGCTGTATGATGTGAATTTTGAGAGAACTTTATCAATCTCTCTACCTACTGCTGTACACGCGTCCATCTTTGTTGTTGTTGGAGACTGACACTAAACAACCAATCAGCCTCCGTCCTTCAGCCAATCATAACTATTGTAACAATGCGTCAAGGCTAACAACCACAACACTAAAGAAAAATATAACTTCTGTTTAATTTTCCTAAAATCTAGAAATATAATGATATTTTCTATTTAATTATTATATCTACTTAAAATTTATGTGTAAATAGATTTAATAAATTTTAGTTACTGTAAAAAAAAAAAAAAATTACGGGTTTGCTAATGACGCATATTATCATTTATTGTCTAGTTAGGTTGGAATATTTATAAGCATAATACTTACCAACTATTATTGTTAAGTTTAATTTTTGATGAACTATTGTTATTACTGACCCGAAGCAAAAAGAAGACATTACAATTAATAAAACCACACAAGTGATGTTGCAGGAATGATATCAAGAGCATTAGCAAGACTATGGTGGAATAGCTTTTAATGCTAATGGATACAGAGGCTACTTGGGATATCCATGGCAGTAGACGTAAATGGAAAAAAAAAATCATCCTCAACAGTACAGAGCTCAGAGCTTTCCACTATACAGTATTTTTGGTATTATATTGATTTATGGATAATAATATTAACGAATATTAAAGTGTTTATCATTATTTGTGAGGGCGAACTTTTTCAGAACTTTGAATATGTACCTCTGTTTAACCTCTTTAATTTTAGCTTATTATACTGAAGTACATACGAGCTTTCAGAGGATACCCTATGGAAGAGAATTTTCGCGTGTTATCCCCAAAGAAGGAAATATGGTCCGTTTTCTTTAATATACAACTGTATTTGTCTTCTGTGATCGCGACTCAATATTTAGTGGACAACTCTACCAAATTGTGTCTAATATTGCATCTACTTTGCGAGGGACAGGATGATTGATGGAGTTGGGTAGATAAGATGGTTGGGTGGGATTGAGAAGAAATAGCTATATGGGGTTGATGAAGAGGATGGCTGGGTATGATTGGGAAGACAAAGTAGCTAGGCTGTATCTTTCTTTCTTTCTTGTCACGTTTGCTGCGGTGTCTTATCTTGGACGGTAGCATAAATTAGTACAGCATCTTTCCGACTAAGACATTCGACACCATGTTTGATAAGTTAGATCAGGCTCTTTAAGTCTAAGAGTGTGCGATACTACGAATTATATTTAAATGATAGGGATTTTTTTTTCTAAATGGTTCAGTGAATCCCGTCATCGTACAAGAACCAATTTAACTATGTCAGCAGCTTGAAAGTCAGTCATTGAAAGTTTTCCACCCCCACGCAGTCAACCCACCTCCTCCACTTAGTCAACCCACCTCCTTCACGTAGTCAACCCACCTCCTCCACTTAGTCAACCCACCTCCTTCACGCAGTCAACCCACCTCCTTCACGAGTCATCCCACCTCCTTCACGAGTCATCCCACCTCCTCCACGCACACAACCAGCATGAAAAACACACCTAGAAAACGGTTTCGTTGATGAGTAAAGGAATCGGAGTTTTCTATAATTTACAAAGCCGCAATAGTGATAAATACAGAGCCTCTAGTGTGCCTTGTACCCTAGTACCGTCTTGCTGCAGTTACAGTCTACCTGGATAATGAAACTCACTCTCTATTTATAAACTGCGCAGTATCTAAAATCGCTGGTTAATTCATATCTCTGTAAATAAAGATACAAAGTGGATACTATAACTGTAATAAACGGGGAATTCAAATTATCATATTTTAATCAGTCAATCGTAAATGTGTCACAGATAATCACAGTAAGCAATTTATGTGTTCTGTGGACATACAAGCGATTACCTAAACTGCTCTGTGTAGACCATCTGTACTATTTTTCGAGTTTCGGGTGAAATTTAAGGGTCTAAATTAGAAAACTTATATCTAAAGTAGTAAATTAAATCTATATGAATTTCTAAAAAAAAAATAATGTTAAGAGTTGCTGTCTCTTGGTGATATTTACTCGACTTCGTTGTTATAATGTGATTACTGCGCTTCAGTAACTAAGGTCTTTAAGAATGGATGTGATTGGTGGACTGAGCCCTTACTGCTGCAACATTTGTGATATTGATGCTATAATATTATTACTGCACTTTAATAACTATGTTTTTTAAGCGAGTAACGAGGTTAATAATTTCACTTGTCCACCAACGACTGAAAATTATGATATAAAACACTGTATAACTGTGTCTCTACTGCTGCAACACTTGTGTCCTCCCACTACTGCAACACGTGTGCCCCCACTGTTGCAACACTTGTCCCCACTGCTGCAACACTTGTATTGTCTCATAATGAAAATCTAATTAGGTTTTTCAAGGTTGCACATAAAACAGGCCTTCAACATTGCATTACTCTACGCAGAATATTGGCTGCTTATCTCACTAACAATCACGAACAATTTTGGGTGTGACGGACGTAAGGAAGAACGGAAGGAAGTACTGTACGTAAGGAAACATGGACAGTAGGAACATAATATCCTTCCCTGTATACGGAATGGCGAGGGAAAATTAAGATTGCTTTCATATCCGTGACCTCAGAAAGGTTATGGAAGTCCACACGAGAACTTAACTACAAAAACATACCAACAAAGTCAAAACTGTCACCTAAATCTTACATGTAACTCTACAAGATATCTTAGCCTACGACAACATTTCTACAAAGGTCACAGGGATCTCATATGCAAGCCCACAAGAGATCTTACCTCCAAGAACATTCGTACAATTCTTGTCACACCGCCTCATCGCTTCAAGTTGAGACAAAAAGGAGTATTTTTCCTCATAGTCCTCAAGGTGTGTGAGACGCCACCAGCCCGCCAGATATATACTGCCAACTAGAAGAAAAAAAGGTAGAGAGACACGTCCTTTTTCTTGTGTGTTTACCATAAGGAAATAATGCAAGTCCTTCCTGAGCCTCAGTCCGGGAGCTGGGATGTTAAGACTGGCTGACAACACCGCCAAGAAGAGGGGCTATTTGAGTGAGCTGTGAGGGAGGGTCACGTATATCGACAGAGTGGACTGTTAGTATAGAAGTGTATATACTATATATAAACAGGCATATACACAGCTATCTATCTAGCTTTGTTTATCTATCTATATAATCATTTATCTATCTATCTCTGCCTTTCACTCTCTCTTTCTCTCACACAAACCTCAGTGCTTGCTGCCCATCAACGTAGGGATGCGAGTCGTGGAGGGTGACGGGGGAGGGGGAGGGGTAGGATGGGTGCAGGCGCGTCGGGATAAACATTCACAGCCACAAATTTGCATCACGTAACTAATACTTCCACGCCATGTATGTTTTGTATATTAGAATTCTACTTTTTGCTCTTGTATTTTCATATTCATTGCAACATTGTACCTATTTTTGTTGGCCGAAAAAATGTTCGAATTTGAATAAGAATTAATTTCCGCCATCTCCAGTGACACAGGTTGAACCGTCCGTCACCCTCGACTCTACCTGCACGTCAAGGTGGCCGGCTGACTGGCTAGTAAGTGGCTGGCTGTGTGGCTGTGTGGCTAGTAAGAGACTGGCTGGTTGGCTGACTGTGTGGCTAGTAAATGGCTAGTTGGTTGGCTGGCTTGCTGTGTGGCTAGTAATTATAATTGGACGGCGTGGTGACTGGTTAGCTAAATAACTACCTGGCGACATAACTCACTGGTTCGTACATTAACTAGCTGACGTACTAACTGGTTAATGCATTAACTGACTGGTTCTCATACTATCTTACCGACGTACTAACTGGCTGGTTCGCGTACCAAGTGACAGATACACTAACTCGTTGACTGGTAAGGTATGGCTGACTGACTGGGTGTGGTGTTGACTGGTTGAATTATACCTCTTTCAGCACAGATTTCTTTCGCTTTATCTTTATTTTGATTTATTCTTAGACCTCCTTGTTTACTACACAATTTCCCTCTCTCCTTCATCTCTTATCGTCATCATCATCCTGTCTCTCACACCGAAACTCTCAATCTAGTTATTTTCGTCTTGCCAATCATTCTCTTCTTGTTTTGTCTCTCTTCTCTTTTACTAATACATTTCCACCCACTAAATTCCATCTCTTGTACTTGTTACGCGGTTAAAGAGTCTCCTTGTTGAAGCAAAGTAACAAAGAGATAACAACAAATTCTTCCTCTTCTTCTGTTTTTATATTTTATGTTTCTTGTTATGACTCATTTTTTTTTTTTTTGGTAACTTGTTTTGGTCAGGATTCACAGTAGTGTAGGATTGACGTCTCCTCCTTCACGATGTATCCTAACGCTCCCTCAACACGCCTCTTCCGTTCCTCCTATGTCTCTGTCAAGTCTTTTCTCTTTGACCTTCAACGTTGTTTTGCTCAGGATTAACTCAAGTTGGGTGCCATCATTCATCATTACTTTACTAACTCTATTGTGACTATCCTCATTACACACACACACACACACACACACACACACACACACACACACACACACACGTATAAAAACAGAGTGAGGGAGTGAGTAGATAACACTAGACCACAGTACAGTATAATATTAATTAACGGTACAACAACACCAGCGCGGCTCGCCCTTCATCCCAGGGTAGCGTCGTCCGGCCTGCCAAAGCCTAAGGTATATAAACTCGCTCAATTTAAATCACAATAAGCTGTTATCGCTGCCCAGCATCCAAACGCGGTGAAGTTCAAATAAGATTACAAAGATTTAGGCGCCATACTGAAGCTCCGAAACTTCAGAGGGGCAAATTCCGAGCCATAATAACAGTGGCTGGGCGACCTCCGTGTTACAACTGGCGGGGACTACTGCTGGTGGAGACGCTGTGTGAGGGAGGGTGGTGAGGTTGGTGTGATTGAGGGAGGGTAGGCCGAGTGATTAAAGCTATGTATGTCTTTTATGTGTGTGTGTGTGTATGTGTGTGTGTGTGTGTGTGTGTGTGTGTGTGTGTGTGTGTGTAACCAATCGACCTAATATAAAGCATAACTAACTAACAACAATACTCATAAAAATAATACAACTTCATTATAACATGTGACCCAGAACGTAGTAGAGGGGGGGGGGGGTAGTGATTGCTATATACACACTTGCTTCTTCCAGTAGAGGGTGGGAAGGTAAATAAACAGACAAATAAATGGCCTTATCTGTCCTGAGGGGAATAATAAATCAGTTCTACCATTAACGTAATTATATGGTAGAGGGTCAGCAATCATTCAGTCCTCCTGTTAATTGTTACTGACTGTACGTGTTTAACCTTGACCTCTGACCTATCTTAAAAGACTCAATAGGTTTCCAGAGAACACCTTAGGCAACATGATGGGAAAGACTGGAAATTAGGTTAGGATAGGTTAGGATAGGTTAGGATAGGTTAGGATAGGTTCTCTCCTTTTCTTCCCACTCACCTCCTCCTCCCACCCCCCCCCCCCCCACCAGAGACATGTATCACCCAGGGGTCAAATGAGACCATCAACACGGACTAAAACCAGGTATAGGCACCCTCGCTCCCCCCCCCCCCTACCCTACCTCCAATAGTGCCAGTTAGTGCCATCTTCCTGACCCGTTTCATGGCACTCTTCCGGTGTCTTTGAGGAATCAGGCGACACACACACACACACACACACACACACACACACACATGCACACCTAGGGAACAGAGAGGGAGGAGGAGGAGAGAGATAATTAGTTAGGAAGAATAGAGGCGATTAATTGCAGGAGAGGTGACGATAATACAAGTGAAGTCTAATTAAATACAATGCTGATGGAAGAGAGAGAGAGAGAGAGAGAGAGAGAGAGAGAGAGAGAGAGAGAGAGAGAGAGAGACCGGACACAGCAGAACGTTACACAACAGCCAACAAATGACCTCACCCGACCAGGTCACTGCCGCGTCAGGTTTATTGCACCTCATTCACTGGTCATCCTCCCCTCTGTGTACACCGGCGAGTATTGGTCGTGGGACTTAATGTGTGTGTGTGTGTGTGTGTGTGTGTGTGTGTGTGTGTATGCTGGTATATTTGGTCCACGAATGAAAAAATAGTCCCAAACCTAACCTAACCTAACCTAACCCATAAGTAACACGGAAATAAAGAGTTTTCTCCATCAGATAGTATGTGAGTCCACCATTAAAAGTGTCACGTATTGAGCTGCTGACGCTCATATTGGCTTTACACTTTTAAGTTCATCTGAGTTTATCGTTAGGAAAAATAATGTTTATTAAACTCGACCAAGATATTAGTACTTAAATAATCAGGAGAGAGAGAGAGAGAGAGAGAGAGAGAGAGAGAGAGTCATCCGGATCAATCCTCAACCTCATCATCCACTCGTATATCCTTCATCATCCACCTACCTACCACCACCATTACCACCATTACCACCACAAGTCTGAGTCATCTCCCAGAAGCGTCAATGTGGCAGTAATTGTATCATAAATACATTATCGTTGGCTCCTGCGGCCCACCACGTCTCCGGCAGGTAATGGAGGTGTGGCAACCTACCTGAGGGGACGTCACCGAGTGCTAGTCAAATGGCCTACAGTTTTAACAGGCGCCAAACCTAACGTAAGCTTAACCATTAAAGTTGGGTTGGGTTGGGTTGGGTTGGGTTGGGTTAAGTTGAGGGCTATGAAGACTGAAGTGTGTCATATGGTAGAATAAGACAGATATACCCAGAAAGACAGTGTAGGTACGGAGGAAAAAATCTTACCATCTTACTCCTCAAGTTGTTACGTGAAGTTGACAGGTGGACGACTCAAAAAAAAAAAAAAAGAACTTGACAACTATGTGAGTAAAGGTCTGCTAATTAGTCTGTTTGTGGTTGTTTTATTTGCTTGCGAGATCAGACACGAACAGTTTGGTTGTGTGTGTGTGTGTGTGTGTGTGGTTATATGCACACTCCTGAGCTAGTGTTATGATGCCCGCCAGTAACACACCTCTTTCTCTCTCTCTCTCTCCCTCTCTCTCTCTCTCTCTCTCTCTCTCTCTCCTCCCCCTTTCCTTTTACCTCGTCAGATCTTCATTAATCTTTCCCTGTCTCCCTCTTCTATTTTCCCCCCACATTTACCTCCTCTTCCCTTCCTGTCAGTCCCCCACCAACCACAATTAACAGTATCAGACTCTAGTTAACTTGCATATTCACCACATGTTTCCTCCTGTTTGTGTACTGAAAGCACACACACACACACACACACACACACACACACACACACACACACACACACACACACACACACACACACACACACACACACACACACACACACACACACACAGATTCATACTCCGTTTTAACCTCACTCCCGTTAAATCTCTGTTGAAATTTTTAAGAGGGAACATCCATCATGCCAAATCTCATATTTCACGCGACTCAACCATCCAAATGACTTACGACTAAACATTATCTTTGAATCACCTCAGATAAAATGGCCACGTGATGACAAACTAACAACATCACATTAAAATCAATAATTGGTAAAAGTCAGGAAAGGAGAAACTCATGTAGGATAAATAAACAAGAGGACACACACACACACACACACGGGGGGCCCCAAACACTGATTCAACACTATAACAATTTGCTCAAGAAAACTCTCACTCCCAAACTTTCTCCCGAGTTGGCGAACCCTCAAAAATCTTCATTACAAAAGAGCTTTCAAAGAATCTAAAACTGTAGCCGAGCAGGACATGACGAAGCTGCATAAATGATAGATCCCCTTTTAAAAAACGTGTCAAGTTTTAAACTGCTACACAGGTTCCATTATCCCACATTATGTTGACAAAATTTTGATGGATGCTACATTTCCCAGCGGGAGGGAGAGGCGGAAAGGTGTGCGATGGCCAAGGGGGTGTGAGGGAGAGGAGGGAGAGGTGCGAGGAAGGTGGAGTGGGGTGAGGGGGAAGATGGAAAGGTGTGAGGTGGAGGGTGAGGTGCGAGGGGAGGGTGGAGTGGGGTGAGGGGAGACGAAGAAAAGGTGTGACGACCAGGGTGTTTGAGGGAGATTAGGGTGAGAAAAGGTTTGATGGTGTAGATTCTCAAGTCCCCACACACCCCCCCCCTTCATTACCCTCTCTCAAAATACCCTCAATCACACCACCCTCCCTTATACACCCTTCACAACCTACCCTCACACCTCCTTCACTACCCTCCCTTACACTACCCTCCCTCACACCACTCTCCCTCACACCACCCTCCATCACACACCCCCCCCTAACACCTCACCATCACACACCCCCCTCACACCACTCTCCCTCACACCACCCTCCCTCACACCACTCTCCCTCACACCACTCTCCCTCACACCACCCTCCATCACACAACCCCCCTCACACACAAGTCACACTCCCTCACTCACTCCAACTCACTCCACCTGCAGCTGTCCACAACACACACGACTCCAGTTCTCAAAAGATCCGTCTCTAAAACTCCCTCCCTTTAACTGAGGATGTTAAGAACGTCTTTAACTGGCCCACTCAACCTATGACACTTAAAGATGGTGACTAAAATGGTGTCACGTCTTTAACTGGCCCACTCAATCTACGACACTTAAAGATGTTGACTAAAATGGTGTCGAAATTGTACCGAGACTCAACAGAGCAACGAGTGGAGATACTAAGGGTTTGTTAACGATGCTCTGCTCCTCTAACATTCCCGACAGACCTTGAGATGAGAAGCGCCATAACTTTTTTATATTTTTCAGCTTAAAAGTAGATAATTTAAGGAGTAGTAGATCAGTTTTCTGCTTTGATTTAACCAATAGATCTGTCTGTGTCTTGGTAATGTACGTTGATACCTTGGTACGTCTCAGTGTGTATGTGTGTGTGATATCTTGATTTAAGGCCACCAAAAATACCAACAATAATCACCAGATAATGTTTCTTTTTATTTCCTAGGACGAACAAAGATCATACCTGAGTGTGTTGTTGTCACCTGGTAAATAATTTTTCTTTCCAGGATGCACAGAGACGGTGATCAACAACTCCCCTCCCCTCCCCTCCCCTCTCCCCTCTCCCCTCCACCTTGACACACTTGTTATTGCTTTTCACCATCTCCCCCCCACCCCCCTTCACCACCACCCCCCTAACCACCTCCCTCAATAATTCCACGACTAACTCTTCCTGGCTAAGGTGTTTTTTTTTATCCCAGTAGTAATCAAGGTTAACTCTGGGGACCTTCGGCTGACTGACTGCTGAAAGTCTCCATTAGTTTTGGCGAACTAAGTAAGGGGGGGGGAGGGGGGAGGGAGTGAGGTACATAGGGGGGGGAGATACATAGGGGGGGAAGGGGGAGGGAGATAAATAGGAAAGATGGAGGAAGGAGGGAGGAGGGGGGGAAAGAAGGGGAAAGGGGAAGTTACATGGCGAGAGGTTAATGGTGGTGAGGTGCTAATGAGACCAAGAAAAAAAATTAAGAATAAAGAAGAAAGAGGAAACCAAAAAAAAAAAATTATAATGAACGAAAAAGTAATTTAAAAAAAAATATTTTCAAAATAATAATAATAATAATAATAATAATAATAATAATAATACACACACACACACACACACACACACACACACACACACACCAAGTGGAAGCTCCATTAAAAATACCATATTGCTTATATACCTGTTAATTACCTGTGAAGCTACATGGCCATATTGTAGTTTATTAACATACATACATACATACATACATACATGCATACATACATACATACATACATACATACATACATAAATGTCCAAACATCTGTATGAACTTAATACCAAATAAAAAAACAAATACTTCCAATTAATTATATGTAAAAGATAAAAATATATTCAATTACATATACAGAAATACATGAATCAATTATAATTAAAATCCCCCGATTATTTCCATCAGTAAATAATTTACATATTTAACCTCGCGCCACAGAGGTCAAATGTTAAACACCTTCACTAAGACAAATCACCTCAATGGCAGATGAGAAAAAAAAACATATATTTCTTCCCTAGCGTCTCTCTCACCCGGAGGAAACAGGTCCAGCCTCGACGTGAGCTAATTTCCCGGGCTCCCTAGTGACCCGCGGATTTGACGACGAGTTGTTGATTTCGCCCGACTCCTGTTCTTCATTTGTTCAACACAATTAACTCTGGGCAATTCTTTCTTTCCTATATTTATGGAGTTTTTTCATTTCCCGGAGAGTTTCGCTCGCGATCAAAACACTTTACACGGACTGCGATTAATTGAGGAAGCCGAACGATATCTTATGAAAAGCCAATAAGCTTGCGACTAATTTACAGAGGATCTGAGACTATTTCCAAGCTGTCGATTGTCACTTGTTTCTCCCATTTATCTTGATCCAACACTCTTACGGAGAGGATCCAATACTTTTACCAGACCGTTAATTGGCGCCTCTCCCCCCCCCCCCCCTTCGGTTAAAGAGGCACTGTCTGCAACATGCTGCGGCCGACCATAGTGCCACTGTTGACATGGAAAGAAAAAAATATTAACTAACAAATAACTCAATGAACTCTTGCCAATAAAACAAATTAACAAATACAACATGATAACTAATTTTCGAGGCGTTATGGAATATATTACTCCCTTATGACATTATATTTACAGATAGATTTTCTTTTATGAGACTTTGTTGGAAAAAATTCTAATGACAATATGGAGGAATGATCTAAGCTCATTGGAGACGTTGACGTGTTTTTATTGTACTATATATTCTCCATGGCCACTCCTATAGGTCAAGGGTAAGTGTAAGATCAAGGGTAAGGTCAAGGGTAAGGCTAAGGTCAAGGTCAAGAGTAAGGTCAAGGTCAAGAGTAAGGTCAAGGTTAGGGTAAGATCAAGGGACCACAAAACCACGACCAGGGGACCACAACATCACGACCAGAGGGACCACCACACTGCGATCAAGGGACTACAAAATCACGACCAGGGAACTACCACACCACGACTAAGGGGCCCCTACACCACGACCAGGGAACTACCACACCACGACTAAGGGGCCCCTACACCACGACCAGGGGACTACCACACCACGACTAAGGGGCCCCTACACCACGACCAGGGGACCACCACAGCACGACCAGGCCGGCAGGACCAAGTAAGCCACAGCTTGCCCCTGGGAGGCGGGTAATTGAGAGTTCATTTTTCTCATCAGACGACGGAATGGTTGTGTGTGTGTCTCGCCTCGGCCGCTCAAAACACGGAGGCGTATTTACGAGAACTATATCGCCTCGAGATGTTTAGATACACGCAAAATATTTTTCACCGAGGAAACTATCGTCGTGAATGAAATAGACTAACGTAAAAGAACACCCTCATGTGGAGGAAGTCGTGTACATAATGAAATGTAAACAAAATACTCACTCGTGATTGGTGAAAGTGGTACTTGCAAGGACCAATGAAGTCCTTGCCTCGTACCACCTCCTCTGCTCCGCCTGTAATGTAACATTTGCCTCCAGGAGTCAACTTGTTTTACAAATAACACACTGATTCCTGCGCATCTGTGATTAATCTACGAATCGGGAAGAGAGTCTTTAACTCCCCGAATCTGAGGCAGACGGTAATGACATCTATATCTGGGGGTCGGACGGGCCACGGCTGGCAGACGCAACCCCGAGGCTTATACACCTCTCAAACGCCAGCGACTCCTTCTCGACTTTTAATCCTAGTCGGTATGAAGTGGACCAAGTTAATTTTTGAGAAGTGTTTTAATAGTCAACACTCTTTCATTAAAAACTGTTTGTATGGCCCTTCACACGAAAAAACCTAGGCAACTTGCTAATTGAGTGAGCAAACTAAAGGCCCGCGCCGGAGACTGGGATTGTGCCGGGGGAGGCGCCTACCCCCGGCCACACAATACCGAGGAGTCAATGCTTTTTACATCATTAGCTTCTGAGCCGGGCAATTGTCCCGGAATGGCCGTCGTGAGAGTGGGAATGAGTGGCAATGTGCGCGGGGGAGAGTGTGAAAGTAAGAGCCCAATGTGAGAAACGCTTAATAAGGTGGCACTCGAGAGTTTGTTGTCCCCGAGGAGGACCCTCAGCCTGTCTAGGCTCGAGGCCTCTCACCAGGACCCCGCCTCCTGACGATATGAACTTGCTTTTACTCTGCAGACAATGCATCATTCTGCGGGGGTATTCAGAACCGGCACGAGTGTTTTCGCTAATTTACCCGGCATAATATTTTATTTTTCCTACCCCCCAACTCTGCCCCCTGACAGAAATACCAGCAGCCAGATATAAGAAATACACAGATAAATATTAGACGCAAGTTTACATTTTCTCACACTCGTGTCTGAGTCAGGTGAGTCAACAGGGAAACAGAGTCGAGATGGTCCGCGTGAAAAGGCCAGCTAAGGTTTATGAAATTAATAGAGACACGAGGAGTGAAAGCTGCTGGAAGATCGTGTGGACTTGGTCTGAGGGAATAATCACAACAGGTAACTTATATTAATTTAGAATATTGCTCTTAACAGTATAAATTGCAGGTAGATGTTTGTTTAATTAATTCTTACGTCACATAGTTCCACTTACAGCTACTGGAGTCACCTGTCCACGTCTTCACCTAATAATTTGAGCTTCCTTTATCAAACACCAAGAATAACCGGAAAAAGATGACGAATGATGATAATGATGACGCAATGAATGATGAATAAGGCCTTTCACATTCTTCGAAACCAAACAGTCTCACACAGTCTCAGTCTCACACAGTCCAACACAGACCCACACAGTCTCTGAGCCTCACAGTGAGAGAGAGAGAGAGAGAGAGAGAGAGAGAGAGAGAGAGAGAGAGAGAGAGAGAGAGAGAGCGTTTTAAATTGTATGATAACATTGAATAAATCTCTTCCACCTTTTCTCCCCCAATTCTCTCCTTCCTCCACCTACTCCTCCTCCTCCTACTCTTTATTCCCTATTATTCCTCTTCCCTTCCTCCTCCCCTTTATCCCCTATCATCCCTATTCCTTCCTTCCTCTTCCCTCTCTCCAACAACCCTCCCTTCCTCCACCTACTCTCCCTTCCTCCACCTACCACCCCTTACTCCACCTACCACCCCTTACTCCACCTACTCTCCCTTCCTCCACCTACTCTCCCTTCCTCCACCTACTCTCCACTTCCTCCACCTACTCTCCCTTTCTCCACCTACCACCCCTTACTCCACCTACTCTCCCTTCCTCCACCTACTCTCCCTTCCTCCACCTACCCTCCCTTCCTCCACCTACTCTCCCTTTCTCCACCTACTCTCCCTTCCTTCCCCCACACAACAAAAGATACCCTACCACACTCCCTATTAAAAATCGACTCGGTTAAACAGAGATTGTAAACACGGGGAGTTGTACTGTGTGGTGTAGGTTGATAGTGATGGTGGTTGTAGTCGTAGTGGTGGTAGTAGTGATGGTGATAGTGATGGTGGTGATGGTGGTTGTAGTCGTAGTGGTGGTAGTAGTGATGGTGATAGTGATGGTGGTAATGGTGGTTGTAGTCGTAGTGGTGGTAGTAGTGATGGTGATAGTGATGGTGGTAATGGTGGTTGTAGTCGTAGTGGTGGTAGTAGTGATGGTGATGGTGGTGATGGTGGTTGTAGTCGTAGTGGTGGTAGTAGTAATGGTGATAGTGATGGTGGTGATGGTGGTTGTAGTCGTAGTTGTGGTAGTAGTGATGGTGATAGTGATGGTGGTAATGGTGGTAGTAGTATTAATAGCTCACTAAGGATGGTGATACTAAAACACTGTATATGTGAGACAGAGGGTAATTATTGTCCTATTACTGTCGCTTGTTTATGACGTGTGTGTGTGTGTGTGTGTGTGTGTGTGTGTGTGTGTGTGCGTGTGTGTGTGTGTGTGTGTGTCGTGACGTCATGCACACTGTAACTGGGCGATTGTTTTACAAGATGCGGGTTGTAATGGTCCATCCCCCATATGAAGGCGAGGGGGGGAGGGGGGGGGCGAGGGAGGGGGTAGATAGGTGAGGGAGGGGGAGGAAGGCGAGGGAGGGGGGAGGAAGGCGAGTGAGGGGGAGGAGAGGGGGATAAAGGGAAAGGGGACAAAAAAAAAGGGAGTGTGAATAAGGGAGAAGGAAGGGAGAACAAAGATGTGAAAGAGGTGATAGAAGGATGATAGGAGGAAGAGGAGAGAGATTGTGATTAAGTGAGGGAACAGGAAGTGACGTGAGGGGAGAATGAGATGAGGGAAGAATGTGAGGTGAAGGTGAAGTGAAAGAAGGATGAAGTGAGAAGAGGGTGAGGTGAGTCGAGGGTGAGGTGAGTCGAGGGTGAAGAGAGTAGGCAAAGAGAGGAAATAAAGAATGGAAAAGAACCGATGGAAGGGGGGAGTGGGGGGGGGCGATGGAAAGGGTTAAGTGGAAAGGGTGAGGATGATGTAAGGCGGTGAGGGGGAGGAGGTGAGGGGGAGGAGGTGAGGGGGGGGAGGTGAGGGGGAGGAGGTGAGGGGGGGGAGGTGAGGGGGAGGAGGTGAGAGGGAGGAGGTGAGGGGGAGGAGGTGAGGGATGTGGTGAGACGAGTCTGGGGGGAAATAGGTGAGAGGGGTTATGGAAGAGTGTGTGTGTGTGTGTGTGTGTGTGTGTGTGTGTGCGTGTGTGTGTGTGTGTGTGTGTGTGTGTGTGTGCGTGTGTGTGTGTGTGTGTGTGTGTGTGTGTGTGTGTGATGAAAGAAAAAGTAAAAAGAGTAGCAAGAAAATAAATTGAAACAGAGAAAATAAAAAGAAGAGAAAAAATCAATGAACAATACAATTATTTGTCTTCACTGGAACCAACATCTAAACCAACCTAACCTAACCAAACCTAACCTAAACCTAAACCAAACCAACCTAACCTAACCAAACCTAACCTAACCTAAACCTAAACCTAACCTAAACCAAACCTAACCTAACCAAAAATACCACTTACCATACCAGTGAATTTATACACCCTCAAAATTTTACTACAACATATAACATCAATAATTACCTAACTAATACAATATAACACCATCACAATAACACTAATACAACATCTAATAACGTCAATACAACCTAAAATTACCCTAGAACGGTTAAATCACCAAAATAACAACAATAACAATACGCATCAACTACCACTAAGGAAACAACCACTATTACCAAACATCACCCCATGGTCAATATAGTGTCACTCAACGTATAGTCAATTGGGGCGAAAATCCCATTAAGGTATTAGTGTCCAGTTGGGGCATATTGGTCCTTGGGATATATGTCTTATCTGCCTGAGGGAGGGGTGGGAGGTCAGGCAGGAGTTAGATTCATTGGTCTCCCCTCTCCCCCCCTCCCCCCCCACCTCACATCCCCCTCCCCCCACCCCCCCACCGCGTCTGTCTGTCCAACCTACTTATCTTTTCATCTCTCCATCTCTCTTTCTCTCTCTCTCTCTCTCATTCTCCCTTCTCCTCCCCCTTTCCACCCCCTCTCTCTCTTTCTCTCTCTTCTCCCCCTATTCTTCTCACCATCTCTTCCTCTTCCTCCTCCTCCCCAGCATCAATTGTTTGCATTACCCCAGAATGTTATTTGCGGGTTTTCTGCCATTGTTTACACGCCAGCATGTATTTCCGGAGGTCTACTTGTCTACTGGTGGTCACTTGGGGAGGTCTGATCCTATAGGCTGGGTTGGGTTGGGTTGGGTTGGGTTGGGTTGGGTTGGGTTGGGTTGGGTTGGGTTGGGCTGGGCTGGGTTGGGTTGGGTTGGGCTGGGCTGGGTTGGGTTGGGTTGGGTTGGGTTGGGTTGGGCTGGGTTGGGTTGGGTTGGGTTGGGTTGGGTTAGGTTGGGTTGGGTTGGGCTGGGCTGGGTTGGGTTGGGTTGGGCTAGGTTGGGTTGGTTAGTGCTTGTGATATGTAATTTATATTGACTTGGTCTTAAGAGGATGTGTAAACTTTTGCATTGAGAACTTCACTCACTCACTCACTCACTCACCCACTCACTCACTCACTCACTCACTCACTCACCCACCTCTCTCTTTCTTATAAGTATTCACACTCAATCTCAGAAACTTAATCCCGACTCACTCAACCTTACATGCACTCAATTATTTCAATCCTCCAATCCACACACTCAACTCCACGCAATCCGCATTAGCATACACTCTCTAACCATCATCCACAATTCATTTAACTTACGCACACTCAATATTTACCTACGTACACTCAAAACTACCCCATGCACGCAAAAAAAAAAATACTTATCTACCTACCCCTCTTCATCTACCCCTCCAAACACACACATTTAGAAATCCCCACGCAATCAGTTCTCCCACACGCACTCAACCCCCAACACACTCAAAAATCCCCAAACACTCAATCCCCTCTTCACACAGTCAGAACTTTCGACACACTCAAATCTCCCACATACACTCAAATCCCCCCCAACACACACTCAATCCCCTCTAAACACACACACACACACTCACGGGCTCCCAATACACTAAACCCACCCATACACACACGCACGCACGCACTCAAGGACCTCTCAACGCACTTAATAATAATACAGGGTGTTTTTTCTTGACCACTCTGTATAAGATGACATAAGTATATAAATTCTCTATATAAATAATGTGTATTGATATAACACGATAAGGGATGAGCCACAAATTTAATAAAAGAGTTAAGTGACATAATACGATAATCGGTAATGATTATATAATAAAGGAGGGAGATAGAAAACATACGATAATATGGTAGGGGATGGAGGAAAGGAGGAGGGGGAGGGGGGTGAAGTGGAGGGTGAGAGGGAAGGGGAAGAGGAGGGTGAGGGTGAGGGAAGAGGAGGGTGAGGGAAGAGGAGGGAGAGGGGTAGAGGGAGTGTGATGGAGGAGAAGAGTGTGTGAGTGATGGAGAAGAAAGGAATGGGACAAAGGGAGAGAGAGAGAGGGAGAATAAGTGTGAGGGAGTATGGGGGTGGAGAGGAAAGAAGTAGGAAAAAGGGAGTATAAAAAAGAGAAGGAGAGGGAGTGAGTGGGAGGATGAGAGGGGTGTGATGGACTAAGGAAGGGAGAGGGACACAGAGGGAGTAAGAGGGATGTTATGGACAAAGGGAGGGAGAGGGAAGGAGGAGGATGGGAGGGGTGTGGTGGATAAAAGGAGGAAGAGGGAGTGAGAGTTATGGACAAAGGGAGTGAGAGAGAGGGAGAGAGAGAGAGAGAGAGAGAGGAGTGAGAGGGAGGGGGAGGGGAGTATGATGGACAAAGGGAGTGAGAGAGAGAGGGAGGGAGAGAGGGAGAGAGAGAGGGAGTGAGAGGGGTGTGTGTGGGTCGGGTAATGTGGAGATAATGTAATGGAAGCCAAGGAAAAGTTAAGTGGCAGGGACAACCCTCATCATTATCCAGTATATTGATCACGTGATTCACTCAGCCGCTGTGGGGGGCAAGGAGGGGCCAGTGGGGGGCGCCAGTGGGGGGCGAGGAGTGGCAAATGGGGGCGAAGAGGGGCGAGTAGGGGGCAAGGAGGGGTCGGTGGGGGCAAGGAGGGGCCAGTATGGGCGAGGAGGGTCAGTGAGGGCGAGGAGTGGCAAATGGGGGCGAAGAGGGGCGAGTAGGGGGCGAGGAGGGGGCGAGTGGGGGCCAGTAAGGGCGAGGAGTGGCAAATGGGGGCGAAGAGGGACGAGTAGGGGGCAAGGAGGGGTCAGTGGGGGCAAGGAGGGGCCAGTGTGGGCGAGGAGGGTCAGTGGGGGCGAAGAGGGGCGAGTAGGGGGCAAGGAGGGGGGTGGGGAGGCCAGTGAGGGCGAGGAGTGGCAAATGGGGGCGAAGAGGAACGAGTAGGGGGCAAGGAGGGGTCAGTGGGAGCAATGAGGGGCCAGTGTGGGCGAGGAGGGTCAGTGGGGGCGAAGAGGGGCGAGTAGGGGGCAAGGAGGGTGTGGGGAGGGGTTAGTGGGGGCCGAGGAGGGGCCAATTTGGGCAAGGATGGACCAGTGGGCGCGAGGAGGGGCTAGAAAAGGAGGGGATGGAGGGGAAGGATGAAGGCAAAAAGGAAGATGAAGGGATGGAGGAGGAGAAGAGGAGGCAAGGAAGTGGGAGGAGAAACAAAGGAGAAAGAAAGAAAGAAGAAGAAAAGCAAAGTAAAGAAGAGGAAGGAAAAAATGAAGAGGAATAAATAATGTAAGAGGAAGGAAGGAAGAAGAAAAGAGGAGTAATAAGAGAGAGAGAGAGAGAGAGAGAGAGAGAGAGAGATAATTACAATAATGGGGTTAGTGAGATACAAGAGATAGTTGATCAAGAGTTCCTCATATAGAGACACGTCCCCACACGTCCCCACACGCCCACACACGTCCCCACACGCCCCCACACACCAGGCACACACACACACCCACTGTCTCCTCCCTTCCCCTTGTCTTACCCCACACAATTAAACAAATCCATCACGTTCCAATATTCTTTTTTCCTCCTTCTTCAGTGGTTAAGACAACATGATCTAAAACGACGTAAACAAAGAGCTTCCTTGTGACGCCTTGAATGTTATTATTATTATTATTATTATTATTATTATTATTATTATTATTATTATTATTATTGGTGTTGTTGTTGTTGTTCTTCTTCTTTTAATATGAATTTACTGTAGATTTGAGAATAGTAATTAAGGAACAGGCAACAGGTAAGTCATAAGTCACATATGAGCCAAGAAGTCACATATGAGGATCAACACACTACACTCGTGGTCTTGTGTTTGTCAATTATGAAGATTAACAATTGGGTGGTGGTAGTGAGGCTAAGTTGTTCCCACCTCCATTTGTGGCTCTCTCTCTCTCTCAACTTTCTTTCTTCCTCTCTCTCTCTTTCTTTGTTTCTTTTACTTTCTTTTTATTTTCTGTCTTCTTCTCTTCCTTCTTCTCTTTCTCTTTCTCCTACTCTTTCTCTTTCTTCTCTTCTCTCTATCTCTCTTCTCCTCCTCCTCCTCCCCCTCTCTCTTTGTGTCTTTCATTCTTTCTCCCCCCCTTCTCTGTCTCTTACTTTCTCTCCTTTATCTCCGACTTTCTTTCTATTCTTCAATTTCTCTCTTCCTCCCTCTCTCTTCTCTGCCTCTGTTTATCTCCCTTAAGTCTTTCCCCATTCTCCCGTGTGTATTCTCATTCACTCTTATCTCTCGTTCCCTCGCTTTTTCCCACTCACTCACTCTCACTTTCACTCTCACTCTCTCTCTTTCTCTCTCTTTTTTAATGTCTTTCTTTGCCTTTACTTCTCCGTTCTTCCATTTTTCTTGATTTATTTTTTCTGTCTCTTATCTCCCCATTTCTTTTCCCTCTTATTCTTCCTTTCTTTCTCTTCCCCTTTTAATGCTTCCTATTCGTCCTGTTTTCTCGTCTCTTCTTCCTCCTTTTTCCTTTTCCCTCTTCTTCTCCCCCTCACCTCTTCCATCCATTCCTCCCCTTCCCCTTCTTCCTCGCTTCTACCACACACACACACCTGTCTCTCCTCCCTCTCCTCCCTCTCATTAGGCCATTGTTTCCTCTCCCTCACCCCTTTCTCCCTCCCTCCCTCTCTGTCTCTCCCTCTAACTAACCCATAAAAGTCACTCACTCACTCTCTGACTCTCTCTCTAACTCTCATTAACTCATTCACTCTTTCGCGTACTTATCTTCTCATTTATCTATCTCTTTCTCTCTTCCTCCATCTCTTTCTCTCTCTAGTTTATTGTTTCCTCTTCCTCATTCCTTCACTCTTTCTCTTACTGTAACCTCTAAAGCCTCCCCCCCCCTCTCTCTCTCTCTCTCTCTCTCTCTCTCTCTCTCTCTCTCTCTCTCATTATCTCTTCTCCAGTTTCCTCTCTTTAGTGTCATTCCCTCTCTCTCCTTCCTTCACTCACTCCCTCCCTCTGACTACAACCCCAAAAGTACACACTCACCCACCCACTCACCCTCCCACTCACTCACACCACTCACCCACCCACTCATACCACTCCCGACTCCCTGATTTAATCGCGAGTCAATGATGACAATAATACGGAAGTGGGCACCTCACCGCCCTATGTAATCACTATGTACCTCGATAACTATCTTGATACTATCACCGGAATGGAAAATGAGCATTGAACAGAGGCGGTCATAAGGGTCACAATCACACGGTTCTAGAGAGGGATTTCCGATCATGTGTGTGTTTGTGGTGGTGGGTCAGGGTGTATGAAGTCAACCCCTCCCCTTCCCCTCTCTCTCCCCTCTCCCTCCCCTCTCTCTCCCCCATCTGTTGCCTAATTTATACCAACTGTGCTGGATGTGATATTGATACTTTGGGTTCATAGTCGAAATTTCTGGCAGATAAGAGGAGAATTAATTCGTATGGTGGTGTATTTCTGGTGTTTAAAGGTATTTATTGTTTTAACCTGTATTGTGTTTATCTATCTGTGTATGATGACGCAATGTAAACTTCTATCTATATGTGTCTGTCGTATATATATGTGTGTGTTGGTGGGAGGGTCGGAGTAGTGACCTGTCGTCCAGTAAGGGAACAACAGACTATGCACCGCCAGTGTACCACGAACTTCTCAACGGAACTGTTCCTTTATATAATTTACCTTAAGATTAACCACTATAGCCTAATCTAACCAATATAATCTAACCTAACCTAACCTAACCTAACCTAACCTAACCCCCAACAAATAATGAATATATAGCTACGGAAAGTATAATAAAACATGACCTGGTTTATTCCTCTTGGTTTATATTCGACCTCTAATGTTTTAGGTCAAGTTATCGTTCCCTAAACACTGATACTTCTAGCTCATTAATTTCACATCAAGGTATCTAGGAAAGGTCCAGGATGTAGGGGTGGGGTGGGGGGGCGGGGCGAGGCGGGGCGGGGCGGGGGTGAGAGATAACAACTAACACGATGCTGACCTCTTTAACCCATATGAATGTTGTATTGAGAATTATTATACGTGATTCATTATCGAAGTGAAAACCTGGAGCATGTTGGTGTGTGGGCGCACCTTAAGATCAACTAAAGGTCCTGATACAATATCGCGGGAGGGTGTGCGTATGGGGGGAGGGAGGGAGGGGAGGCGCAAGACATATTGAGGAATTACTTGGAGGTGTTGTGTCACCATCAACTGGACAATTACATTAAAGGGGTCGTTGTGGGTCAGTCGGCCGGGGTCATCCAGGAGGCGAGGAGGCAACATTTGGTTCCTATTGGTCGATTTAGGCCGACGCATTTGCTGCTAGGCCATTGGTCGATTTTTGGTCCGTATTTTGGGTAGGGGAAACAGTCGATTTGATGAGTATTATGGTCAAGGGAAGTATAGTCGATTTGGCGCGTATTTCTTCACTGAAAATGGGTCGATTTCGGCGCGTATTGTGGTCAGGGAAATAAGTCATTTTGGCGCGTGTATATCAGGACGTGTTTGGCGAGCACAATTATATATAAATTTATCTAAAGAACAATTAAAATTTACCAGAATCAATAATTAATTTAATTACACATTTCCGATAAGGTAAACAACACAATATAATAAAGTAGTAGATAAAGAGAAACAGAAGAATAAACGAAATTGAATAGAAAGACAATAAAGAAATAATTAGGGGAACAAAAAAAAATAAAAAATTAAAACACAAGGAAAGAAATTAAATAATGTATAATGTAGAAGTAAAAAAAAAATAAATCAGAAAGAATAAATAAAAGACAAATAGAGAAAGAGACAATAAAGGAAAATAAATAATAAAAAAATGTAACAATATAGACGAGAATAAAACAGAACAGAATAAAAACACAAAGAAAAATAAAGAAATAAAAAGAAAAGGGGAAGAGGAAAGCAACATAATAGAATAAAGGAGACAACAAAAGAGGAAAACAAAGGAAAAGAAGGAAAAAGGAATAAAAATAAATAAAAAAGAACAAATAGGTAAAAAGAGAAGGAAAATAAAGGGAAGAAAATAAAGCCTCAAACACACACACACAGACACACCACCACGACTGTCACCACCACCACAAGCTCATCTTTTTTTCCCACCTGGGGCAAAAATGTGTGAAAATCACATTAGAATATTAAAGATATTTTTTCGCCAGGTAAAGTCTTCACCTGACTATATTGTTTTCGCTCTGGGAACTGATTTACAGAAGGGGGCACCGACCCCCTTCAGATGAGACCCCCACCACCCCCCCACCCCCTACCCGCCACCCATTTCAGAGAGATTCTTTCAGCTTTTCTAATTGTTTTTATAAGTACACACACACACACACACACACAGGTAAGAGCCCGTTATCTACACATCCATAATACACCAGGTAAAGGTATTCCCAGGTGTAGGAACAACGTAGTAAATTCTGAACACCTCTAAGAGACGACCCCCACTTCCTCATATCATATTTATAGTTAAAACTGCTATGTAGCCTCCCACCGAGTGATAGTCAAGCTTTACACACTTCAATTAATAACCTTGAAGTGATTCTCGGTCATTGTGATTGAGGAAATTTAAGAGAGGAACCACAGGTGCAAAACAAAACAGGTGATAAGTGGCAGGTTAATGAGGGGGGGAGGGTGGTGCGGTGGGGGTGGGAGGTGGGGGGGGGTGAATCAGCCTCACATAGAAACTCCACTACCACAAATATCCTCCTGAATTCAGTTTGTCAACGACCCTCTGACCGCAGCGTCCAAAAACACATTCATAATACAGTGTTGTTCGCGCGGGGCCTCTCACTTGTTAAACCACTTTCTTGTTTGGTCGTCAGTTTTGTACACGGGCTCATTTTCTCCTCCAATGCGGTAACTGTGCTTGGTGGGTTCTGTAATTTCTGTCACGGTGTGTTTGGAGGGGGATTTGGAGGGGGATTTGGAGGGGGGGGTTTGAAGGGGGGCTTTAGGGGAGGGGGTGATGATTAGTCGAATGATTAGCGGTGAAAGCCCAGGCGAGTGTGTGTGCGTGGTTTGCTGGTGGTGATGATAGTTGTGGTTGGTGGTAGGTGGTGGTATAGGAGTGGTGGTTTGTAATGGTGGTAGGTGATGGTGGTAGTGTTGTGGCTGGGAAATGTGCAGGAACTTTTTAACTTATTTACAACCCCACATTCACCTGTTGATAAGTTCCTCCTCCCTGCCTCTCACGTCCACAAAAAAACTCATGACGAAAAATCACCCCAAAACTTGAGGGTGTCGGTCATGGGACAAGCACAGGGAGGCGGAGGCAGAAATAGCTCAGGAACCCGCGTGTTTTGTAAAGCCTCCTCGCCATCATCAATAATTAGCAGCACCTCTCAGCGCTCCCGTAGGCGAGATCAGAGGTTCGAGTCACTCACAGTCTTTACACGGAAGATACTTATTCAAGGAGGATCTTACCCCCAGCGTGCACCAGGCAATCCAACACGATCCAACAGTTCCATTATCTGTTGCGTTTTCTGCATGGTAACTCTCTTTCCTGGTACTACAACCCTACCTCTCTTGTTCTCTCTCTTTCTCTCTTACTCTCTCTGTCTCTCTCTACGTGGCGCGCCCTGTGCCAGACCGCTACGGGGTTGTCACATTTCTCACCGCGGGTCTTACATTTGTTCTTACTTGTCCTACACATGCACCAGCGTTTCGACAACTGTAGTCCCTTGGGCAGTCACTGCTACCTGGGGCTAATCAAGGTGAAAGGCCCACAGTCTTGGCTCTTATTGGCAGGAGGGGTAGAGCTTATACTAGTGTGGGAGGCCTGACTGGATACGTCCTTGAGGATGCAAGTTGTGGTTCTAGGAGCTTTATTGAGCACCTCCGAAATAACACCCAGCGCTTATTTACAGCCTAATATGGCAAATTAGCTTGAAGGATAACATGCAATAAGGATCATCGATAGGCAGCGTGGGATAGGCCCTTGCTACCTCCCGCAGAGGCTGATATTCGAATACCCAACATTTCTTCACTTAATTTTGCTCAATCACTCCAAATCTCATCGAAGAGCGATCTCACTTCGACCACCTAATCCCCTCGACCACTACCGAGGGCCGCCGAGCGAAACCTTGTGAAAAGGCGGCGAAGGCGAGCGGAAAGGGGAGGGTGGGCGTCCTCTCCGGGCTGTCTGGGTGCGCGCTGACAACTTACACGAAACTCCCATTTTCTGCCCCCAAGGCTCGCCCGGTTTTTATCCCTTGAGGCAAAACCGGCAAGGGAATATGTTCCGAGGTTCTGGGGGCCGCTGGGGTGTCGCGGCGCTGCTGCAGCTTCTGCTCTACTGCTGCTGTTTCCCCGCCACTACTGCTGTTGCTCAAGTCTCTGTTGCTCCAGTAGTTGTTGCTGTCAATGATGCTGTTACGGCTGTTAATGTGGCTGTTATTGAGGTTGCTGTTGGTGTTGTGCCCTGCTGCTACTGCTGCTCGTAACTCTGGTGTTGCAGATACTATTGTCAATATGCTGTTACGACTGTTGTTGTTCTTACTTCTTTTGCTGCTGGCGCTGTGTCCTGCTGCTGCTGTTACTATTGCTGTTTACCCTGTTGTTGTTTGAGTCTATTGTGCTCCTGTTGCTGTTAAGGCTGTCATTGTGGCTGTTATAGATGGTGCTGCTGCAGGAAGTCTGGTTACTGCTGTCAAAATTGCCGTCGATGTGGCTGTCGGTGGCTAGGGTCGTTTGAGGTGATGTCCCCGGCGATGGATGTACTGTTGCTGTTAACGGCGCTACTGTTGCTGTTAACGGCGCTACTGTTGCTGTTAACAGCGCTACTGTTGCTGTTAACGGCGCTACTGCTGCTGTTCCAGCTGCTCATTTGTGTTGTTGTTGTTATTATTACTGCTGCTGTGTTACCGTTACTTATAGTAAGATAGTGCTGCTGTGTTACTGTTACTTATAGTAAGATAGTGCTGCTGTGTTACTGTTACTTGTAGTGAGATAATGCTGCTGTGTTACTGTTACTTATAGTGACATATTGCTGCTGTGTTACTGTTACTTATAGTGAAATAGTGTTGCTGTGTTACTGTTACTTATAGTAAGATAGTGCTGCTGTGTTACTGTTACTTGTAGTGAGATAATGCTGCTGTGTTACTGTTACTTGTAGTGAGATAATGCTGCTGTGTTACTGTTACTTGTAGTGAGATAATGCTGCTGTGTTACTGTTACTTATAGTGACATAGTGCTGCTGTGTTACTGTTACTTGTAGTGAAATAGTGTTGCTGTGTTACTGTTACTTGTAGTGAGATAATGCTGCTGTGTTACTGTTACTTGTAGTGAGATAATGCTGCTATGTTACTGTTACTTGGAGTGATATAATGCTGCTGTGTTACTGTTACTTGGAGTGAGATAATGCTGCTGTGTTACTGTTACTTGTAGTGAAATAGTGTTGCTGTGTTACTGTTACTTGTAGTGAGATAATGCTGCTGTGTTACTGTTACTTGTAGTGAGATAATGCTGCTATGTTACTGTTACTTGGAGTGATATAATGCTGCTGTGTTACTGTTACTTATAGTGAGATAATGCTGCTGTGTTACTGTTACTTGTAGTGAAATAGTGCTGCTGTGTTACTGTTACTTGGAGTGATATAGTGCTGCTGTGTTATTGTTACTTATAGTGACAAAGTGCTGCTGTGTTACTGTTACATGTGAGTTCCAGTTCTGCTGTTGCTGTCCACGTATTTCCCGACTAGTGCTGTAACGCTGTTTCATCACCGTTGCTGTGCCACTGCCTTCTCTTGTATCTGTGAATAGGTTTAGATCGAATTGCTGTGGTGCTCTCCTGCTGTTCCCGTTGTTGCTATTCACGTTGCTGCTGTTTCCGTTGCTGCTTTTTCAGTTGCTGCTGTTTCCGTTGCTGCTGCTGTTTCCGTTGCTGCTGTTTCCGTTGCTGCTGCTGTTTCCGTTGCTGCTGTTTTTGTTGCTGCTGTTTCCGTTGCTGTTGCTAGGGAGGCGATATGTTTCTCTCACTGAGGGGCTGTTATCACTACTGTTGAGAAACTAATTCCTGTTGCTATCATTGTGTTGTTATTGACTTTATTACTGTTGTTGATTACTAGTTCCTGTTGCTGTTGTGATGCTGATTCTCTTGCTATGTTCCTGTTGTAGTGCTGTTACTGATATTGTTACCGTTAATTCTGTTCCCGTTGCTGCTGTTCCCGTTATTGCTGTTTCTGTTGCTGCTACCGTTAGTCTAAGTCCTCTTGAATCTATGTATATCTATGTATCCTCTCATATATCCTATACCTTAGTCTATGTATCAACAAAATCATTGCAAGGAGTGATATGGGTGGATGAGTGATATGGGTGGATGAGTGATAGGGGTGGATGAGTGATATGGGTGGATGAGTGATATGGGTGGATGAGTGATAGGGGTGGATGAGTGATATGGGTGGATGAGTGATATGGGTGGATGAGTCATATGGGTGGATGAGTGATAGGGGTGGATGTGTGATATGGGTGGATGAGTGATATGGGTGGATGAGTGATATGGGTGGATGTGTGATATGGGTGGATGAGTGATATGGGTGGATGAGTGATATGGGTGGATGAGTGATATGGGTGGATGAGTCATATGGGTGGATGAGTGATAGGGGTGGATGTGTGATATGGGTGGATGAGTGATATGGGTGGATGAGTGATATGGGTGGATGAGTGATATGGGTGGATGTGTGATATGGGTGGATGAGTGACATGGGTGGATGAGTGATAGGGATGGATGAATGACAGGGGTGGATGAGTGATAGGGGTGGATGAGTGATATGGGTGGATGAGTGATATGGGTGGATGAGTGATATGGGTGGATGAGTGATATGGGTGGATGAGTGATAGGGGTGGATGAGTGATAGGGGTGGATGAGTGATAGGGGTGGATGAGTGATATGGGTGGATGAGTGATATGGGTGGATGAGTGACGGGTGGATGAGTAATATGGGTGGATGAGTGATATGGGTGGATGAGTGATATGGGTGGATGAGTGATATGGGTGGATGAGTGACAAGGGTGGACGAGTGACAGGGGTGGATGAGTGATATGGGTGGATGAGTGATAGGGGTGGATGAGTGATATGGGTGGATGAGTGATATGGGTGGATGTGTGATATGGGTGGATGAGTGATAGGGGTGGATGAGTGATAGGGGTGGATGAGTAACAGGAGTGGATGAGTGACAGGATATAGGGTAGAGGAGTGATAAGAGAGACAGGGATGGATGAGTGACAAGAGAGATAGACGGGGTGGATGAGTGACAAGAAAGGGGGAAGATGAGTGACAGGAGGAACGGAGAAAAGGGTGAGTGACAGAAGAGGGCGAGATGGACAAATACACTCACAAACAGACTCAAACAAGACACTTACAGCACAGTCATCAATCATCAATTAATCACAGGTAAAAATTACTCAGGTATACCAAAGACTGAGACAAGTGGGACAGGTGTGTATGTATTAATTAAAGTTTGAGATGCAGGTATATAATGTTGTGTATATGGAGAAGGTGTGTGTGTGTGTGTGTGTGTGTGTGCAGATGAGGAGTGATACGGTTCTCACAGGTGGGAAGGCCTCGACACCTGCTACTTAATAATGTGTGAGGTGATCAGAGGGAAGCGGCGGTGACGTTTCCTCTTGGAGTTGTTGGTAAAGACAAACTTGCCTGTCGAGGTGTTCTTCACAGGTGCTCTACGTCAGTCCAGGTGAGTTTAGTGTCAGCACGGGGCCTCTGAGTGCTACGGTTACACCTCCACTGGCACCCCTGTACATCGCTTTATGAATATCACTTCTACCTGTGGTATATCTAGCTTAAATGTTTGTCTGTCACCAACGAAAAACAAGTCGGGGAAAACGGAAAAACTCAATAACATGCAAGATATTTTCATTCCCCCAAATAAACACACAATATATATATATATCCGAAATTTAGCGCGACTTTTAGCACATTCGTGACACATTGTGACTGTACTATCCGCTCTACTCTGTAAATCTAGAAATAAAAAATAAATCTTGCGAAAAACGCGGTGCAACACGAGCGAGGTATCACAGGAGAGGCGCAGCACAACCCATGAAATATTCCAGCCAACACGAGGCGAGGGTGCCATCGTCGCTTGTCCTCTACCTCCCGATTCTCGATGCTTCTCACGTTAAATTTTCCTCGCAAATGCAGATGTAAGAACGCAGTTAACTTCATGCTTGAAAGTTAAAAGCACAAGAATAACAACCACCAAAATTGCCACCAAAATTACATTAAGATTACGTTAACTTGGTACGTTCTCTTAAACACCAGTTAACAGTCAAAATAAAAGTTCTGAACTTTTGTGAATCCGGACCAGAGTTCCCGATTATCAACACATCCTACCTTAATGTTTTCTCCTTAATAGTAAGATAACACAATGAATCCAGCAACGGTAATGTCTCCGTACAATTTAGCCGCCACTTATATGCACGTACCGTAACTACAGACAACCAATTAGACGTATTCTTAAACCATCAGTTACGGTGAGATACCTACCTCACCTTACGAACAATTCAGCATCAGAGACCCAGGGAGGCGGTACAACTCCCAGCCCTCCGCCGTAGTCCACAACCCGCCAACAATTTGTGTTTATGCTCTTCGCCTCGAGGTAATGTTGTCGGCAAGTGATTCAACCAATAAAAACTACGTGTAAGTTTGGTTTATAGAGCCACAACTCAGGTCCTTAGCGCCCACTGTAAGTCTAATGCCCAGGGGGGGAGGGGAGGAAGGTAGTGGTGTTGTGGATGGAATATGTTGTGTCGACGTGTAATGTGTGGTGGTATTGTGGGGCCCAGATGGTGCTGAGTGAGGTGTGGGTGCTAGGTAGTGGTGTGTGAGGGTGCCAGGTGGTGGTGTGTGAGGGTGCCAGGCGGTGGTGTGTGGGGCTGCCAGGTAGTGGTGTGTGAGGGGGTGAGGCAGCTGGTAGTAAGAGAATGGAATGATAAATAACAGATAACTAACATGATCTCACAATCTGGAACGAACGAACGAGCGCACACACACACACACACACACACACACACACATACACATATTCACAAAACAGACAATCGTACAAACAGACAAATACAAACACTTTATACACAAACTGACAAAAAAGACACAGACAGACATAGACAGACACATCAACAAGACACCTCCTGCACCTTCAGGAGCGGGGAGGAAAAAAAAAATTAATTTCTCGGGAGGTTTCGCTGGGGTGTCGAGCAGTTAACCCGGTAAGCTGTCCTCGCTCAAGTTTTTAAACAAGATTTTGGCCCAAGTTTGAAACCTTTTGAAACCTCCGTGTTCTAAATATATTTTACAAGATTTCGCCCAACTTTGAGACCTTTCGAAAAATATTAAACCAGATTTTTAAGCTAAATTTTGAAACCTAATGAAACAGTGTTCGATATGTACCTTACAGGATTCCCATTAATTTTGAGACCTTTCGAAACCCCCGTGTTCGAAAAATGTACCTCAAAGTATTTTCCTTAGTTCCAAAGTTTTACAAAGTCTGTGTTAAAAAAAAATAGTGATGACGGTACATATCTCGGGTTTGGTTTTATACCTGTTTGATATTGGTATTAAAAAGTGAGGAGGTGATGTAGGAGGGAGGAGGTGTGGAGGGAGGTAGTGTGGATGGAGGTAGTGTGGATGGAGGGAGTGTGGATGGGGGAGGTAGTGTGGAGGGAGGTAATGTGGATGGAGGTAATGTGGATGGAGGGAGTGTGGATGGGTGAGGTAATGTGGAGGGAGGAGGTGTGGCTGGAGGTAGTGTGAAGGGATGAGGTGTGGATGGGTGAGGTAGTGTGGAGGTTGGAGGTGTGGATGGAGGTAGTGTGGAGGGAGGTAATGTGGATGGAGGGAGTGTGGATGAAGGTAGTGTGGATGGAGGTAGTGTGGATGGAAGTAGTGTGGATGGAGGTAAAGACTGAAGTATCCCTCATAGTTACGACGTCAACTCCAGATAAGGAATCAGAAGGACATCACCCCAGGTAGTACATTAGAGTTATGAAGTTAGGAATGACATCTGTAATTCTCAGGACATCAAACAAGTGACATCATCTACAAAAACACAAGCTCAGCATAAAACAACCCACAGCACCACCACAGCCTAGCACCACCACATCACAGCACCCAGCACCACAGCCCAGCACCCATCCTAGCACCACCACATCCCAGCACCCAGCACCACAACCCAGCATCCATCCTAGCACCACCACATCCCAGCACCCAGCACCACAACCCAGCACCCATCCTAGCACCACCACATCCCAGCACCCAGCACCACAGCCCAGCACCCATCCTAGCACCACCACAGCCCAGCACCCAGCACCACAACCCAGCACCCATCCTAGCACCACCACATCCCAGCACCCAGCACCACAGCCCAGCACCCATCCTAGCACCACCACATCACAGCACCCACCACCACAACCCAGCACCCATCCTAGCACCATCACACATCCTAGCACCACCACAACCCAGCAACACAACAGCCCAGCATCACCACACAACCTCCTCCACCACTACTCGTAAACAATTTCCACAGCCTCCCAACAGAACCCCAAATAACCCCCCCCCCTCTCCCCCACCCAACCACCCCTCCCCCCCCCACATATTTTTTCCCCACTACCTCCCTGGAGCCTGACATCAGCGGGGCAGGGGTCTTGTGGGTCTCTTAAGCCCCAACAACTCCGGGCTTTTGATATCTGTACGGTACAAGGTGGTCCCTCTGTTAAAAACTTTGGTGACGCTTGTTGGGTTTCTCCACGCCGTGTCACTCATGAGGGTCGCTTGAGGGGGGAGGGGGGGGTAAGGATGGAGGAGGGGGAGGGGGGGGCTGGTAGGGAGGGAAGAGAGGGGTAGAGTTTGATGAGGGAGGATGGGAGGAAGGGAGGGAAGACAGGGGTAGATTTGGAGGAGGAGGAGGAAAGTGTAGACGTGGAAGGAGGGAGGGAGAAGGATACATGTGGAGGAGGGGACGGTACAAGTGGAACAAGGGAGGGTATGTGGATAGGGAGGATACAAGTGGAGGGAAGGAAAAGTGTATATGAAGGAAGGGAAAGGGTACACGTGGAACGAGAGAGGGAAGGGGGAGGGAGGGAGGAGCCTGCCGTACACTCTAGCGGGCTGTCAATCACAGTAATGGCTGTTTAATATCGTCTGTGTTACACCCTAGCCCAGGATAACAGGCGTAGCTGGGAGGGAGAGAGGCAGGAAAGGGTAGAGGTGCTGGGAGGAAGGAAGGAGAATGATACTGGAGTGAGGGAGAAGAAGGAGGGAGTAAGGAGAGGTAGGGATAGGTTAGTGAGGGAGAAGAAGGAGGGAGTAGGGAGGGGAGGAGAGGGAGAGAGACCAGGGGGGAGGGTGGATAAAAATAACAAAGGAACAAATATGAAAAGAAAAGATTAAAACGGCCGTGTAAGATAAGGCAGATAAAGATGGTAGTTAATAAGGAAACGAAAAAGTAAGTAATCCAAGAGAGATAAGGATAAATGGATAAAAGTAATAAAATTGAGAAAAAATAAATAAAATAAGAGGCGAAATGGAAAGGTGGAGAAGGAGGTGCGAAGGAGGAGGTGTGAAGGAGGAGGTGTGAAGGAGGAAGTGTGAAGGAGGAAGAAGAGGAAATGTGAAGGAGGAGGAGGAGAAGGAGGAGACACGGAGAAGGCAGAGAGGAGAGCTGTTAATCTTACGGTCAAATAAACTGAGGGGGCGAATGTTCAGGTGATCCGTAATTAGTGCCAGGTAACACGGTATGTGGGTTCTTCAGGTTTAATCAAAACACAAACACAAATGAACTTTTACAACGAGTCACAAGATCATTTCACAACGAGTCACAACATTTCACAACGAGTCACATCAACATTTCACAACGAGTCACAACATTTCACAACGAGTCACAACATTTCACAACGAGTCACATCAACATTTCACAACATCATTTCACAACGAGTCACAACATTTCACAACGAGTCACAACATTTCACAACGAGTCACATCAACATTTCACAACATCATTTCACAACGAGTCACAACATTTCACAACATCATTTCACAAAATCATTTCACAACATCATTTCACAACGAGTCACAACATCAATAAGTAATCTTAAATATAATATAAATATCGACTCAGTGAAAGAGATTTAGATACAAATATAAAAAATTCAAACATTTATAAATATTTTTTCGAGTCAACAACAACAATAACAACTACAACCACCACCCACAACAATAACAACAACAACTACCTCCCTCAACAACAACCAGCACTAACCACCTCAACAAAAACCACCTCCACCTCAACAACCACCACCACCTCCCTCAACAACCACCACCACCACCACCTCAACCACCACCCCCCCTAAACAACCAGTACCACCCTCAACAACAACTACCACCACTCACAACAACAACAACCACAACCATCGGGAAACACAAACAGATATAAGACTCCCCAAAAGATCTAATAAACTTTTGTTTCCATAAAAGTTTAAATCATATGTTAACAACTTGTGTCCCAAAAGTTCGACCTCTGACCTCTGACCTCTTGTTCCTCCGTCAGCCAGAACCTCCTAAACTGTGGAGGCCGGATGGAAGATAAAATGTGGAGGCCGGATGTAAGATAAACCTAACCTAACCTAACCTAACCTAACCTAACCTAACCAAAATATATTATAAGAGTCTTGATATAATGTCCTTTTTTGGTTTGTCTTTTCTACTTGGCAATTTTAAAGTTGAGGAACATAATGTGTCAACTGGCAACATGTGGGGGGGGGGGTGGGGGGGGGAAGAGGAGGGGGAGGAGGGTGGAAGAGGAGGAGGAGGAGGAGAGTGGAAGAGGAAGAGGAAGAAGAGGAGGAGGAGGAGGAGGAGGAGGAGGGTGGAAGAGGAAGAGGAAGAGGAGGAGGAGGAGGAGGGTGGAAGTGGAGTGAAGGGGATGGGCTGCTGTCTCCATCCTTCTCCCTCCTACCTTGTATCACTCTCATTCTCTCCCTCTCTCTTTCCCCCTTCCTCCTCCCCCCTCTCTCTCCCTCTCCCCGTATCCCTCTCTCTCCCTCCTTCCCTTACTCCATAACTCTTCCTCCTTCACTGCATCTCCCTCCCTCCCACCTTCCCTCTCCTCTCCCACCCTAACTCTCCTCCACTGCACCCCCCTCCCACTCTCCCCCTCTTCCCTCCCTCTCCCCATCCCTCTCCCTCCCACCCATTTTAAAATCTCGTTACCAGATCAATAATGTTAGTTTTATTGAGGTAAAAAGCGTGAAGTATATTTTAAAAAGAATAGCGGGAGCGAGAACGGCGGCCATATATAGAATTTTATACGAGAGTGTCAGTGATGTTAACAGCTGTACGCGACAGTTAAAATCACCGTGAAATTTTGAGCTGTTGGGTTAGTAATAAAGATTCTTCATCTCTCTCTCTCTCTCTCTCTCTCTCTCTCTCTCTCCTCATCCTCCTCCCTTACCTACCCCTTACATCTCTCTCTCCTCATCCCCTTCTCCCTCAACTAACTCTCTCTTTCTCTCCTCCCTCACTTAACTCTCTCTCTTTCTCTCCTCCCTCACTTAACTCTCTCTCTTTCTCTCCTCCCTCACTTAACTCTCTCTCTTTCTCTCCTCCCTCACCTTTCCCTCACCCCCCCTCCCTCACCCTCCTCGTGGTTCTCTTGTCGGGAGTTTGATAACGTGGCATACCAGAAAAAAAAGGTCCTGGAAAAAAGTACCAATTTTAATAACTTTCTAAAATCTGAAATTTTTTTTTAATATACGAAAATCGAGAAAGAATTCCCCTAGATTTTTTTTGTAGAATATTTAAAATGTTTTTTTTATCTATAAGGAACTTAACCTAACCTAACCAATCCTAAGGTAGTCTAACATAACCTAACGTAATATTATCAATCCTAACCTAACCTAACCAAACCTACCCCCACCCCCCCCCCAACCCCCCCAGGAAGCTCTTTTTCGACGTACTTGTATATGTAAAGTCAAACTAAAATTGTCTATGATATGTGTTCACTTATGCCCGGGCTGGCAATGCCGGGTCAAATGTCACTGATAATTATTGATGGAAATATACACAGTTCCCGACCCCCCCCCCCCCCACCCCCCCCCCCCCCCCCCACGCCCCACAAAAACACAAAAAATAATAATAATAAAATAAAAAATAAATTAAAAATACAATAAAAATACAATAAAAATACAATAAATCTTTACACATTTATACATTAGTAATAACTGATAGGGTATATAATTTTCACATTATTAAACATAATCATACACATTTACACACACAACCCCCCCCCCACACACATACAACCCCCCACACACATACAACCCCCACACACAACCCCTACCCCCACAATCCCCCCTCACACAATCCCTCCCCACAACCCCCTACCCCCACACAAAACAAACACAACTTCCCCCCCAAACACACACGCACGCAATAAAAGTTATACGAACACCACGCACCTCACTCGCCATTTTTTGTGCTGATAGCCTGCAAAATGTTTATACGAGTGTCACATATAATATAAAGCACATCATACACGCGTCATTTTGTATTCATTCACTGTGATAGCCGGCAAAAATCATGTTAGCGTTCATATTTGTTCGGTCAGTCGCTGGTGCCACATTCTCTCGACAGTGCCACATTCTCTCGACAGTGCCACATGCTCTCGACAGTGACACATGCTCTCGACAGTATCACGGTGTTATTTTTTCCTGTATGTTTGTGTATCAGGACCACTACCCCCTCTTCTCAACCCTGTCACCCCCAACCCCACCATCCTATCATATACAGCGAGGTATATTATATGTACAGTGTGTGTGTGTGTGTGTGTGTTTTAAATGAGTCTACAAGGAGAGATGTATCCTCCTTATAGGCTCACACACGTAAGTAGACAGCAATACGTACAGAGAGTTCATAAGTACAAACGTTCGTGAGTACTTGTGTTCGAAGTGGCATGATTACTAACGTGTTTGAATACGTAAATGGTTGTGTTTAAACGTTCATGTTTATAAGCATACAGAGGACCATCATCACCCATCCCCCACACCTACCCCTCACCCCCGTCCCCCAGTTCTCCCCTCACCCCCATCCCCCACACCTCCCACTCACCCCCATCCTCCACACCTCCCCCTCACCTCCATCCTCCACACCTCCCCCTCACCTCCGTCCCCCACACCTCACCCCCATCACCCACACCTCCCCCTCGTCCCCTATCCCCCACACCTCCCCCTCGTCCCCATCCTCCACACCTCTCCCTCTCCCCCTCACCCCCATCCTCCACACCTCACCCCTCACCCCTATCCCCCACACCTCCCCTGACCCCCATCCCCCACACCTCTCCATCACTCCCAGTTGTTCCCACAGATATCGCAACGACTCCTCAAAGCCCGGACGAGAAAAATAGGAAGCCGGGGCTAAAAGCGTGTAGCGTGTTGGTGAAAGTGGTACCGTGCCGCCAGGTGTTTTAGTCACGCCGCTGCTCAAAGTGCTTTAAAGCTGTGTCCAGAGTACTAGGTGTCTGACTCTACCTTTTTTTTTGAGGGTCGTAAACACAAAAACACCGTCATAGGTGAGAGAGAAACAGAGGGGGGGGGGGGAGGTTACTGTCACAGGTAGAAAGGTGCCATTACCGTCACAGGTGGGAGAGTTATACACAGACAGACAAATAATCACTGAATACAATATATATATATCACCACCAAGACCTCAAAATAAATCGAGGACCATATTAATGTTAAAGGTATTTACAAATTTGTTGACATTATTGAAATTATATATTAATGACACTTAACCTGGATACCTGATCCATTTTGTTCGGACGGACGGACCAAGGAACGGACGAATGGACGGGTGGATAGACGGACGGACAGACAGATGGACAGTCGGCCTCCTACAGTATCCCACTTTCTTATGTTCTTATGTTCTTATGTAAAAAAATAACTCAAACTGGTGTAGTTTTTATGTTTCAAATAATAAATAGTTTACTTTATTCTATGATTTGATTAAGAACTGTTATGTTATATATCCTATGCCTAAGATGTGATATACAATGCCTCAGAATACTGTATTGTCTGTGTATTAATTGAACATACAATAAGTATTTTGTATGAGTCTGATCAGAAAAATGGTGCATATTTATATTCTAGACGAGAAATGTATTAATGTATTGTAACTTTCATAGACCTACATTAGATAAAATTACAATACGTCAAGGTTTAGATAAAAATACAATACTTCAATTTGGTGTATTAGATAAGAAATACAATACAGACACCCTACAATAAATACTCTTATCAATGAGTAAAGAAAATAACGATATTTACCATCGCAAAAAAAAAAAAAAAAAAAACACGGAACAATTTCACCCAATGTTTCATTCTTAAGGAAAAATCTCCATCTCTCTATAATATTATTACATAAACATTTCGACCGCTAGAGACCCTTTTTCCCTCACCCACCCAGAAACCCCACACGCAGGAAATGGTGGTCCTGGCTACGCAGATGACATGGATAAACAAAGATAAATCAGAGGGGCGCGATATCCACTCGGCTCCCAGAATTATTGGATGATTGATCACAGTTTAGTTACGGGAGCGTCCACCAGATGTCACTTGGAGCACTTCCGCGGGTGATGTATGGTGGTGCCTGAGCCATGAAAAATGTGGGGGAGGAGGCTTCGTATCCCGCCTCCTTATACTCCCCCACCCCCCCTCTCTCTCTCTCTCTCTCACTCACACATACATGCAAGCTTAGAAAGAGAGAGAGAGAGTTAACAAAACCCTCACAATGCACCACACAAATACAGTCAAATTCAATAATGCTAAACACTAAGACAACACAGCCTTGTACACCTCCAGCTTACCTGTAATATAAGGTGAACTACACACAGCTCAGGTAAAAGCCAAAGATGTTTACCTGTGTTGCATAGAAGAACAGCTTCCAGCGTACCTGAAAATTAAGAACTTTTTAACATGTGAAAACTTGTGGTATAAATAATGAAAAGTTGTGAAAAAGTTGTTATGGTGAAACAGACGTGAAAGTATGGAAAGTATACTAATAATCACCGTAAAATGCATAAGCAAACTATAATAATAATCTTAAATCCAAAATATATAAAAAAAAAATACAAAAGATTAATTGTGTTTTTCATTGTAATTTCGACTCCGTTTCGATCGTTAGATTTCCTTCGTTGTTCGGTATAGTGAACCATAAGAAGCATTAATAAAACAACTCTTGATCACTTAGAACATTATCACTTTATCCAGCTTAAGCACAGAGACTGACTAGATCTTTTTAACTCTTCCCAGGTAAACTTGAGGTGTTAATTGTGTTTATAGGTAAATTGTATCTGTGTTTATCGGTAAATTTCAATTATATGTTAACTTGTGTTGATAGCCAATTTATAGCTAAAAAAAAAAAAGACTTAATAAAAACTTCCATAAAACACTAAAATAAAATATCCTTACTGAAGATTTTATTTCCATGAGAGGGATTTTTTTCTCTCGTGGGAATGAGGGTGGTGGGTGAGGGTGGAGGATGAGGGTGAAGGGTGAGGGTGGAGGATGAGGGTGAAAGTTAGGGTGAAAACGAGGGTGAAAGGTGAGGGTGAGGTGGTGGGGTGAGCCTCCAGCGTGTCACAGCCACTCAGCTTAGGATTATGAAAGTCCTTTCCCCTTCCCTCCCTCCCTCCGACAGAGACCCGCCCAGTACAGGTAAGGTTGGAGAGGAAGGAGAGAAAGATGTAGGACAGGTAAGAATGGGGATGGTAGGAAGGAAGGAAGGAAGGAAGGAAGGAGGGAGGGAGGGAGGGAGGGAGGAAGAGGGAGGGAGGGAGGGAGGGAGGGAGGAAGGGAGGGAGAGAGGGAGGGAGGGGGAAGGAAGGAAGGAAGGAAGGAAGAGGGAGGGAGGGAGAGAGGGAGGAAAAGGGAGGGATAAATGAAGAGAGGGATGGAGGAAGAAGGAAGGAAAGGAGAGAGGGAGGAGCAGACCTCGGCAGCATCGATGATTGGTGGCAGGCACGATGACGTCACCACCAAAACACAGGAATTTCGGGAAGAGGAACAGTGCCTCAATAAAACCAACACGTGTGCTAGTCTAAGTCATTTCCTGGGAACATCAACTTGTTATCGTCTCTGTAATGTTGATGTTAATGTGTTCTCGTGTCTCAAACTCAAAGGGACAGGTAGACATCGAATGTTTTTTTGAGAGTACGGCCTTAAGAGGTATCAAAACATTATTATATACAGACAGACAGACAGACGCATACACAGACAGACAGACAGACACACAAATACACACGTAAGTCCAAATGTATCAATAACAACTGATTAACACATTATGCAAATATTTCAACACCTGGACACTTCTATGACCGGGTGATGGTTCTCTTCATTTCCTCTTATCTACTGTAATTCTTCCCTCTTCTTCTTCCTTTATCAATTCAACTTAATTCTATCCCTGTCTTTTTATTTACTTGATCCTCCTCTTCTCTCGTTCTATTTTTTTCATTATTATTATTATTATTGGACAGGACAACGAACCAACACACGAGCAAACATATTGTTCACCTGAAACGCCCAGGTGAGGGAACACAATATTACCTGTACGCTGGAGTGTTAATTACCTCCACTAACTCCTCACGTTGGTGAAAAATGAGACAAAAAATGAGACAATGTGTGTGTGTGGAGACTGGGTGATGAGGGAGGGAGGAAGGATAACATCTCCAAGGCGACGGACGTGTAAACACTTCACTCTGAACCCTCACGCCTATCACCAGCCAATCTCCGATCTTCTTTAAATTTCAAACGAGGTCTTGGTAACTACCCGTGATGATATCTGATCCTGAATTAAAGGTTCAGATTCAGTAGCACACAATAAACGGAGAGTTAAGTGGCGGCCATTGTTGTGTTTGCTGGCGCGCGGGGGGGGGGGGGGGGTTGGGGAGGGGGAGGGTAATGGGGGGGGGAGGGTTGCCAGTGAGGGAATATTCCATCAGGGGAAATTTTTTACTCGGGAAAAATGTCGTTTAGAAACCATAGAAATCGTACTAACTCTCGTTTACCCACATGAGGGAACAAACAACAATGATATGAAAGTTTTGAAATAATTTTTTCCGGCACAAAGAGAGCAAACGAGGCGGACATCAGGGTTAACGTAGTCTCCCCCATTGTGTGTCTGTGAAGAGTCTCATCACGTTTTCTTTAATGCGCTGACAAGATAATTGTGATATTAGTGCTCGGCCGCCACGCCCTCCTGTGACCCGTCCTGTACCCCAACCTGCCACAGATCTTATCATTCACAACCACAGTCACGAACCTCAGGTCTTATTTCTATATTTTAATCTATTTATAACAAACAACCAATATAACCCAACATGAAATATCAATTATACAGAACGTTACATAATATACTTTACAGGGTGATGCTAAAAGAATGTCCATGTTTTAGTATATAACTACTTAAAATCTAGCTTTCATTTTTTGACGACTCTGTATGTATACTCTGACAAAAAAAAAACCCATGTGCTTTAACCAGAACTAAAACAAAATTAATCTACTTTACAGGGCTGAGTATACTTATAATGTTTCAATGTAATTATCTGACCAAACATATTTATTCGAAATATTAACTTACAAATATCAACAGTAAAGAATAAGAATAAGAATAAGAATAAGAATAAGAAGAAGAAAAAGAAAAAGAAGAAGAAGAAGAAGAAGAAGAAGAAGAAGAAGGGGTGGTAGTGGGAGGAGGGAGTACCTTTCCGTGTTATGAGGGACGTCGGACAGACAGACACGTGCATCATTGAGTGCTTACCTGGCCGACACCTGCGGCCACACTAGTACACCACCACCAAACACCACTTCACCTGTCACCACTCCACCAGACACCACTCCACCAGACACCACTTCACCTGTCACCACTCCACCAGACACCACTTCACCTGTCACCACTCCACCAGACATCACCCCACCAGACACCACCTCACCTGTCAGAGAGGCAACACCTGCGGTAATGTGTACAACCTGCCTAGACTAATGTTACGATGGGAGAGAGAGAGAGAGAGAGAGAGAGAGAGAGAGAGAGAGAGAGAGAGAGAGAGAGAGTTACTGCAACTCCACCACCACCACACACCTCTACTATCACCACACACCTCTACTATCACCACACACCTCTACTATCACCACACACCTCTACTATCACCACACACCTCTACTATCACCACACACCTCTACCATCACCACACACCTCTACTATCACCACACACCTCTACTATCACCACACACCTCTACTATCACCACACACCTCTACTATCACCACACACCTCTACTATCACCACACACCTCTACTATCACCACACACCTCTACTATCACCACACACCTCTACTATCACCACACACCTCTACTATCACCACACACCTCTACTATCACCACACACCTCTATTATCACCAATACTCCCACATTGTAAACAAACTTTATGGGTAGTATGGTTCATCTTCCTCCGGTACTCAGTCATTTAACTATTTATCAACCTCACAGCTGTCCATCTCACGTCTCTAGTGCCGTCTGGGTAAACTCAACGCATTGTGGTTTAATTTTAAGGCCGTCAATGGTAGTGTGATGTGGTGGAGTGTGGTGTGGTGGGGTGGTGTGGTGGTGTGTTGTGTTGTGTGGTGTGGTGGGGTGGTGGGGGGTGTGTGGTGTGTGTGTGTGTGTGTGTGTGTGTGCTAGTTTGGGGTTGCTGGCCTTCCGTGGTATTATAATAATAATAATAATAGTAATACAGGGTAATAATAATAATAATAATAATAATAATAATAATAATAATGATAATAATAATAATAATAATATTAATAAAAACAACAATAATAATAATAACAATAATAATAATAATTATAGCAATAACAATAATAATAACAATAATAATAACAATAACAACAATTATAACAATAATAATTTTAATAAAAATAACAATAATAATAATAACAATAATAATAATAACAATAATAACAATAATAACAATAACAACAACAACATCTCTTCCATAAGTTACAAAAATAACCCTTAAACATCACCTCTGTCCCAACATTACCTGCCACCACTAGCCTATACCATCACCCCTCCCCCCTCCCTTCTACACACCTGGCCACCACAGCGACCATCACCAACCAACAGGAAACAATAGGTGAGCAATAGTCGAGAGCTGTGAGGTAATAGGTACAAGCCCCAGGCGACGCACAACACACTGTGACATGAATCATTCATCCTACAAGATGTCCTCACGCCAACCTCCTCTCCACAATTTGCTCCCCGACATTCCAAAAGGAGAGACATAACCCCTCCACTCCCCCCCTCCTCCTTCTCACCTTTACGATACGGTATTTACGGCTTTACAAACATCTAAGTATTTGTAGAATTAATAAATAATCCCCTGAAGAATATATACGTAGGAAAAATTGATAAATATAAGGGATAAAGACGAGAAATAAGAGAGGAGTAGAATTGTGTATATTCAGTTTAAGTGGTGGAGGACACGGTAGCAGGACTCAGCCAGCCAGCCAGGCCTCGCTCACACCTACACCAGATCATTCTCAAATATTGATAGAAATTGATGTGTGGTGGTGTACTGTTGGGGAATCTTGGGAAGCTGTGGTGGTGCATTGGGGAGTGCTTATTTACCTTTCGTGTGTGTGTGGTGTGTGTGTGTGTGTGTGTGTGAGTGTGTGTGAGGGGTTAACGAGTGGCTCAGGTGATTAACACTTTGAGGACGAGGGTTTAATTGAGGAGGATGGTTTAACCTTTTAAGGATGAGGGTTTAACTCTCCTCAAACAAAGAAAATCGACGGAGTTTTAGCCTCGCGTTTCATTTGACAGTTCAGAAAGACCAGGTATGGGACGGTGTACTGAAGTGACGGGACCAGATATGGCACCTGACCTTATTGTGGTCTTTAAATGGTAACTGGAACCTGAACGTGGCTCTTAAAATGGCAACTAAAGCCATATTATTGCCTCTAAACGACAATTAACGCCCACACGCTGTCTGTAAATGGCAACACGGCATCATAGAGGAGAGACCAAATGTTTTGTCAAGATTTGGGGCAATATAGTGGTGGGTGGTGGTGGTGGTATAGCACTATCTGTCACCCGCAGCCTCTCTATAACACCACTCTATCAACGCCCGGCCAACACAAGGTCCATTTTCTTAATTGTTATCAACATGACAATAGCCTGAAAATATCATCCATTTCTACACTATTAAAAGCTGGTTGGTGCTAAAATTTAATAGCCGACATAAATGAAGTGTTTTGTATCAATAAAGCCAATTTGACAATACAGGGACATAGTTTTAGTAGGCCAGTGAAACTTAATTTACCGTGTGTAAATGACACTTTCCGTCACAATGAATTTTATCGAATCCATTTGATGTACTTCACTTACAAAAACAGTTTTATGTATCATACAAATTCTATACAACGAGTGCCCGTGATATATATATATATATATATATATATATATATATATATATATAATATATATATATATATATATATATATATAATCCTCCTATGAGCTAAGACGTCACAGAACCATCACCACAACAACAGACCCGCCAACACATCGCCTCCTGAGTGTTGTTGCCTCACTGCCACCACCTGATGGCGGGAGGCCGAGGTGGGGACCCAAACTGACCGTCTAGGGAGGAAATTAATGACCTCAGCGGCCCTAGTGGTAGGGGAAACAGGTGGTTGAGCAAGAGTTTTTTTTTTTTTGGTGGACAGGATTAGGGGTGGGGGAAGTTTCCAAATTTGTGAGGGAAAGTTGGTGGAGTTTGTGGTGATGATTGTCTTTCAGATTTGACGTGATTGTGTAAAGATGGTTGTTGGTGATGGGATGAATTGGGTGATAATTGTGGGGAGAAATTAAGGGGAGAGAACATTTCTTGGGGGAGAATTTAAGGGGCAGGGAAACTACTTAAGGGAGAATTTAAGGGGAGTTGGGTAAAAAAGAAGACTAATTGGGATGGTCACGAAAGCCTAATTGGGCGTCGCGAGAGTAAATGGGTAACTAGGTGGTTAAGGAGAATTAATTGAAGATCGAGAGAGCTAATTGGGTGAACAGGGGAGCAAATTGATGGACTAGTTGGGTGATCACATTGCTAGTTGGGTGGTAATGGGAAATAAATGGCTGCTCATGAGGAATACAGTAAATGGCTGGCGATAGGGAATAAATGGGCGGCCATGGGGGATTAAATGGGTGGAAATGGGAAATAATTGGTGGTCTTGAGGAATAATTGGGTGGCCATGAGGAATAATTTGGTAGCGATGGGAATGGATGGACGGATGGATGGATGGAGGACGAACGGACGAAACACCCACCCACCCACCAACACCATCGTCTGTTTTTACACCCAAAGAATCTCTATTCCACTTCCTACCCATCTACCCACCCAACCCACCGCCTCCTTTACACCCAAAGAACCTCTCTACCACCCACCCACCCACCCACGGATTCTCTCTCTCACTTCCATCCCACCCACCGTCCCTTATACACTCAAAGGCCTCCTCCCCCCCCCCCCCACCCCTTCAACAAGACCATCACAGGTAGCAAACTCGTGTCTCACAAGAGGTCGGGTCGCCTTCCACAACACGGCTGGCTGACTGTACTAACCCAGCCTTCACTCTGGACACACTATGACCAACGTGTACAAGGATCCTAAAATGTTACACGGATATAGTACTCACCTGAAAACTAGTCTCCCAATTTATTTCACCTGATGATTAAACACACTAACGCTAACCTAATTCAATCTATCTAACCGAACGTATCTAACATAACCCAACCAACTGAACTTAACCTATCTTATCAAACCTAACCTAACCTAACCTAACCTAACCTAATCAAACCTAACCTAACCTGGAGTGTTAAGGTGATCGTCTCGCTACACTGTAAGTCTTCCTGGGTGGTAGGAGATTATGACGCCTCTATATGTGTGTGTGTGTGTCCAGCAGTAAACACGACGGACTTAAGAACCTCTAGACCCCCTCCCCCTCCACCTCACTAGCGGCCATTATAGAGTGTCGACATTGATAAACAGACGCCTGAAACAGATTAATCATCCTAGTGTCCTGACCCTCACGATGTGTGGGTGGCCTTTGAGAGAGAGAGAGAGAGACAGAGAAAAGAAAATAGAGAAAAAATAACAAGAAAATCCAAATCACAAACACGAGAGGAAAACAAAGATGAGAGATGATGGGGTCGGTAGGGAAGGTATTAAAGGAGTAAAGGGACTCAGACGCGCCACAATACGTAATCCCTATGAGCCACTAAACACCATCATTGTGGTATAAACGCTGGGAAAGCTGTGAGTCTGATCTTTTGTTGAGGTACTCACGAGGGCCTCTTGTCTCCGGCGGTCTCCAGCTGAGGCATGGTGGATCATTTAGCTACATGTGGTGGTAGTGGTGGATCATTGAGCTACATGTGGTGGTGGTGGTGGATTACTGAGCTATATGTGGTGGTGGATCATTTAGCTACATGTGGTGGTGGTAGTGGTGGATCATTTATCTACATGTGATAGTGGTGGATAACTAAACTACTGTAAATATGGTGAATCACTTAGACATGTTAGTAGTGGATCACCTGACTAGTTACAACACTTTGGAATCATTTACCTAAACACACAACATCATGTACTGTATATAAACATCTACTGATCAAACTATAAGATATCCTCTATATTAATGTTGTCAGCTGAGATAAAAGATAAGAGAGAATGTTTATATCTACTTTTATCTTTAATGTTAAGTGAAAACATCTTTAAAAATATGGTTTATTAGTGAAAAAAGTCTAAATTAATCACCAGGTTTTTAGACAGAGGGAGCAGATGTATAAACAAAATATGTACACAACACAAACATCACAGAGATCGCGACACTCCTAACAGCAGCTGAGAGGGTAAAAAAAAATAATAATAATATCGATTTACAGCCATAAGGAACAACACACACACACACACAAGCTTTAGTTCAAGTAAAACACACACAACGGTCTTATTAGCAAAACAGCCGAGCAATGGTGTGTGTGTGAATGGTTCCCTCTCCTCCTACCCCCTTCACCTTCCCCCCCTACACCATCCCACCCCCCCCCCCTTTTCCCCTCCCCCCTTACTCCCCTGCGGTGGCCCGGTAGCGAGGATGAGACAGCCGCGGCGACCAACAAACAAGTAGTTCCTCCCCTTTGTGTGTGGGTTCTGGGGGTGTCAGGGCCGTCAATCAACGCGGGGACACACACACACCCTCGGGAACACCACTATCGCCAGCATCCCCGATACTTCTACTACTAAAAAAAACAACAACGACAAAAACTACTACTACTATTACTACTACTACTAAGACAACAACAACAACAACACCTGCTATTACTACTACAACTACTACTACTACTTCCATTGGGTTGATCCTTTCCGGGCACTGCACTCGACCGCCTTTACTTCCCCAACTGCATGGTCAGGTACCTTTTCACAGCTGGGTCAACTAGGGGTGTACATCTCTTCCTCACCTTCATCCCCATCCTCCTCTCCCCACACCTCTCCTCTTCCTCTCTCCTGTTTCTTCCTCTCCTCTATCGTTCTCCCCTTCCACTCACCGTGTCTTCTCCCACTCACACACTCTTCCTCCTCCTTCCTCTTACTCAATTCTTCCTCCTACATACCACTCGTCCCTCTTCCAACCAGCCCCCTTTCCCATTCGTTCTTTCTTCCTATCTTCCTCACCGGAGAGGGAAGTAAGAGAGGGATATATTCCTCTTGTCACCTCACCTACCACTCACTCATCATCCCACTCAACTTTCATTCTTCTCACCCCACCTCTTACTCATCCCTCATCCCACTCACCCCTCATCCCACTCACACCTCCCACTCACCACACCTCCCACTCACCACACCTCCCACTCACCACACCTCCCACTAACCACAACTCCCACTCACCACAACTCCCACTCACCACACCTCCCACTCACCACACTTCCCACTCACACTCTCCTCTGCGTCCATCAAAAGCCTGACCATCATACCTAACGAGAGGACACACACACACACACACACACACACACACACACACACGGGCATCTCATTAACGGTGTAGTGTTCCTGCTGGCGTGGCGTCAAAGAGGCAGCAGCGACCTCTAATGAAGCAAACTAAATATTTACAAGCACTTCACGCCAGCCAAGAATTATTGGACAAACATCTTTAGCGGGATATTTAAGCTCTTGTGTGTGTGTGTGCGTGTGTGTGGGGGAGGGGGGGGGGCGCTCCTTGAAGGGTCAGTTCGAGGGGCAGCGTGGCCAGAGGATCTCAGTCCAGAAAAGTCTTGTAAGAGTCTTGGGGAGTTGAAGATGGTTGGGGAGGGAGGAAGGGGGAGAGAGGGGGATGATAGTGGTCAAGGAAGTTGGGGAGAAGGAGAGAGAGAGAAGAAAGATGAGAAGATGCAGATTGTGATGATGGTGGAGAGGGGGAAGAGAGAGGGATAAGAGAAGAAGGAGGATTATAACAGGAGTTGTAAAAAGTGTTGGAGGGAGTTATATCGTGCATTAATAATCGTTGTTTTGAAGTGAGGACTTGTAAATACACAGTCTGAAAAATATTCTCGGGTAAACTAATTTAATTTAATGTTGTTATATTATGTATCGAATCCTTAGTGCGGTCAAGTGGTCTTCGGCAAAATTCTTAATATATACGAATTTATAAATATGAAGCCACTAGAGGTCTTGTTTGCACTTGTGGAGTCGGATAAAAAGATGGGATTTGTTTGCCTGGCATAATCGAACGAGGCGTGATGATGGTACGTGTAGTGTAAACAAAGCTGGGAGACAAAGGTGACTCTACAAACATTAACTCCTGGGTGAGAAATTTACTTCGAAAAAAAAAAAAATTAATAAATCATCACTTGAGATTAATTAGAAAATGACCACTACTTTCTTGTGAGATCGAAAATATAACATAAAATAAAGATAGAGTTGTAATCAGTCAGTATGTTGATGTTCTTTACTAAAATGGCTGATTTGGGACCGAGGAGGTGCATAAGCCCGCGTGACGTCACTTCCCGGGCCCCTCCTCGCCGCCACCTCCCCGCAAATGTTGACGTAAGAATTTAGCGCGCGGGAACATAGCCTCATAATAAGCGAATTGCCAATTAACTGATACTTTATATCGTTTGATGACCCTTAGTGGGTAAGCTGGAGGAGGGAGGAGCTAATGGCGGAGGTGGGCGAGGAGGGGGAGGTGATGGGGAGGAGGGGGAGGTGGTGGGGGAGGAGGGGGAGGTGGTGGGGGAGGAGGGGGAGGTGGTGGGGGAGGAGGAAGAGGTGGGGGAGGAGGAGGAGGTGATGGGGAGGAGCGAGAAGGGAAAGGAAAGTGGAGAAGGTGGATGAAGAAAGAGGAATGCTGATGGAAGGGAAGGGAAAAGAAAGGAAGGGTGAAGGGATGGGATGGGAAAGGAAGGGATGGGATGGGATGGGAAAGGATGGGATGGGAAAGGAAGGGATGGGATGGGAAAGGAAGGGATGGGATGGGATGGGAAAGGAAGGGATGGGGTGGGATGGGAAAGGAAACATTGGTGGGGAAAGAAAGATGGTGGAGGAGGTGGGCGGGGTAGGTGGAAAAGGAGGAGGGAGAGGAAAGAGACGGAAGAGGAGAGGGGAAAGACGGAAGAGGAGAGGATAGGAGAAAGAGGGAATAAGAGAGGGGAGAAAAGGGAAAGTAGAACGGAGAGAGGGGGAAAGAGAACTTGGTAGTTAATAAAATGAACTTCAATTACCAACATACGCAGTCAATCATCTAATTATCTACCTGGTGTACAAGATGACCCGATGAGATGACGGCTCTCTGCTCCTCTACATAATTAAGTCACATTACTTGATATAAAATGAAAAAAAACTAAATTAGACAAAAACTAAAAATAAAATAAATAAACGTAAAATTCACCTGATGATACCCTCACCCCCCCCCCCCTTCCTCTTCATCAGCTTATTTCACCTGATGATTAAACACCTGGGGAGGTTAGGTTAGGTTAGGTTAGGTTAGGTCAGGTCAGGTCAGGTCAGGTCAGGTCAGGTTAGGTTAGGTTAGGTTAGATTAGGTTAGGTCAGGTGAGGTTAGGTTAGATTAGATTAGGTCAGGTTAGGTTAGGTTAGGTTAGGTCAGGTTATGTTAGATTAGGTTAGGTTAGGTTAGGTTTGGTTAGGAGATACTTATGAATTAAACGCTACAACCTACTGAATTCCCCATCAACGCCCCCTCCCACAACTAACACCAATACCTTCGTCAGCGCCACCTCCAGGAGTGACCAGTTAGCGACACAAAGCCTCTCCCTCCATGACCTTGTTCACCTTTATATTAAACGCTACAACCTCCCCCCCCCCCCCAAAAACCTTTCCATCATCCTCGACAACCACCACCACCTACAGTACTCCGTCAGGAACACCTCCAGGAGAGAAACCAGCAAGCAACACAATGCCCCTCCCTGTGGCCCTTCTTGTCTCCCTAATAGACTGACCTCCACACAAACCCACCAAAATATTCCACAGAGGCCAAATACCCGTGTGACTGTGGATTCTTCGGTCATAATAGACGCCCCTGGCCATCGATCTTCCAGGGGGATTGTCTCTGGAAATATTCGATTTAGAGTGTGAAATACTTGTTGTCACACCCGGCCGTGATGGATGGCTGGAGGGAGGGAGGGAGAGAGGGAGAGAGGGAGGGAGGGAGGTAGGTAGAGAAGGGAGGGAGGGAGAGAAGGCAATGGACCTCTACCTTGATAACTTAATGGATTTCCTCACTCTTAGTACAATAGTTATGGTAAGTCTTTAAATACCTGTCTTGTTTTCAAAGGTACCTCACTGTGTTATCTACAAAGGCCACTTCTCTCACTACATACATTCAGAATTCCAAAGGTTTCTGCTTACCTCCATTCATTTAGTTCCAAAGGTAGCTAACTACATACATACATACATACATACATACATTCATACATACATACATCCATCCATACATACATACATACATACACACATACATACATACATACATACAGACACCTCCTTATAGTTAGTAGTAATGATGTGTAATACAACTAAATCACCAATGAGAGCAGAGTGCATGTTGTACCTGCCCCTAACGGCCAGTCATGTATATGGGACCCACTTTCACGTCACCTTTACAAATTGTCAAAGAAAACTTAGAATGGTGAATAAAAACGAGACAGACAGACAGACAGAGAGACAGACAGACAGACAGACAGAGACAGACAGACAGACAGACACAGACAGACAGACATCAACCATCACCACCACCACCAACCACCACCAACCACACCAACCACCACCAACCACCATCTCACAGGGTAGGTCAGACCAGCTAGCCCACTTTAGCATGTTATATTATTCAAAAGAGCACCAGCAACACTCGCCTCAGTCGGTAAGAATCACCCACTACACTCCCTCCCATTACACCATAATTAACGCTACATTAACTTCGTAATTAGTAAGGCTGTGACTACATTTCCCTAATTGGCGACATTTGTCAGTGTTGCCCTAACATGTCCGTGGCGTTCATACCATTAACTTATGCAGGTGCGTGTGGGAGGGGGGGGGGAGGGGGTGTTGAGTGTGTGTGTGTGGGGGGGGGGGTAGGTGAGAGTGTGTGTGGGGATAGGTGAGAGTGTGTGTGTGGGGTAGATGAGTGTGTGTGTGTGGGGTAGGTGAGAGTGTGTGTGGGGGTAGGTAAGTGTGTGCGAGTAGATGAGTGTGTGGGGGTAGATGAGTGTGTGTGTGTGTGTGTGTGTGGGGGTAGGTGAGAGTGTGTGTGGGGGTAGGTAAGTGTGTGCGAGTAGATGAGTGTGTGGGGGTAGATGAGTGTGTGTGTGTGTGGGTAGGTGAGTGTGTGTGGGTATGTGGTGTGGCGTTTACTATATATGTGTGTGTATTTGCTTATCAAAGAATTCCCCAACACAAATACTTCAAGCAGACAGCAGTAACAGACAGCAGTAACAGCAGACGACACAGTAGCAGAAAGTCGAGACCTACAGCAGAGGAGAGCACCAGCAGAAGACAGACAGCAGGACAACCACACACCAGCAGACTGTTGTGTCTCTTGATCACACCAACATTTGTAAACAAGACAAAAGCCGCCACTAATTACCTCTCTCTCCCAGTACAATAAGAAGCTTGTCAACGACTCTCATCAACCTTGGTCCAGCAGAGCCCAGTACACCCGGTAGGACCCAGCAGAGCCCAGTAAACCCGGTAGGACCCAGCAGGACCCAGCAGACTCAGTACACCCGGTAGAACCCAGCAGGACCCAGCAGACTCAGTACACCCGGTAGGACCCAGCAGGACCCAGCAGGACCCAGCAGTCCCAGTACACCCGGTAGAATCCAACACACGCAGTACACCCGGTAGAACCCAGCACATCCAGTACACCCGGTAGAACCCAGCAGAAACTAACAGACCCGAGAGGACCCAGCAAGACTCAACAGACCTGGGCAGATCCTAGCAAATTCTGGCAGGACTCAGTAGACCCGGGCAGGACCCTAGAGACACCAGGATCTCTAGCTGGGGACACGAGCTTTATTGTTTAATGCACACTATACCCCTGGGGACCTAAGGAGGGGGGGGAAAGGGGGGAGAGAAGGGGGGGAAGGAGGAATAAGAGAGAGAGAGAGGGGGGGAGGTAGGAGAATGGGGCTGGGGGGGGGGGTAAGGGAGAAGAGGAGGGTAATGAGAGCGAAGGAAGAGTAGGGAGGAAAGGGTAGGAAAGAGGAAGTGGAAAAGGAGGAAGGAAAAGGGGAAAAATAATGGAAGGAAGGTGGGAGAGAACAAGAGTCAAAATGTAGGGGTGATAAGAAGGGTAGTGGGAGGGAAGGAGAGGAAGAGGAGGGTAAAAGAAGGGAGGGAAGAGGAGAAAGAAAAGGGAGGGTAAGAAGAGAGAGAGGGAAAAAAGTAAGGGGAGAAAAGAGTAAGGGGGGAATATATGGGAGAGAGAAGAGGAATGAGAATAATAGGGAAGGAAATTTAAAGGATGGGAAGAACAGTGAAGAAGGAACGGTGATGTGGGTGGTAGGGAATGGGGCGGAGGAGGTAGGGAATGGGTGGAGGAGGTAGGGAATGGGCGGAGGAGGTAGGGAATGGGGCGGAGGAAGTAGGGAATGGGCGGAAGAGGTAGAGAATGGGCGGAGGAGGTAAGGAATAGGCGGAGGAGGTAAGGAATAGGCGGAGGAGGTAGGGAATGGGCGGAGGAGATAGGGAATGGGCGGAGGAAGTAGGGAATGGGCGGGGGAGGTAGGGAATGGGCGGAGGAGGTAGGGAATGGGCGGAGGAGATAGGGAATGGGCGGAAGAGGTAGGAAATGAGCGGAGGAGAGTAGGAAGCAGGTGGAGGGAAAGGTATGGGTGTAGGAGGGAGGGAAGTAGAATGAGGGTGGAGGAAGTGGAAGGTTTGGGAGGGTGGTTGGGTGGGTTGAGGTGGGGTGGGGTGGGTGGTATGGGTGTTTGGGTGGTGTGGTTTTGGTGGGGTGTTTGGGTGGTGTGGATAGATGGGCGGGGTGTTTGGGTGGTGTGGTTGGGTGGTGTGTTTGGGTGGTGTGGGTGGTTGGGTGGGAAGGTGGAGGGAGTCTCACCTCAAACCACAAGGGGAAGAAAGAAGACAGTGTTGATGTCTCCATTTAGTTAGTCATACCTGAGTCTTCCCCACCTACCTGAGTCTTCCTCACCTACCTTAACACGACCCTGCTACCAGTCAGAACCTGTACACGACCAGAACCTGTATATAAGACCTCGTAACAGACAGGTTTGAACACGATCAGGACCTGTACACAAGGCCCTGGAGATGGAAACATGAAGAAGAATTTGAGAATTTCATGGTTGAATTCTCTCTCTCTCTCTCTCTCTCTCTCTCTCTCTCACACACCTTCATTTCTTCCCCCCCTTCCTTCCTTTACTCCCTCCCTCCCTCTCACCTTCCCTCCAACCCACATTACCTCCCTCTCTCCCTCCCAAGTGTACCTCCAGCGAGCGTCCTCTGCCAGTCCTTTGTGAAGGGAATCGCCATGAAATTGGTGGTGTTGGCGCTCGCTCTCTCGCTCGCTCTCTCTCTTTGTCTCTCTTTCGTACTCTCTTTCTAAATGTGTCTCTCTCTCTCACTCAATTTCTGTGTGTGTGTGAGTGTGAGTGTGTGTGTGTGTGTGTGTATGTGTGTGAGTGTGTGTGTGTGTGTGTGTGTGTGTGTACAATTAGCAATATAACACAGCCATATAACACGACCATATAACACAGCCATATAACACGACCATATAACACAGCCATATAACACAGCCATATAACACAGCCATATAACACAGCCATATAACACAGCCATATAACACGACCATATAACACATCCATATAACACAGCCATATAACACAGCCATATAACACAGCCATATAACACGACCATATAACACATCCATATAACACAGCCATATAACACAGCCATATAACACAGCCATATAACACAGCGTCACTAATGGTCAGAGGCCAACTACTGGACTTGTGCGAACCTGGATAAAGTGACTGGCGGGTTGCTAATGATTTCTTAATGTTTTTTTCGGGGTGAGGGGTGGGGGGGTGAGGGGTGGGGGATGAGGGGTGGGGGGTGGGGGGTGAGGGGTGGGGGGTGAGGGGTAGGGGGTGGGGGGTGAGGGGTGGGGGATGAGGGGTGGGGGGTGAGGAGGGGGTGGGGGTGAGGGGTGGGGGTGAGGGGGTGGGGGTGAGGGGGGTGGGGGTGAGGGGTAGGGGGTGCGGGGTGAGGGGTAGGGGTGAGGAGGTAGGGGTAGGGGTGAGGGGTGGGGGTGAGGGGTAGGGATGAGGGGTGGGGTGGGGGTGAGGGGTAGGGGTGAGGGGTGGGGTAGGGGTGAGGGGTAGGGTGGGGGTGGGGGTAGGGGGGGTAAGCGAAGAGGGGGTGAAAAGGTGAGAAAGAAGAGGAGTGAAGAAGTTAATTAATTCTTAAGGTGTTTAATCAACTCATTATCCGCCTCTCCTGACTTACCTGGTGGAAGAGTTCTCCAGGTGAGGGATACTTTAATTAATACTTTCCAGGTAGATAATAATCAATAGGTTTAATTACTAATAAAATTCGTAACTAAGATCAAATTGGGAAGCTAAATAGTTAAGTTTAGGTTAAAAAAATAAACCCAATTTCTGGCCAAACATAATATATTGCCCCCAAAACAGACACGATTTATAATTAAAAAAAAACACACAAACCAATTTTTAATCATTATAAAAATTAGTTATTTTATACTAACGTAAAATTGTATAACCATCCCATTACAGTTTAATAAGACCTCCCAATTTACCATCGATTGGAAGGGAAAAAATATAACCCTCACTTTTCCCCTGGCAGTACACGGCCTACCCGAGTGTCAACTAATGTGTGGGGAGATTATTGACGACGCCTAGGCCTATTCTCCTCTTAATTCTGGCCTATAATCCATCCATTACTGAGGCTGAGAGGCGTCTGAGGGGAGCTGGGAACTATTTCTTAGCTGAGAAATGTTTGAGGGAGCTGGGAACTATTTTTGAGCTGAGAGATAATTGGGGGGAAATACTACTGAGCTGAGAGATAATTAGAGGGAAAAACCAATGAGCTGAGAGATGGTGGAGACAGCTAGGACACATTATTGAGCTGAGACACGCTGAGGAATATTCACAGATTGTCCTTCCATTATAAATAGGAGCCTGAAATTGGCGCTACAGCAATTGTGTATAGCGGTACGACTCACCAAACACATAAGTGACCGCAGAATCAGTCACTTGATTAGATTATACCAGAAAGAAACATCCCTCAGGCAACAAAAACAGTACATCCATCAGTCAGGTCAGGTGAAGAGGGTATATTACTGCATAAACATATCTAATTAACCTAACCTCACCTGTTATATATCTTACCTTCATTCACACACCTGTCTTTTACCTTAGGTCTTCTCCCTTTCTGTAGGGTAGAGGTAAAGGAGGTGAGGGGAGGTGAGGGGGAAGGGATGGGGTGAGGGGGAAGGGATGGGGTGAGGGGGAAGGGGTGGGGTGAGGGGGAAGGGATGGGGGAAGGGATGGGGTGAGGGGGAAGGGATGGGGTGAGGGGTAGATGAGAGGGGAAGGGATGGGGTGAGGGGAAGGGGGGAGGTGGTTGAGGTGTAAGACAAGTGTAAAATATGAAAGGATTTAAATTCATTCTTTTCTCTTTCTCTCACTCTATCTTTTTTCTCCTTCCCTCACTCTCTCTTCTCCTTCCTTCCTCTTAGTTTGCTTTACTCCTCTTCCTTACCTTACACATGTCTCTCTCTCTCTCTCTCTCTCTCTCTCTCTCTCTCTCTCTCTCTTTCCGCCATTCCTCCCTCCCTCCACCAATCACCCTCACCCTCTCTCCCTCCCCCACCACCACCACCCCCCCCCCCTCACCACCTCCTTTAAAATAAACCTCTATAGCCTCATTAAACCAGGTGGGAGTCCCGCTAATCCGAATGATCCCTTAAGCTAATCTAGCCTATCGTCCTCTCCATCCGCTTATAAGACCCGCACCCGTCCCTAGACCCCCCCCCCCCATCCACACACACCCTTCCATCCCCCACCCTCACCCCTCCCCTCCCCCCCCCTCAGAGGTGTATAGACGCTGTAATCGTATTTGTCAGGGATTTTGTGTACTCAGTTAAAAGATGGAAGACCAGATGTAAAGGAGGCCATTCTACAACCGTTCTCCCTCCACTCTCTCTCTCTCTCTCTCTCCCTCTCTCTCTCTCTCTCTCTCCCTCTGTCTCACTTGATTCCTCTTTCACTCCTCCTTCACCTTCATATCTTTCCTTCCCTTTCCACTTCATCTTCTACTAAGTGTTTATCTTTCTCTCTCTCTGTCTCTCCTTCTCTCTCTCTATCTCTCTGTTCGTCCTTCCCTCTACACACCCTCTCTCCCTCTGTTACTCCCTACCTCCCTTAACCACCCTCCCTTCCTCCCTCCTATTTCTTCTAACTCCTTCCTCTTTCCTCTCTGTCCTCTATTCTTCTTCCTTCCTTCCCCTTCCCATCTTCTCTTACCCTCAATGTTCATTCCTCTTCCTCCTCCTACCCCTCCTGTCTCCCTCCCTCTCTTCCTCCCCCTGTCCCCTCCCCTCTCCCTTCTCCCCCTGTCCCCTCCCCTCTCCCCCTGACCCCCCCCTCTCCCCTCTTACCTCCATTCTCTCTCTTGACGTTTGTATATGGGGAGAGGATACATAAAGTGAGCAGTTGAAAGAGAGGGGGGAGAGAGAGAGGAGGGGGAGACGGAAAGGGTGGGGGTGAGGGAAGGTAGGAGGTAAGGGAGGGGGGGAGGAGAAGGAGGGTAGAGGATGGGGGGGAGAAGGATGGGGAGAAGGAAGGGAGAAGGAGAGGAGGAGGATGGGGAGAAGGTTGAGGGTGGGGAGAAGGGGAGGAGGATGGGGAGAGGTAGGGGAGACATGAGGACAGTAAATACTAAAGAAAATAAAGTTATTCTGTATATTAGTCATCTGGTAAATTCTTCTTTATTTAATTATTTGTCTGTACTGTATGTACGTTTTTCTTCTCTTTATTTGTGTAGAAATAATATACTCACCAAAGATTATTTTAATTTACTCTTCAATAAAAAATAAAATAAAATAAATAAAATAAATTCCCCCAAAATATTAATCAATATTTTTCATCTTAAATAATTCGTTTTTATTGAAGAATTTGCACAAATAATATTCCAACTTGATTTGATTCGTGTAATAGAAAAAATAAATTACCCATAAATGCTAACGTTAAAAATACTCAATTGACTTAAAAACACCACCATATTTCATTCACAAATTCATCAAGAAATTCATCTACAAACCAACATTTATTTCCACGAGAACAAAAGCCTCATCACTACCTTCAATAACCATCAACTAACATAACAATAAACTAAACGACCAACCAAGTAATTAATCACCATCTGGGTAACTAATTTGTCTTAATATTTGTGTATTAAATGTAGCGTCGGTATTATTGATCGTGTGGGCTGCCGGGTGCTATGGGCGGGCGGGCGAGTGATATATATATTGGCTCTACCCTCACGCATGTATACAGTATATATTACACAAGCCATCCTTACCATTTTTCCTTGACTAAATCCTTTGGTGTGGGTTGTAACACGTCGGCCGGGTGGTGGAGTTGTTGACTTGAGAGTGGTGTATGTTACTGGTGTGTGTGTGTGTGTGTGTGTGTGTGTGTGTCAATTGCTGAATTTCTGTCCACGATTATAGGTTATATCAAGGGTTCAAAGTCAAGTTAACGTGATACTGATTTCTGAACCTTTAAGCACATTATAAACATCACCTTCTCACACACACAGACAGACCAGAAATAATGAAGACTTCGATCCATTTAACTGACGCCTTAAATGTTGCTAACGAAGTTCCTCTGTTGCAACCATATTTACTCCTTCAATAATTACTACTACTACTACTACTACTACTACTACTACTACTATCCTTAGTCTGTCTGTATTTATATGTATCTTCAATTAAGTATTATTGACTGGCGTGGTTCCTTGCAAGTGTTTGTTCTCGGTTCAGCCAAACGTTTGGTTGTGTCGCCGTCAAAGAAACTTGTCGCCGGCACAATAGACGCTCAAATCAGAATCAATAGTCAACAATTATATTCACATGGCGACGTTTTTAACACTTTAATAGCTACCGTCAGGGGTTATAGTGCCAAACAACAGATGTCGTTAAGGGCGGAACGTTAACCGATAAGAAGAGTGAATCTCGACCATCGGTGTTTGGGATGGTGAGGTGTATGTGTGTGTGAACGAAGGGCCTCCCCCGTGTATTGTGAGGCAGCTGACGGCTCGGGGGGGGTCACTTCTGAGAGACGAGTCGACGGGGCACTAGACCATACTGCCGAAAAATGTCCAAATTATATCTCTTTTAAATCTCTTTTATCTATATCTCCTTCATTATCTCCTCAAAAAAGAATATTACCTCTCCTTTACGAACTCTCCTCCGTATATAGAAACAGCAACATAGTCGTTCGTGGGCATAAACGCAACGAATAATAGGGGGTTCGAATATGGCAAGATCTCCCACTAATACCCAAAATTGGATCCCTCGCAGTTTGTTTACATACACGCGGAGTTGGTGTTGGGGTGACCGATACCAACTGTTGCTCTCCGAATTATGAGACGATTTTGCATTAGTTATCTACCGTAACGAGAGCGACATAATCAGGGCTGCCACACCGTGTATAGCCATAAGACCATAGTGAATGATAAAACGAAATGACTCCCAGCATTCCACAGTGATGTCATCAACCAGGAAAGATGTCAAGAGGAATGCGAATACAATTTAAAAGGTGGATAATATTCTCATTCTTAATTTATAAATAGAAAGGGAGGGATGGTGGAGGGAGGGAGGGAGGGGGGGGGAGATGGAGGAGGGGGGTGGGGGAAAGGGGCATACGGTAGGTGGCCACTAATAATCTCTTACCCCTACCCCCTCCCTTCCTAGCTCCACCCCTCCTCCATCTTCCCCCTTCTCTATCACCCCTCCTCCCTTTACCCCTCCCCTCCCCCCCTCCACCACAACGTATACAGGATTTTCTGGCGTTTTGCACCTATTTGTAGATAAATTCCACGATAATCTTCCTAGTGACAGTTTAATATCAGCATCATATTGGCGGCCATCACCCCCCTCCCCTCCCCCGGCCTGGGCAGTGGTGACGGGTC
>CAUDMG010003158.1:2040000-2215000 GCA_958450375.1 Homarus gammarus | reverse complement strand
GAATTGAAACGTTTACTAAAATGGTAGGAAACGCACAAGAAACGAAACGAAACGTACTAACTACGACGAAAACTTACTAAACACGGACGAAAACTTACTAAACACGGACGAAAACTTACTAAACACGAACGAAAACTTACGAAACACGGACAAAAACTTACTAAACACGGACGAAAACTTACTAAACACGGACGAAAACTTGCTAAACACGAACGTAAACTTACTAAACACGGACGAAAACTTACTAAACACGGACGAAAACTTACTAAACACGGACGAAATATGCTGAACAAGGACGAAACGTTGCGAAGCAAAACCTAAGCCCACTAACGCGATCAACGCCTCCTCCAAGTGGATTTTTCCCTTAAAGAAGCTGAAGTGGGGAGCTGCCGGGATAGGTAGGGATAGGGATGGGTAGGGATGAATAGGGATGGGTAGGGAGGAATAGGGATGGGTAGGGAGGGAGAGGGAGGGATATGGATGGATAGGAAGGGAGAGATAGGGATGGATAGGAAGGGATAGGTAAGGATAGGGAGTGATAGGGAGGGGTAGGGAGGGATAGGGAAGGGTGGGGAGGAATAGGAATGGAGAGGTAGGGAGCAATAGGGATTGGTAGGGAGGGATAGGTAGGGAGAGGTAGGGATAGGGATGGATAGGAAGGAATGGGAAGAGAGAGGTAAGGATAGGGATTGATAGGGAGGGATAGGAAGGGATAGGTAAGGATATGGAGGAATAGGGATGGGTAGGTAAGGATAAGGAGTTATAGGGAGGGATAGGGTGAGATAGGGATGGATAGGGAGTGATAGGGGGATAGGGAGGGGTAGGAAGGAGTAGGAAGGGATAGGGGAAGGTAGGGGATGAGGTGGGAGGGTAAGATAGGGAGGGATAAGGTGGGATAGGGTGGGATAGGAAGGGATATAACTTAGTAGCGAGCACACACACACACACACGCACACGCACACACCTTTAGGGGCCCTTGAAAAGCCTACGGGGCGAGATCTCCGGGGTGGGGCTCAGTCTTTGGCACCCACGGGGGACTTAAGCTGAACTCTACGGGGATCCGGGGCCAACATGATCATCCCCGAGACCCTGATCTCTGAAGTGAAGCCTCGAACCCATTAATTCCAAAATGAAGCCCTGAGACCCTTAACTCAGCAATGAAGCCCGGAGACCCTAAACTTAGATATGAAGCCCTGAGACCCTAAACTCAAAAATGAAGCCCTGAGACCCTTAACTCTGAAATGAAGCCCTGAGACCCTTAACTCTGAAATGAAGCCCCGAGACCCTTAACTCTGAAATGAAGCCCTGAGACCCTTAACTCTGAAATGAAGCCCTGAGACCCTTAACTCTGAAATGAAGCCCCGAGACCCTTAACTCAGCAATGAAGCCCTGAGACCCTAAACTCAGAAATGAAGCCCTGAGACCCTAAACTCAGAAATGAAGCCCCGAGACCCTAAACTCCGAAGCATCACAATTAAGTTCGTAGGTTAATTTTTTTCTCTTTTGATGGTATGTGTCTGATGACTAATTGTTCACCATTGTATACCTGCACTGTCCAGGTACGTTGTTTATTTACCTGCATGAAGAACAAAAGCCACAACAATAACAAAACAACAATAACAACCGTAGCAAAAATAACAAAATATTCCAAAACCACAATAAAATAACAAGAACAACAAAAACACCACAAGAGCATAAACGAACAAAAACAACAACCAGAACAAAAACACAAACAACAACAACAACAGAAAAAAAATAACGAAAAGAGAATCAATTTATTTCTGGTCAAAACTACAGAAGAATAAACGGTACACGTGAGGGAGTCAGACAGTGTCATTCCCGGGCCCATTGTCTGGTAAACCCTCCGTAACAACACACAGACAGACACACATAGACAGACAGACATACCACATTATCCGTCACCCCACCTCACGCCATACAATGTTATAGAAGAAATGATGCGGTTCATAATATCAGTGTGTGTGTGTGTGTGTGTGTGTGTGTGTGTGTAAGTGTGTGTGTGTGTGTGGTTGAATTATTTACAAAATTACATGAGAATTGACAGGTTTGTAAACGTTGTTATTGGTTAGGTTAGGTTAGGTTAGGTTAGGTTAGGTTTGGTTAGGTTTGGTTAGGTTTAGGGTGATAAGGTTAGCTTTTGGTTAGGTTAGGTTATAGTTTTAGGGTTGTTAAGCTTAGGGTGAAATAAGCTTGGGGTGCCTAATCTCCACGTCATCCCAATAAGACTTTTTTTTTTACAAACTACAGCCCAATTAGCCATCTACCAATTATAAACTGTTCTTTTGTCGGGTTTCTTCTTACCAACAAACTTGTAACAAACCCTTGATGTAGAGATACAGGGAATTACAACACAAGAGAAAAAGTTGTTGGCTGAGTGGATATAGAAGTCGCCTCCAGTCCTAAAGATCCACTGGTTCGATCCCAGGGATGAATGGGTCCTTAATCATGTCATATTAGGAAAGTGAAGGCGATGGACAGCAGTACCAATACACTGCCTCCTTGTATACTGAAGATTTAAGTCAACAGTGTATTGTATCTACACTACCCCTAACGAGTAGTAATGAAGCTTACACTACACCACACTTCACTACACTATACTGTCCGTAGCGAGTAGTAATGAAGCTTACACTACACTGCACTACACTACACTGTCCGTAACGAGTAGTCATGAAGCTGAGGTGAACTGCTGTTTGACGGTGATGTGTGTCAGGTGTGGATGTCGTCAACCTCACTCACAACACACCTGAAGTGTCTTGGGTGAACTTCAGTTATGTATTCAACACAACACAACACAGCACAGCATAGCATAGCACAGCATAGCACAACGCAACGCAACACAACACGTCTCTTGTTCTGTGAACCTAAGTTAACCTAGCCAACACGTGCTGCCTATCGTTACTGATACAACACACACACACACACACACACACACGCACACACACACCTAATAATAAGCAAGGACGCAGAGAGGTTGCCACTGTATTCGAAAGCATTAAATTCCTGATCTGTAAGTTTATGTACTGTACTTATTTACAGCTGGGTGGACTAGAGATATACGGGGATCGAACCAGTGACCCTTGGGACGGTAGGCGAGTATTGCGTGTAAAAAAAAAATCGAATTTCAGATTAGTGGAAGGAGAATAGAGAGATACAGTCATAATATAAAGATCATGTACAGACACAAAGAGAACAATGCTTGAAAACTTAAACTAAACGAGAGAAAAGATCATGTTTTATTGATACAGCTGAAACTGTTGTTGAGATGTCTGGAAACTACACTACGACGGACGGATAGATGGACGGAAAGAGAGATGGACGGAGAGAGGGATGGACGGAGAGAGGGATGGAAGGAGGGAGAGAGGGGGGGAGGAGGGAGGGAAGACTGACAGAAATCTTTACTAAGGTTCTCCATCATCTTGGTCAAGCTGGTGAGGTGTGACCACCACAAGGGGTGAGTGTTGGTAACATGCCAGCACGGGACAAGGGTCAGGTGACTTTCCAGTGTATCCCACCATATATAACACAAAGACCAAACTACCTGTGGTAAATGATGATAAGACATTATCAGGTGAGCGACACCTATGTTTCGATATATATATATATAAATACTATATATATATAATATATATATATATATATATAAAAATATATATATATATATATCATATATACATATATATATATATATATATATTCAAAATCACACAGGAAAAGGAAAACAACGGAGCACCTTAGCTTTCGTCTTTATTCAAGACATCTTCAGAGGCAACTTTTCCCGTGTGATTTTATCAAGATTTATCTTATCCACGTTTTCATTGTGGATCTACAAGAAAATATATATATGTGTATGTATATATATATATATATATATATATATATATATATATATATATATATATATATATATATATATATATATATATATATATATAGCAACGTAGATAGGTGCATTTGTATACAACGAGGACACGCAAAAACGAATAATTAAATAAAATATATGAATATATAAATATATAAAGGCGTCACCTCGACAGAAATCCTCGAATAAAATGGTTTACTATATATATTTTGTGTCCAATTTTGGGTTTTATTCCAAGATGAATAAAAAGGGGCGAGAATAGTACAAAAAATATATATTTGGAGTGGGTTTAATCTGAAGGCACAACTAACTATCAAAATGCCAAGTTTCGTCTTTTTCTTTTATGAAAATTTTCGGAAAATCGTCGACTATTTTAAAATTAAATCTACATTTTTTGTACCTTTTAATCCTAATAAATTCCCAGGTAAATAAAAAGTAAGGTGGAATTAAAATATTTATATATATATATATATATATATATATATATATATATATATATATATTATATATATATATATATATATATATATATATAAGGGAGAGGGGAGGAAGAAGAAAAAGGGGAAGGTAGAAAGGAAGTGGGGGTAAGGAAGGGGAAGGGGAGGGGAAGAAGGTAGGGGACGGGTACTGAACACCTCTCAATTACACTAAATTTTCCCCACACTAACACTCGTGATGGAAGCCAGATACACACACCTCAACACAGCCATTGGGAGCCACTCACCTCAACACAGCCATTGGGAGCCACTCACCTCAACACAGCCATTGGGAGCCACACACCTCAACACAGCCATTGGGAGCCACTCACCTCAACACAGACATTGGGAGCCACTCACCTCAACACAGCCATTGGGAGCCACTCACCTCAACACAGCCATTGGGAGCCACTCACCTCTGGAAATAATTTAGCTTTGTTTCTTTATCCCGGAATAGTTCTCAGGATGACAGGGGCCAGTTTAGTGTGTTGTTTACTGCATGTGTGGTGGTGGAACTTAGCCACTCTATGGAAAGGAGGGAAGGCCGGACTGTGGTGGAAGAAGGGAGGGAACAAGGAAGGAAAGGAAGGAGGGAAGGAAGGGAAAGGAGGGAGGGAAATGAAAAGAAGGGAAATGAGGGAGAGAGGGAAGGGAGGGTGGAAGAGCAGGAGGGAAAGGAGAGAAAGGAGGGGAGGGGAGGGAGGGAGGAAGGGAGGAAGGGAGAGAGGGAGGGAAGGAAGGGAAAGGAGGGAGGGGAGGGAGGGAAGGTGGTCGTGCTGGGAGGCTTTTAGCGTGGTGGAGAGTAAAGGTTATATCTTGGCGTGAGTGTTGCGTCATGTGGCTTCTGCTACACCCACGCCTACACCTACACCCTCAACTACACCCACACCTACACCCTCTACTACACCCACACCTACACCCTCAATTACACCCACACCTACACCCACAACTCACAACCAACACCTACTCCCACAACTACACCCACTGCTACACCCACAACTACACCCACAACCCCACACACTTACACCCATACATTACAACTGTGCTGAAATTCCTTGTTAAATGCCTCCCGTCTTCCCTTGTCATTATATATTATTTTACTTTATCATATGTATATAAATATTTTATTATTATTATTATTATTATTACTATTATTATTATGATACAGTTCCCACTCATCCCCCCCCTCCACACACACACACACGTATTACATCCATTCTACCTCCCACATTCCACACACACCTCTCACCACACACAGCCCACACACACATCACACACACCCCACATACCCATCACACACCTCCCTCACACCTCACACATCTCCCTTACACCTCACACACCTCCCTTACACCTCACACACCTCCCTTACACCTCACACATCTCCCTCACACTTCACACACCTCCCTTACACCTCACACAACTCCCTTAAACCTCACACACCTCCCCCACACTTCACACATCTCCCTTACACCCAACACACACCTCCCTTACACCTCACACACCTCCCTTACACCTCACACACCTCCCTTACACCTCACACACCTCCCTTACACCTCACACATCTCCCTTACACCTCACACACCTCCCTTACACCTCACACACCTCCCTTACACCTCACACACCTCCCTCACACTTCACACACCTCCCTTACACCTCACACATCTCCCTTACACCTCACACATCTCCCTTACACCTCACACATCTCCCTTACACCTCACACACCTCCCTTACACCTCACACACCTCCCTTACACCTCACACACCTCCCTCACCTCCAACACCTCCCTTACACCTCAACACATCCTTACACCTCACACATCTCCCTCACACCTCACACATCTCCCTTACACCTCACACACCTCCCTTACACCTCACACATCTCCCTTACACCTCACACACCTCCCTCACACCTCCCTTACACCTCACACATCTCCCTTACACCTCACACACCTCCCTTACACCTCACACACCTCCCTTACACCTCACACATCTCCCTTACACTCATACCACAAGCTTACACATACCTTGGCGTCCTGTTTACACTACTCGGTACAGTAGTTCACGGTAAACGTCTGTGTGACCTGTCTAAGAGCCTTGTTAAGAGGTGAACATTTCTTAAAAGGTTCAACTGCGTGTAACTCTTAATGTTTTGTTTTGTATTTTTTAGTTTTTTTTCACCTTTCCTGCTTTTTCTCATACTTATAACACACACAGACATACCTCCCACTCCCACTCCCCTTCCACACACCCCACAACACCTCTCCCACTCATCTCCCACTCACCCCCACTCGCCGGCCTGACAAATCACTAGCACCATTAGCGGCAGCACAGCGAATCACTCCGGGGTAAGGGCGGCCGTGGCACTAGGGATGAATAAAGCCATTTTCCTCATTTCAGGGCGTGAAGCTGTGCGACTCAGCCCGCCTCGCTGTATTAAAATGACGCTGTTAAACCCGGGTTGAAATAACAATGTGTTGGGGTTGTAATATCGTCACGTTAGGAGGCCGGCTGGTGGGTAAGGTGAGGGAGGGTGAGGGTAGGAGGCGAGGCTAAGACTAAGGGTGGGAGAAAGGGCGAGGTTAAGGGTGAAGGAGAGGGTGAGGATAAGGGCGAAAGAGAGGGTGAGGTTAAGGGTGAAGGAGAGGGTGTGGATAAGGGTGCAGGAGAGGGTGAGGATAAGGGTGCAGGAGAGGGTGAGGATAGGGGTGAAGGAGGGGGTGAGGATAGGGGAGAGGATGGGGGAAGGGGTGAAGGAGACCTAATCTGACCTTCCTATCCCATACTGATACTAGGTCTCCATCTTTCTAACCTAACCTAACCATGTCCTTCCTCTGTTTCCCTTCTTTCATCCCTCTTTCCCCCCATTCCTTCACCCCCCTTCCCATCCCTTTCGTCATTCAACGTCCATCTTCCCCCATCCCCCTTTCTTGCATTCCCTTTTTTCGTTCATCCCCCTGAATCCTCCTTCCTTCATCCCATCCCCCTTCCTTCATCCCCCTCCCCTACCCCCACTACCACATCCTGCGGAGGTAAAGGACGAAGCAGACCACAGCGAAACAATGTGACACAATTACCAGCGACCCCAAACGAGGCGGGTGTTGGGGTGGTAGGGAGGGGGTGGTCTGGGGGTGGGGGGGAGTGGTCTGGGTCATATACGTGGCGACACAAGTCATATTTGTAATATTCATGTTGACACGCTTAAATAGGAGCGGCGTGTCGGGTATATTGTAAGACCTGAACCTCATATACACTTTATAATCATTTAGGACACGCCACCACCCCATGAATTTAGAATAGCAGAGCGTGTTCAAAATGGCCATAATGTGTGGCCTTAATAAGATCTTGGCAGGCCACAACTTAGCCATTTGTTGCGAAGGGGGGAGGGGGGAGGGGACACATAGTGCTGGTGCCACGTCGAGCTGGTAGTAATCACATGGTATATGAAGGAGAGCCAGGGCCACATGTACCAGGTGCCACTTATATGTGCTTGTTGGAGTTACAGGATCGAAGGTAAAAGGTTTCTATAGCTAACTAACTGACCGAGGGACCGAACGACTGAGCTCTCCCCGCCATTCTCTCACTAACAGTACACACAACACTAAGACCACAAGACAATAATGTAATCGTCACTAAGGTCTTCAGAGTCCTCACACAGGCGGAGTTTACCAGGAGAACAATGGAAGGAGAGAGATGCCTGGATGACCTATACTGCCGTGGGAGACATGGAGAGGTTTGTTAACGTGGTGTTTCAAGAGTTGTGAGAAGGTGAGTTTGAGGATCACATGAAGATTAGCACCCTAACCTAACCTAACCTAACCTAAACTAACCTAACATAACATAACCTAACCTAACCTAACCTAACCTAAAGTACCTTCCCCTCTCCCCAGGCATCATTAGGGTAGTTGACCAATAGGTGAAATAGGCTGGGGTGTCTAATTATCATGTGACCCAATTGTGTTACCACCTTTATGTCGTGTATGAGAGATTAAGAATATTACTGTCGTTTGGGTAAGTTTCACCTCCTACTCCTCCAACTGCTAAGGAGAACAACTTTCGTATTGAATTTGTGTGGATTCCGTCCCATGATGGAAATAGGTATCATGACTGTGTTGATTGACTGGCCAATGAGTCATGTAGGAAAGAAAATGTTGACCGTGACCTTGGCCTGTCCAATGCTGTACTTAAAAACATACAAGTCAAAATCATGAACTCTGATCTAGAAGAACTGAGAAATGCAGAGGGACCTGGCAGTTGTAACATTAGTAAATATGACAAATTTTGTGACGAGAGGTACCGGTATGGCCAGCATAAGGACAGAACCAGACAATGTGATGTAGTCGTGGCCAGAATTAGGCTAGGATACAGACACATCTGGCAAGTTAGTAACGCTGTACCCATACCGGAACACTCAGCATGTAAACTTTGTGATAAACCTTTAAGGCATACACTTGAACACTATATTACTGAATGTGACACTGTCAAAATTTATTAGGCCACCTGGCTTATTGTATCATGAACTTAGTAATTATTACATTGGATCAAGGGTGCTTGAGGAAATTCTTGCTGTTTATCCAAAATTTGCTGCTAGTCCACACTGATTATTCCTGAAATAGAATATGATTTCTTCTGTATATGAACCACTGTCCTGCGTGGCAGTGAGAAGTGATACCACCCTCAGTGTCAAGACCTGACTGAATTACTCAGAATAAGCAAACTGTACTCCAAGCTTTGTCAATAAATTTGTTAACCGTTTATAAAACACCTCCATTAAGCACTGCACCATCTACAGTGACTTTGGGAACTATCAGGTAAGTCGTTAAGCACTGCACCATCTACAGTGACTTTGGGAACTATCAGGTAAATTTAGTCAGAGAGGAACCAACAAACACAACCTCGGTAGACTAAACCTTGATACAGGTGGTGAGGTGTCCCAGCAGCTGTTGTGTGTTACGATTCACAGCACCACACACACACACACACAAAGACACACAAACATACGCAAACTCATCAAACCAAAATCCACACACACACACACACACATATATATATATATATATATATATATATATATATATATATATATATATATATATATATATATATATATATATACTGTAGTGAATATATTCACTGCAATATAGATGCTTTAAAAATGATTATTTCATGAAGCCTCGACATAAGTAAAATACCACACCCCCTCCAGCTGTCAACTAGACCCCCTCACAGCTAACAAACTCCCAATTACAGTGAGTGACCATCATTTCTCCAAGCGGGGGCCTAGGATATGACCAACAGTGGGGGGGGGGGGGGGGGGGTTAATACCTGGCGCCCGCCCCTCCCTCACCATTACGGAGGGATGTAGTTTAAGTGTTCTCTACGTTTAACCTAACCTAACCTAACCTAACGTAAACCTAACCTAAACCTAACCTAAGGATCGGGGCCTGTTTTATCATTAAACAACCCTCTCGCTCTGTAAACTGATGGGAAGAACATTCGATTAAACACATCAGTTTAAGAACGTGACTGATGTTAAATATTAAACACAGAATTAACATCAAGACACAAAGGCATGAGGTGACTAACGTTATAACCAATGAATAACGGAGAATAACGTGTTAATAACTATAATACCACTAGCACCTACACACAACACAATAACACGCGAGTAATCGGAATAACATAACACCTAAATAACACAAAACATGAATAACATATTTCGAATCATTCAACACATTCTGAAGCCTCTCAACACATTCCGAAGGCTGCAATACATTCCAAATTCCTATGAGACATTCTAAAGACCCCAAGATTGCCTGAGGCTGTGTACCGCCTTCTGAAGCTTCGAAACACAAACTAAATCATTCGAACCTCATTCCAAAGCCCCGGTTCACGTTCAGAAAGATTCATAACGCATTCGTAAATTTCCAACACATATTGAGATAACATTTCTAGTAGGTGACCATCCTGACAACAGTATGAGTTAACCTCCTGACAACAGCATGGGTTAACCTCCTGACAACAGTATGAGTTAACCTCCTGACAACAGCATGGGTTAACCTCCTGACAACAGTATGAGTTAACCTCCTGACAACAGCATGGGTTAACCTCCTGACAACAGTATGAGTTAACCTCCTGACAATAGAATGAGTTCCCTTCCTGACAACAGTATGAGTTAACCTCCTGACAACAGTACGAGTTCCCTTCCTGACAATAGTATGAGTAACCTGGCGTCAGTATGAGTGGTCCTACTGGCGTCAGTATGAGTGACGCTTCTGAAGTCAGTATGAGTGGTCCTACTGGCGTCAGTATGAGTGACGCTTCTGAAGTCAGTATGAGTGGTCCTACTGGCGTCAGTATGAGTGACGCTTCTGAAGTCAGTATGAGTGGTCCTACTGGCGTCAGTATGAGGCCCTCCTCCCTCACACTCCCTGCCTCATTATTCTCACCCCGTCGCTGTAATGCATGTCGGCTACAGCGTGAAAAAGACAACACGAGTTGAAATGAATAATTTGCATTGTTTTACGCCGTATGACTAGAGGCAGTGGGGAGGGAGGGAGGGAGTGAAGGGAGGCAGGGGAGGGAATGGGAGGGGGGGAATGGTAGGAGGAGGGGAAGGGGGGGGGAGCTAAATTTAACATCCGAGCCCGTTAATTTGGCCCAAACAGTATATTAACCTGTAGCATTTTGGATACAAGTTTTTGATTATAATTGCTTGTTAAAAAATTCAATCCGATGCGATACTCCCGCTGCCAGCACTGATGGGACGGCAGAAACAAACCCGAGCGAAACTTTGTGGTGGTGGTGGACGGGAGGGGGGGAGGGCAGGGGGCAGGTAAAGGGGAAGTTAAGAGCCGCAATAAAAAAAACACTGGACGAAACGTGATGAGAAGTGACCATTACTACCGGAGAGATTCATATATCACTGATCACACTACCCCACCCCCCTCCCCTTCCCCTTCTCCCCTCCCCTCCCCCCTCTGTATAAAGCACACTATTATGATCTAAAACCTGCATGGAAAATTGAAATGTGTGCAGGGCAAATCAGTGAGTGGGGCTGGCGGCGACTGTGCTCAGAGTGACGCCTGGGGAAGGGGGAGAGGGGGGAGAGGGAAGGGGGGAAGGGGGGAAGGGGGAAATTGGTCAACTAGTTTCAATCCTTTGTTTGTTCCATGTAGCGTAAATCAACCAGTTATCTACCTGTCTGTCTGTCCATTCGACCTTCTACCTCTCAATGATGATAACACCCCACCATCCATATAATGAACAAAAATAACACAAAAAAACTCCAACGCCTAATGTTATCATACATACATAATTCTTCACAATATACTGAATAACGATAACTTCCCAAGATCACACCATTCAGTTTTAGGCTATAATACACTTATTTTGTATAACTCCTTATGTACTGAATGATAACAATGATAAAATAGTGATAACATCTATAACCCTCAACTGTTATGATTAAATATTTTAGATAAAGAAAACATATGTATAATACTCTGATCGGTACTTTAACGATAACAACGATATAACATTCTTATCGGCAGTGTAATTAACGATAACAATAAAACATTCTTATCGGCACTTTAAATTACGATAACACAAAAATTACATATTATCGCTATTTTTAATGAAGATAATACGAACACTATATCGGCCTCGCTATTATGAACAATGGTAAAATCTTAAAGGGAATTGTCCATTTTTATATCGATACTCATGTCAGTGTGTGTGTGTGTGTGTGTGTGTGTGTGATCCTATGGGGTAATGGTGAAGATTTGTTTGTTTCCGAAATTTCTAGGCAGTATCCGACATTTCTAGACAATATCCGATATTTCAAGGCAGTATTCGACATTTCTAGGTGGTATCCGATATTTCAAGGCAGTATTCGACATTTCTAGGTGGTATCCGATATTTCTAGGCAGTATTCGACATTTCTAGGCGGTATCCGATATTTCTAGGCAGTATTCGACATTTCTAGGCGGTATCCGATATTTCTAGGCAGTATTCGACATTTCTAGGTGGTATCCGATATTTCTAGGCAGTATTCGACATTTCTAGACAGCACCCGACATATCTAGGCAAGATGTGGTATGCAATAGGACATTTCAAGGCAAAATGTAACATTTGAGACTATTACGCAAGGACTTAAAACACACACTGCAACATTGTAAGCCAATTTACGACATTTCAATTAAATCTCCAACAATTCAAGCAAATTTGCAACATTTTAGGCAATTTGGCCTCGCTTTAGACCAATTTGCAAAATTCAGGTCAATTTGCAACAGTGCACGCCAATTTGTAACATCCTCTACCATTTTGCAATATTTCAAGTTACAATACTCCAGGCAATTATTCAACGTTCCAGACCAATTTGCAACATTTCAAGTCAATTTGCAACATTTCAAGTCAATTTGCAACATTTCAGGTAAATTTGCAACATTTCAAGCCAGTAGTGCCCGTCTTGGTCAGGTCACTTAACCACGTAAAAAAAATACCCAACTTTTTAAATGGACACAATGTTAAAAAAACTGGATATACTTTTTTGACGACCCTCTACATATTCTCACACCAGCAAGAAGGAGAATATTTAGCGCCCATCTCTCTGTTAATTCCTGGGTCCTGAGTAGTGCCGAAAAATAACAAAAACAACAAAAACAACAAAAACACAGCCAAATGTGAATGTTTTTTATATTTACTAGTGTTAAATATTGGACCAAGGACTGTATGTAGAGATGGAATGTGTGTAATGGGATTTAACAAGATGTGATAGCTCTCTCTCTCTCTCTCTCTCTCTCTTTCTCTCCAATAACAACCTTTTCTCTCTCTCTCTCTCAATGGATCCCCCTGTCCCCTATCCTATCCTCTCTAACCCTCCTTCCCTCTCTATCTCATTACCTCTTCTTTTCACCCTCCCATCCCTCTAGTCTCCCCTACACTCCCTTCCCCTCCCATCACCCTCCCATCCTTTCATTCATCCAGACTCCCCTACACTCCCTCCTCTACACTCCCTCCTCTACACCCCCTACCCAACACCCCCTACCCTACACCCCCTACCCTACCCTACATCCCCTACCCTACACCCCCTACCCTACACCCCCCTCCCCCCTGCCTTGAAAATTGAGGAACATAACATCTCGGGAACATAACAAGTACACGGATTCGAACCCCAGATCAGAGCACAGGACACTGGCTTTCTCCCTTGTAATGGACTTTTATTTAAGAGGAGGGGGAAGGGGGGAGGGTGTGGAGAGGGGGTGTGGAGGAGGGATGTGGTTGAGGAGGGATGTGGAGGAGGGGTGTGGTGGAGGAGGGGTGTAGTGGAGGAGGAGGTGAGGAAGCTAATGGGTAGAAGGGAGCGAGGTAGATAAAGGGGGAGGAAAGGAGAAGAGACAAGAGAAACGAGAAGGTAGGAAGAAGGAAAAGGGAAGGACGTAGGAAAGGAGGGAAGAAGGAGGAGGCGGGAGGAAAGGAGGGGTAAGTGGATGGGAGATGGTTAGAGAAGGAAACAGGAATGGGTGCAGAGGAGGGAGGAAGAGATGGAGGAGGAGGAGGAGGTAGGTAAGTAAGAATGGTTGGATGGAAGAATGGATGAAGGTATATAAGACACAACATAAGAAAGGGGAGGGAGTGGGAAAGGTACAGAGGAAGAGAGGAGAAAGGGGCGTGAGGGGGGAAGAAACACAGGAGGCGAAAGAGGGGGAAGAAGGAAGGAAGGAAGGAAGAAAACAGGAAGAAAAAGAAGGGAAAATAGAAATGTAGGGGAGAGGAAAAAAAGAATGAAGAGAGGAAGAGTGAAGGAGAAGAGGAGACGTGGGAAGAATAGAAGGACGAAATGAAGAGAATAAGAAAGAAGAAACAGAGGAGGAGAGAGAGAGAGGGTGAGTGAGGGTGTTGGGGGGGGGGGAGAGGAGGGGGGAGAAGGTGTTAACCCACAACACCAGATCATCCCTGGTTCAGACCCTAGTGCTTCCGTCCTCAAAAACAATGTTTGTTAATTTCTCAAAAAAATCCACAAAAGAAAAATAGAAAAAAAATGATGAATACAATGTTTACTAATGATGTTTGGACAGTTGCAAAACACACACACACACACACACACACACACACACACACACACACACAAAAGTGTTTTATTTTCCAGAAATCTTTTAAAATTTTGTAAGTGTCGAACTACAGGATGAAGTTACACATAAGATGATGATAATGATGATTGATAATACTGATGATGATGATGATGATGATGATGATGAAGACTAATTTAGGGTCATTTTCCACGCTTATGTAGGTCAGCCGTGATTACCATATTACACAATATCTTACAGTCTCTCTTGTTCAGTTAAGTCTCTTGTTAAGTTCTTCATCTCTCAGGTCATTTCTCACACATTCTCCCTATGTCTCCTCACTTCCATAGTCATCTCTTGAAGCTGTTGGTCACCTCTAGTCTCTCTTCACGTGTCCAAACCATCATTTTACCACCTTAGTCCAGTTCTATTTAAAACATCACCAATTCGCTTAATACAGTGCTAGTCAACTCTTTCTTTCAACCTCACATTACACATCCAGGTCAACATTCTCATTTCACCTCATCCAAGCCTACGTATGTCATCCATTTTAACATCACACTTCTTATGGAGATTATTTACTTTTTTCTATAACACGAATAGAAGGAAATAATAATAATAATAATAATAATAATAATAATAATAATAATAATAATAATAATAATAATAACTAACAAATGGCAAGTTTTTCGTCAAAGATGTGTTAAAAATTGATTAAAATAAATTTACCTGGTAACAGTAAATGGTGGTAGTAGTAGTAATAGTAGTAGTAGTAGTTAGGCAGACACACCTCAGTCTAGTGGTGGCTTCTCAGAACCCACCCGACGAGGCACTACCTGAAGATACATAAGGATATTGAGTCACCTTAATACCCCAGAGGATAAAATTATACATATCTTAATACATAAATAATGCTACGTATATTTAACACCACACCTGCTCAACACCACACCTGCTCAACAACACACCTACCCAACGCCACACCTGTTCAACACCACACCTGCTTAACGCCACACCTGTTCAACAACACACTTACCCAACACCAAACCTGTTCAACACCACACCTACCCAAAACCACACCTACCCAACACCAAACCTGCTCAACACCACACCTACCCAACACCACACCTGCTTAACACCACACCTGCCCAACACCACACCTGCACAATACCACACCTGTTTATCACCACACCTGCTTATCACTACACCTACCCAACACCAAATCTGCTCAACACCACACCTACCCAACACCACACCTACCCAACACCATACCTGCTTATCACCACACCTGCCTCACTACGCCACAAATCACCCTGGAGACCTGCCAACAACGCGTACAACTTCGCTTAACCTGTCAGGCATATACACACGAACAAACTTAGGTGGAGGAGTGGTAGTGTGTGTGTGTGTGTGACCACCTGAATCATGTACACCCTGAACTACGAGTTACCTGGAATTAGGACAGGTGTGTTTGATAGGGATGTTCAGTGTACATTACAGCACACGGTGATGTACTGTACACTTTACGTTCAGAAACCAACAATTATTATTATTGTTATTATCAGTGGAAATATGAAGGGGTACAACGCCCAACAACGCCCCTTCTCACCCTACCCCACTTCTCCCCATTCCACCCCGCCCCACCTCGCCCCATCCCTCCCCACCCCGCTCCATCCCACCCCACCTCGCCCTGTTCCACCCTTTTCCATAACCATCGTCAACAAAATGTGTTAAAATGAACGAAACTATGATTTAACAACACCTTATGGAACCTAACCTAAATCCTTCAGTTGTGTGTTATGGGAGGAACACACACACACACACACACAGGTATCACCGTATACCTGTGATCACATACTCAAGTCTGTCTAAACTTGGCCGAGTATGTCCACTGATCACTCACCTCCTATTAAGTATTGGTAGCCAGGGTAACAGGTGGTGGTCAGCAGGTGTACGAGAGAGAGAGAGAGAGAGAGAGAGAGAGAGAGAGAGAGAGAGAGAGAGATATGATCAGGACTAGCCTTAACCTCACAGCTGACACAAGGCGTAATTTAATCGTTGAATCGACGATAAAATGACGTTAAGTACTTCCATTTCAACGTTTATCTTACGTTGAAACGACGCATTGAGTATCAGCTACATTGTGTTCGATGCTTCAGACTCAATCAATAAAAATAACATATAATTTAAACTGCTAACAATAAGTCTATGATTTTGTTGTATATAATACCGTTTAGTTGATCCCATGAAAATTCCGTATTTTTTTTTCAATCTTACTACTACATAAAAACCAAACAAAAACAAACAAACAAACAAAATCCTTCCCAAATCGTAAAACAAGAACCGATTTCATTCACTCTATGGTCAATGCAAATTCTTCTACCTTCTTCATAACAGGAAATGGTTAAAATCATTAGTCTCATTGTGTTTACCTCTCTCCTCCTTGATATAATTCTTCACTCTATACTAATTGACGATAATAAGGCTCTTCCGTTATTTCCCCACTTTACCTTAAGTTTCCGAGGGTTAAAATTAACATACTCTCTGACCCACCACAAGAGGCTGTATAGTGATGGTGGTTGTGAACTATGACACCAGATGGCAGTTTTAACCCACATTATCATCGTCTCATTCTCTCCTTATCTTTGCCCCATTTGGCGTTGTCTACTCTCTCCTTAAGTCAACATATCCCCGTCAATTTATCCCCGTCAATTTATCCTCACCAGTACACCGCTGTTAACATATCCCCCTATCAATTTTGTCTCTGTCTATATACACCAGTTAATATATCCCCGTCTCTATATCCCGTCAACACATACCCCATCAACATCCCCTGTCATCACCCCCGACAACAACACACCCCGTCAATAAGCCCCGTCAACACCCCCCCCCCACCAACATGCCCCGTCAACACCCTCCCCGCCAACATGCCCCGTCAACACCCCCCACCAACACGCCCCGTCAACACCCCCACCAACACGCCCCACCAACACGCCCACCAACACCCCCCCCCACCAACACCCCCCACCAACACCCCCCGCCAACACGCCCCGTCAACACCCCCACCAACATGCCCCCGTCAACACCCCGACCAACACCCCGACCAACACGCCCCGTCAACACCCCCACCAACACCCCCCACCAACACGCCCCGTCAACACCCCCACCAACACCCCCACCAACACCCCCACCAACACGCCCCGTCAACATCCCCACCAACACCCCCACCAACACCCCTCACCAACACGCCCCGTCAACACCCCCACCAACACCCCCCACCAACACGCCCCGTCAACACTCCCACCAACACCCCCCGTCAACACCCCCCACCAACACCCTCCACCAACACGCCCCGTCAACACCCCCCCCAACACCCCCACAACGCAACACCCCACCACACCCAACACCCTCCCACACCCGTCAACACCCCCCACCAACACCCCCCAACAACACTCCCCACCAACACGCCCCGTCAACACCCCCCACCAACACCCCCCAACAACACCCCCCACCAACACCCTCCCCGTCAACACACCACCCCCAACACATCCCACACACGCCCGCAACACCCACACCCCCACCAACACCCTCCCCGTCAACACCCCCCACCAACACTCCCCAGCTATAAATACTCACAAGCCCGTCCACCTCCCACCATTAATCAGCCTCGACAAGTCTTGAATCATATATGTATTTCGTGTGTGTGTGTTGTGTCTCGGAGTCAGAGGAGGAGGAACGACTGGAAACATAATAAACCTTTCAGAAACGAAGAACAAAAGGTTAGGGTTGATGGGTGCTCGTCTGAGGCCTGACCCCGGGGTAAAAGTGACCCAGCTTGACCCCCCACAGAGCGCAAATGACCCCATGCTGACCACTGGACCTCGTCTCACTAACCCTCGTTCTTCTTTATTTTTATATCGTTTTCTTTACTCTCACGAAAACAACCCAGCCAAGGTATCCCTCGTGACCTATTACTGCCCCCAGACTCCCGTGCTAACACCCACTTGTGATACAGCCCTTCATATAATACATCTTAGTGGCTTTAAAGGTTAAATTGTGGCTGTAACTTTGTGTTGTGGCGCAGGTGAAGGTTTGTAAGGTCAAGTGAGGGTTGTCGGACGTGTTAATGTAGGAGGCGAGTGTTGTTGACAGGGGAGGTATTACTCCTGGTCTCCTGCAGTGAGGCCGCTACTGATCCTTCCAGGCGATAGTGCGCATGCGTCCAGGGGAGTCCCGTGCGTGTTTGTTTTTGGCACTTATCGGGGCATCTTAGGAATGTTTTAAGGGGCTGAGGGCGTGTATCTTTTGTAACGTTTGATTTGAAATTTACGGCGGAAGAAGAGAACTTTTCAACACAATTTTATTTATCTATATAATTGTTCTCGTTTGTATAATCTGATGCGTGATTGTTTCTGGAATTACATACACTTTTTTGAGGAAGACATTGACTAGGTTTTGAAACTTTGGATTTGAAATTTCGATAAAGAGAGAGAATGTTTTTGTGTGTGAAATATTCTTCCCTTAATATTTTTCCATCACACATTGTCTCCATTACAGGGATCCGATGCTCACTTGTCTTGAACCTCTTATAAAAACATTGAATTTGGAGGCCACGTATCTCCATGGGACCTGATTCAATATACACAATAAAAGATGAAACCTTTCTAGTTACTCCAATAAAAATCATCCTTAGTATAACATTTACCGGGCCATGTTAAGACTATACATCACTCGTAAGTAAAAGAAAGAATATTATTGATGTTTGTACTGAAGATCACACACACACACACACACACACACTAAAAGTTATAAGAGCCGTCTATGATGAGGAACAGTTTCTTCCTCACACTCGTCCCTCTCTTCTACACACTTAACCCTCTCCTCCACAGACTCGTACCTCTCCTCCACAGACTCGTACCTCTCCTCCTCACACTTGTCCCTCTCCTCTACACACTCGTACCTCTCCTCCTCACACTCGTCCCTCTCTTCTACACACTTAACCCTCTCCTCCACAGACTCGTACCTCTCCTCCTCACACTTGTCCCTCTCTTCTACACACTTAACCCACCTCCTCATACTTAACCCTCCTCACGCTAGTCTGGCTGGTTCACACTTGCCGCTGGCCACTTCCTGTGGCCATTTAAAAATGTCAAACTTTTACAAGGGAACAATACAATGTTAAGTGCCCGACCACAATTTTGGGTGTGGGGAACTACGGTACTTGTGAAAATACTACTACTACGACTACTACTTTTACCTTTACTACTACGACTACTACTTTTACCTTTACTACTACGACTACTACTTTTACCTTTACTACTGCTATTGCTGCTATTACTACAACTACTACTGATGAACAAATTATAATAATACTACCAGATTATATACCATACAATGATCAAGTTATACAAGGACCAGATTATTTAACTCAGGTAGTCTCAGGATTTCACCATTTCCGGGCCGCCTCCAGGTAATGAGGGAGTGTCGTGAGGGGTGAGTGTAGCGCCTGGCAGTAGTGGGTCACGCTCTGTAGATGGTATCAGTCAGCCTCATAGACAGTCAATCAAGTTAAGTCAAGTCAGCCATATAGATGGACAGCCTGCTAAACCTAAACTGCCAACCTGTCCAGACACGCTCTCACTCACTCACTCACAGACCTCCACTCACTCACTCACAGACCTCCACTCGCTCACTCACAGACCTCCACTCACTCACTCACAGACCTCCACTCACTCACTCACAGTCCTGCCACCTTACGAATGTGCAGCATACGTGACGCTGATTCTACCACTATCCTCTCTAACCATCCACCTCCCTCCCCGAGCTTTCTCAACCCTCCCTCAATCCCTCCCCGACCCTCCGCTACCCCTCCCTGACCCTCTAGTACCCTTCCTAACCCTTAACAACTCTCCCTTAACCCATCCATTTCCTTCCAGTACCCTCCCTGACCCTCCACTACCCCTCCCTGACCCTCCAGTACCCTCGCTGATCTTCCAGTACCCTCCCTGACCCTCCACTACCCCTCCCTGACCCCCCAGCACCCTCGCTGATCTTCCAGTACCCTCCCTGACCTTTCACTACCCTCCCTGACCCTTTACAACTCTCCCTTAGCCCATCCATGACCCCCCAGTACCCTCCCTGACCTTCCACTACCCCTCTGACCCTCCACTACCCCGCCCTCCCTCCCTTACCTTCCACTACCCCCCTTACCCTCCACTACCCTCCCTGACCCTCCACTACCCCTCCCTCCCATGGTGCCCACAGCAAGACCTCTATGTATCGGGACGAGGTATCAGTTATCCTCACACAGGATCATTTATCGACTACTTGGGACGGGTTAATCGCCTCCTCGGAAGTCTTGGCCTTTCACCCAGGTGCTCAGGAGAGGGGGGGGGCGGTGTTCACCTGACCCTTAATTAAAGGTTGTATGTGTGTGTGTGTGTGTGTGTGTGTGTGGAATGGTTGAGTTGTTGTGAGTGAATGATTGACTGAGTAGAAGAGTATGAGTAAGTGAGTGAGTGAGTAGATCGAGAATGACTTGAGTGAGTGAGTGAGTAGAAAAACAAATAATCATTATAACTAAGAAGACAAAATAATAAATATTAATCAAGTTTCATCTAATATTTGGACACCTACGAGCCTAAAAAAATTAACCCACTACCTCCCTTAACATTTAGTATTGACGACAGTTCAAGGTTCATACAGCACTACCACCACTACAACTATCATCTTCTACACCTCTCCCCCCCCCCTCTAAGAGTCACTATCACCACCAGCTACCACACACGGGGACTTCCTCATTGAAGGCATTTCCTATATTCCATAAACACTGACATCATCATCATCATTACAGCTACCATCATCATCATCACGACCATCACCATCACCATAACTACCATCACCATCACAGCTACCATCATCATCATCATTATCCTGACATAGTGATCATCATTACCATCACCAGCACCCATTATCCAGTCCGTCATCGCTGGTGGTAAGGTCAGGAGTTTCTACCTAAAGGAGATCTCATAGGTCCTCCTCTGTTTGCTTATCTTGATCAACTCAACTATAATGGATGGTCGTGTTTGCTCAACTGTTTCCTCCCTGACACACCCCTTTTTTATCCTTCCCCTGCCCTTCTTTCCCCCTTCCCATATCCACTTCTTCCCCCTCCCATAATCATTTCTTCCCCCTCCCATAACCATTTCTTTCCCCTCCCATATCCACTTCTTTCCCTTTCTTATACCCATTCCATCTTCTTTCCAATATACCCCTATCTCCCCTCCCTAAACTACCCCTTACTTCCCCCTCCCCATCACCCCTTCCTCCCCCCAACCTACCCCTTCTCCCCCTCCCCTTCCTCATTATCTACCGTTAACCAATGCCACCTAACACCTATCAGGAGTGTGGGTAGAGAAGGTAAAGGGATATGGAGAGACGTGAGGGAGATGGGGAAGATGGAGATGGGGGAGATGGAGATGGGGGAGATGAGGGAGGGGGAGCTAGGATAAGGAAGTTAAAATGAAGATATTGGTAGGGCATAGGCAAGGCAGGATAGACAGGGTAGGCAAGGCAGGATAAGCAGGGTAGGATAGGTAAGGTTGGTAGGGACGTTAAGGTGAAGGGGTAGATAGGGTAGTTTAAAGCAAGGTAGGGTAGTTAGGGTAAGATAGGGTAGTTAGGGTAGAGCAGGCTAGGGGAGGATAGGGTAGGGTAAAGCAAAATAGGGTAGTTAAGGTAAGATAGGGTAGTTAGGGTAAAGCAGGCTAGGGGAGGATAGGGTCAGGTAAAACAGGATAGGCAAGGTAGAGAAAGGCAGGGAAGGGCAGGGCAGGGAGGGGCAGGGAAGAACAGAACAGGGCAGGGAAGGGCAGAGCAGGGCAGGGCAGGGAAGAACAGGGCAGGGCAGGGCAGGGAAAGGCAGAGCAGGGAGGGGAAGGGAAGAACAGGGCAGGGCAGGGTAAGTATCTTGTTTGTTATTGTAAAGGACAGTGGTGGTCAAGATCTCAGTAGTGTAGTGTGTGGGTTAAAGATCTGGTGTCGTCACTTGTTTTGCTCGCTACTGCTTCAGCCTATCAAGGGGCATCTTAGTCTTATCTTCACCACCTGTACAGTCCTCTGTGTGTGTTTGTGTGATTCTGGGATTTGAGGACTTTTTTTTTTATTTGGGTGGGGAATTTTAGCGGATTTGTTTGTATTTTTGGGGTGAATTTTGTTGTGTTTTAAGGGAATTTGGGGAAATTTTGTGATTTTTTGGTAGGGAATTTTTTCGTGTTTTTGGGGGAATTTTTTTATGTGTTTGTGATTTTGAGGAATAGAGTGTACATAGTTGTTTCATCATCATTATCATCACCATCTTCGTCATTATTAGCATCAAATATAATCATTATTATTATCGTTTCGTCATCATTAACATCATAGTCATCAACCAATCTCATCATCATTAATAATTTCCACCACTACCACCATCATCATCATCAATCATCATCATTATCAATATCCACCACAACTATCACCATCATCACCATTATCACCATCCTACATCAAGCTATTGCAGGATGAAGGACTCCCATATATCCTACCATAAGCTTCGGCCCTAAGCTTTTCCTGTCTACTAAACACCTTCAAGCTTCCTATCATCCACCTATCAATCTATTAACTGAGTTTGTTATACAGGTGTTTGTTTTACAGGTGTTTGTTTTACAGGTGTTTGTTTTACAGGTGTTTGTTTTACAGGTGTTTGTTATACAGGTGTTTGTTTTACAGGTGTTTGTTTTACAGGTGTTTGTTATACAGGTGTTTGTTTTACAGGTGTTTGTTTTACAGGTGTTTGTTTTACAGGTGTTTGTTTTACGTGTTTTTTCTTATCTCGTAGGATCTAGTCAGGGTTTATATGGGGGGGGGGTTTATATTGGTTTATAAGATCTGATTTATAAAACTCTTCATTATTTTATATACTGTCATTCATAAACCCAGTGACAGACAGACAGACAGACTAACTGACTGATAGACAGACAGACAGACAAACGATGGGGACGACAATCAGATAAAAGGAGACAGAGATGAAGGATCAGCAACGCACCATCAGATGCTCGGACAATCAGGAAGTTGAATCTGAACCAAAACCCATAATGACACTGAGTATTTTCACTTAACTACTGAAACACAGAGACTTTGTGGGAGGAAACTAGGTGGTGTGTGTGTGTGTGTGTGAGTGTGTGTGTGTGTGTGAGTGTGTGTGTGTGAGTGTGTGTGTGTGTGAGTGTGTGTGTGAGTGTGTGTGTGTGTGTGTGAGTGTGTGTGTGAGTGTGTGTGTGTGAGTGTGTGTGTGTGAGTGTGAGTGTGTGTGTGTGAGTGTGTGTGTGTGAGTGTGTGTGTGTGAGTGTGTGAGTGTGAGTGTGTGTGTGTGTGTGTGTGTGTGTGTGTGTGTGTGTGTGTGAGTGTGTGTGTGAGTGTGTGAGTGTGTGTGTGTGTGTGTGAGTGTGTGTGTGTGAGTGTGTGTGTGTGTGTGAGTGTGTGAGTGTGAGTGTGAGTGTGTGTGTGTGAGTGTGAGTGTGTGTGTGTGTGTGTGAGTGTGTGTGTGTGAGTGTGTGTGTGTGTGTGTGAGTGTGTGTGTGTGAGTGTGTGTGTGTGAGTGTGAGTGTGTGTGTGTGTGTGTGAGTGTGAGTGTGTGTGTGAGTGTGTGTGTGTGAGTGTGTGTGTGTGTGTGTGAGTGTGTGTGTGTGAGTGTGTGTGTGAGTGTGTGTGTGTGTGTGTGAGTGTGAGTGTGTGTGTGAGTGTGTGTGTGAGTGTGTGTGTGTGTGTGTGTGAGTGTGAGTGTGTGTGTGTGTGTGTGAGTGTGAGTGTGTGTGTGAGTGTGTGTGTGTGAGTGTGTGTGTGTGTGAGTGTGTGTGTGTGAGTGTGAGTGTGTGTGTGTGAGTGTGTGTGTGTGAGTGTGTGTGTGTGTGTGAGTGTGAGTGTGTGTGTGAGTGTGTGTGTGAGTGTGTGTGTGTGTGTGTGAGTGTGTGTGTGTGAGTGTGAGTGTGTGTGTGTGAGTGTGAGTGTGTGAGTGTGTGTGTGTGAGTGTGAGTGTGTGTGTGTGAGTGTGAGTGTGTGTGTGAGTGTGTGTGTGTGAGTGTGTGTGTGTGAGTGTGAGTGTGTGTGTGTGAGTGTGAGTGTGTGTGTGAGTGTGTGTGTGTGAGTGTGTGTGTGTGTGTGTGAGTGTGAGTGTGTGTGTGAGTGTGTGTGTGTGAGTGTGTGTGTGTGTGTGTGTGTGAGTGTGTGTGTGTGAGTGTGAGTGTGTGTGTGTGAGTGTGTGTGTGTGTGTGTGAGTGTGTGTGTGTACTCGTATGTTCGTGTGTGAGCTAGTTTATTTATGCACACACACACACACACACACACACACATACACACACAGGTAAACAGATAATCACAACATAACGCTTTCGCTAAATTAAAACTTCCCAGGTAACATCAGACGGCCCGGGGCAACACCATGCTATGAGGGGCAAAAATATAATCAAATCACTAGTGACGTTAAGCTGCCGACAGCACACAACCTAGACGGGTACCAGAGCGGGTAAAAAACAAACAAATAAATAAAAAATACAATAAAAAAAATAATAAAAGAAAAATCAACCAAATGCCTAAAACACTAAGGTGCCAATGGTTTATTTTTAATCTAATAAAATTGGAAAAACATCGAAGATAAAAAAAAAAATAAATGAATTCTTTATTTATATATTTCATTGGGATTTATTCTTAACGAGTATATTTTCTTTTCTAAATTATTCGTCAGACAGCGTACGAGCATATATCACAAACATCAACAACTGTCCCAAACGCAGCTCGTGTTAATCGGGGCGAGACATCATTTATTATCGTTCCTCTGGGAGCCCCGCAGCACAGCCAGCCAATCACATGGTCATCAACACTGGACCGCCCAGGTGTCCCTCACACTACCACAAACCATCGTTCTTACTAAATAATCACCAATGCTTATTTCATTCCCTAGAGACAAATAACAATCCCTCAATAACGAAAACACATACAATAACACATACAAGAGGTAATTGACTTTGTTAATGTAATAAATGAAGGAAATAATAAAATAGGAGACAACATTAGCAAGCGGCAGCAAGGGAGGGGATCAGTGGGTTGTATTGATATGTATATTTGGTGGTCAATTAGAGTTGGAAATGCTTCCCCCGTCCAGGTATTTTACACAGATTATTGATAACAAATATTCTCTGTCCCAAGGGAAAACTAAGGGGGGATGGGAGGGGGGTGGGTGAAGGGGTGAATGGTAGAGAGGGGGACTGGGGGTAATTGGAGGCAGGGGTAATTGGAGGGACAAGGAGAGATGGGGGGGGGGATTGGAGGAGAAAGAGGGTAGCTGGAAAGGAGGAATTGGAAAAGGAAGGAGGGTAGGAGGGGAAAGGGGTGAATGGAGGAAAGGGGTGAATGGAGGAAAGGGATGATTGGGGGTAAAGGGGTGAATGGCGGAAAGGGGTGATTGGGGAGAAAGGGAGATTGGAGGAGAAGGGGGAAGCGAGGATGATTGATGGAGAGGTGAGGAAGAGAGACTGGTGGAGGAGGAATATAAATTGGTGGAGGACTTGATATACACAAGTAATAATTCAATAATACACACAATATAATCACGTTATAACTCCACCATACACACACAGTATACAAACACACTATACAAACACACTAAACAAACACTATATAAACACACTATATAAACACACACTACACAAACACACTATGCAAACACACACTATACAAACACACTATACAAACACACACTACACAAACACATTATACAAACACACGCTATACAAACACACTATACAAACTCACTATACGAACACACACTATAAAAACACTATACAAATACTGACCATCACTCAACACGTTCACCAATTAAAACCAAATTTCACCCATTTTGTCTCAGGTTTGGGCATCATTAGTAAGTTACATTGACAAGTATACATACGTGTATACATGCAGGTGTAGATACGTGTATACATGCAGGTGTAGATACGTGTATACATGCAGGTGTAGATACGTGTATACATGCAGGTGTAAATACGTGTATACATGCAGGTGTAGATACGTGCATACATGCAGGTGTAGATACGTGTATACACATTCCGTAATGGTTAAGTCCTGTACACATACATATTTCATCTGTTTTGACCTATACATTACACCAGTACAACCAGCATCATCAATATCACAACTATAACCACAACTAACCACCATCAATATAACAAACACAATCACCACTACAACCATCGTCACCCTCGTGCCATCTTCACAACCATCTCTACAACAATCACCATGAGTTACTACAGTCACCATCACTACAATAACCACAACTATATAACAATCATCATTATCACTATAACCACCATGACCACAACCACTATCACCAATACAACCACTATCACCACTACCATTACCATGACCACAGGCACTATCAGCATCACCACAAACACTATCACCATCACCACAAACACTACCACCATCACCACACTCTCAACAGTGTGGTGTACCGCCCGTAGACTAAAGTAGAGTGATGGTACTGTGAGTTGCTGCACTACCCTACACATGTACACGACTACATATATGTGTGTGTGTGTGTGTGTGTGTGATGAAAACATACCTATGGATGAACATGTTGACTAACACACTGAGAGACTTTTTCTTCCTTGCCCTCGGTTCCTTCCTCCCCCATCCCCCTCATTTCTATCCCACCTCTTCCCTATCACCCCCCGTCCACCCTATTCCATTTCCCCACCTCTTCCTCTCATTTACCTTAATACCTATTCCTTTCTAGCCCCCTCCCATCACCACCCACTCTAGTTTTACCATCATTCTCCCTATTCCTCCCCCCCTTCCTATCCCCTTCGCCCATCCCTTACACCTATTTACTATCCTTCTATCCCAGTACAAAGACTAGTATTAGGGGAGGGAGGATAGGGAGTGAGGGAGGGAAGAAGAGAGGGAAGAAGGGAAGGAGGGTAGGGAGGGAGGGAGGGAGGAAAGGAGAAGAAGGGAGCAAAGGGAGGAAGAGAATAGGTAGGGCAGGTTAGGGTAAGGTAGGGTAGGATAGAGTAGAGTAGGGTAAGGTAGGTAGGGTAGGGTAGGTAGGTTAGGGTAGGGTAGATAGGTTAGGTTAGGGTAGGTTAGGTTAGGTTAGGTTAGGGTAGGGTAGGGTAGGGTAGGGTAGGTAGGTTAGGTTAGGGTAGGGTAGGTAGGTTAGGGTAGGGTAGGGTAGGGTAGGGTAGGGTAGGTAGGTTAGGTTAGGGTAGGGTAGGGTAGGTTAGGTTAGGGTAGGGTAGTGTAGGGTAAGGATAAAGGTAAGGGTAAAACTCAAACCATTAATACATCCTACGCCATTTTTTGACCGCTATGTCAAACAAAACACAAAGTCCATTTTTCCCTCCGTGATCCCGTGATTTGCTCAGCTATTAAAAAAATAATTTGTGATGAATATTCATTTCCAGCTCGACCACACAACATTAATGATGGCAAAAACTAACTCTCTCAAATTTCTGCGGTCACTGCTGCGCTCTGCCCCTCTGCCCCCCCCCCCCCCTGAATTATTTTATCTTTGTTTATTTAACGCCGCATTTGCTTTTTTATTTTGTTTTGGGAGGGTTGAGTTTGTCTGTCTATGGCTGTCTGTCTGTCTATGGTTATTTCTGTCTGTCTGTTGTGGTTATGTGTTTGTGACTAGAGTTGGTTGCGGCTATCTGTCTGTCAGTCTATATCTGTCTATGGTTATTTCTGGCTGTCTGTGGCTATGTTTGTCTGTTTGTGTCTGTCTGTCTTTGTTTATCTTTCTGTCTGTCTGTCTGTCTCCGTATTTATCTGTGTCGCTTTGTGTCTATTACTGTTTGTATGTCTGTATGTCTGTGCTTATCTCAGCCTCTCTCTGTTTATATGTTTCTCTGTCTGTCTGATTTGTCTGTATTATAGAGGCGGGTGTCTGTCTGTCTGTCTGTTGGTTCAATATTTTGGAGGCAGAAGTCTGTCTGTCTGTCTGTGAGCTGCTTAGTTTTCTAGAGGCAGGAGTCTGTATTTCCGTCTATTTTGACCATGCATCTGTCTGTCTGTCTGTCTATCTGTCCCTTTGTTGTTGTTGATCCACACTAAAAAATATTTAAGATACTACAATACTAATTAAATATATTCTAATAAGCATTTTTTTATCTAACTAACGACAAATACAATGGAATAAACTACATAATGTTAAAGTTAATTACCCAGCCTTATTGATTATCATTAATAAAATCAACAAAAACAGATACATGGAAATAGAGATTTTTTTGGTTCCAATGAATAATAAAATAAAAGCAATAAGTTTTCAATAATAAAATAATAATGTAAGAAACTTAACCACAATTGTTATTTTACTCATTCAACAAATTAATAAAATTATGTGAAATATTTCTTGTAATAATAACATTAAATAAAGGTTGTAGTAAATTTTCTCTTCAACAACTATTATTACTACAACTAATGCAACAATAAAAATACCACTAAAAAATAATAATAATAATAATAAAATATAAAATAATAATAATAATAATAATAATAATAATAATAATAACAATAACAATAATAATAATAATAATAAAAATAATAATAATAATAATAATAATAATAATAATAATAATAATAAAATTAAATTAGGGCTCTTCTATCAATAATGGTTAAATAAAAATTGAGAAAATATACAAAATTAAAGAGAAACTATTTTAAAAACTAATAAGTGAAACAAAAGAAAAGATAAAAATATAAGCTACATTAAAATACGTAAGAAATATAAAAATACAATCAAATACAAATAAGTTAGAAATATTAGAAATAAATAAAAAATAAAAATAATAAAAACAATAATTTATTTATCTGAGAATAATAATAATAACAAAATAAATATCAATAATATTTTGTCTACAGTATATCTCAAATTTAAAAGAGATAAGACAAGAAAATATTAATGAAACAGACGTATTATTTTAATTACCAATGATACATAAAATAAATAAATAAATAAAGAAATAACAATTGATTTAATACTAAAAATAAAAATGACATTATTTATTATCAAACTTATTTATCTAACTAACTTTATTAAAAAGATCCAAGTCACCTTATTTTTCTAACTCTCCTTTAATAACAAAATAATAAATCACAATTACTTATTATTATTTTAACAATTACGAAAATTTTTACGTGAAAATATTTCCTTAAATAAACGAACAAACAAATAAATAAATAAATAAAAATAATTGACGCCCACTAAACTCTGATCACCAAAATCAATTATAATTATGTCCACGTTAAAAAATCCAATAGAAATAATTACTTACTCTAATTAACCCTGATTAATAAGCTGTATTTTGCTATGATTTATATATACAATTCATACACGATTAAATACAATAAATTGGCTGATTACAACAATTCATACTTAATACAAAATATACAAATAAATTAATTACACTCATTAGCACAAATTATAAAGGATGAATTTCTATACAGTAAAATGTATGAGACTTTCCCTTCATACATCCTATAATGTATGTTCAGAATCATACAACCTTCGGATCATACTTGTACAACTTTCTGCATCACGCATTTTTTCCCTACAAACAAACGTATAATAATTGGTATTTATGTGACTGAGTGTCCAAAATGTTAACCACACAACAGATTATTATTATTATTGTTATTATTATTATTATTATCATTATTATTATTGTTATTCACACAACAGATTATTATTATTATTATTATTGTTATTATTATTATTAGTGTCATTATTATTCTTATTATTATAATTATTATTGTTATTGTTATTGTTATTATTATTATTATCATCATTATTATTATTGTTATTATTATTATTATTATTATTATTATTATTATTACTATTATTATTATTACTGTCCCTAACTCTCAGTGAAATAATTAAAGCACTCCGAGATCATACGAAATAGTAACAATGATGATAGTTATAATAAAATAACAATAATAACAATACTACTACTACTACTTCTACTACTACTAAAATAATAACAATATTAATAACATTAGTAATACTACTACTACGACTACTTCTAAAATAATAATAATATTAATAACAATATTACTACTACTACTACTACTACGACTACTACTAAAATAATAATAATATTAATAACAATATTATTACTATTACCATTACTAATACTAATAATGATAATAATATTAATAATAATAATATCTGCCAAATTTGAAATTAAATAATCCAGATTAAAGGTCCGGTCATCAATTGCTAATTATTTACTTAAAGACAAAAAACAAACAAGAAATTTAAAAATAAACAATTTCTTCCTTATGAGAAAAAATAAAGTTCATTACAGAAAAACTCCATTAATACAATTACTACAACATTAATAACCAGAGAAAGAAAAAAGATACATAATTATTTACATCCACACAATTATTTCTAACCAACAAATATTAATACTCGATACTAAACTTTTTTTTATTTTTAGTTTTATGTAAAAAAAAAATCTCTTCATGAACTCAAATTACCCAGACCAGATAATTCGGTGATATATAAACTTTTATTTAGGTAGTAATAAGGCCCAATTAATATAGATCTCAGTTTAAATAGGCCCAATGTTGTAATAGGACACAGTTGTAATAGGTCCCAGTTATAATAGGTCCCAGTTATAATAGGCCCCAGTTATTATAGGCCCCATTTGTAATAGGCCCCAGTTGTAATAGGCCCCAGTTATAATAGGCCCCTAGTCCTAAAAGGCACAATACTAATGGGAAGTATTATTATTATTATTATTATTATTATTATTATTATTATTCTATGGTAGCGTCAGGGTATGGTAGCATCACTAGTTACCATGGCAGTGTCAGCAGTAGGCAGTGTCAGCAGTAGGGAAGTAGCGACAGTGATAATAACGTCAAGTGTCACCCACACTATGATAACAACTCCTGGTGACATGATAACCAAGATAATTGTCTCTTATCTTTTAATACGCGGAGGATAACTAACTATGAGGAGGAGGAATAAGAGGAAGGAGGAGAGGACGAATAGGAGGAGGATCAGAAAAAGTTGGTAGAGAAGAAGGAATAGAAAGAGGAGGCATAAGAGGAAGAATAGGAGGAGGAGGGGAATAGGATGAGGAGGAATAGGAAGAGGAAGAGGAGGATGAGACCTAATAGTAAATAAATCCAACAACAGGTAAACAACAGGTAAATAAATCGAACAACAGGTAAACAACGGTAAATAACTCCAATAACAGGTAAACAACAGTAAATAACTCCAACAACAGGTAAATAAATCGAACAACAGGTAAACAACAGGTAAATAAATCCAACAACAGGTAAACAACAGGTAAATAACTCCAACAACAGGTAAACAACAGTAAATAACTCCAACAACAGGTAAACAACAGTAAATAACTCCAACAACAGGTAAACAACAGGTAAATAACTCCAACAACAGGTAAACAACGGTAAATAACTCCAATAACAGGTAAACAACAGTAAATAACTCCAACAACAGGTAAACAACAGGTAAATAAATCCAACAACAGGTAAACAATAGTAAATAAATCCAACAACAGGTAAACAACAGGTAAAAACACAAGATAAATAAATCACCCATTAGACTATCACAATTCTTCTTCATTAACACCTTTATACCTTCCCTATACAACGTCCGGTCAAATTGCAATCTTTCAACATCTTGCAAGAAATACCTGTTGCAAAGATCACGAATCATCGGTGTTATAAGATTGTGTCAGAGTTCATGAATAACTAGTTAAATAACCACTAAGGTATGCAAATTGGTTATAATGACAGAAATGTGTATGCAAATTGGCTATAATGACAAACTTTGTATGCAAATTGGCTATAATGACAGAAACTTATATGCAAATTGGCTATAATGACAGAAACTTATATGCAAATTGGTTATAATGACAGAAATGTGTATGCAAATTGGTTATAATGACAGAAATGTGTATGCAAATTGGCTATAATGACAAACTTTGTATGCAAATTGGCAATAATGACAAACTTATATGCAAATTGGCTATAATGACAAACTTTGTATGCAAATTGGCTATAATGACAGAAACTTATATGCAAATTGGCTATAATGACAAACTTATATGCAAATTGGCAATAATGACAAACTTATATGCAAATTGGCTATAATGACAAACTTGTATGCAAATTAATTCTTCTTTGAATAATTTACACGTTAATAGTACAATGAAATTACAATTACCTATGTTAAATAAAACTTGAAGTAAACACAAAAACACCCTGATATATTTTACGAGGGAAATACGTTATCAGTTAAGTCAAGAAAGGCGGTGTTAGGGTGAGATACGAAGCCAAATATTTATTAGTTATTGTAGGTAATAATATTTCTCATCGCAGATTTTTTTTTTGCTATGGTTGAGAAAACACACACACACACACACACACACACACACACACACACTTATACGTACACAAACATAAACATTTTTATATGTGCACATCCAACACATGTTCATGGACACACACACACACACACCACATATTATACAACCAAGCGCACACACACACACACCACACACGTGTATATATATCCCAGCACATACATACACACCACACATACACAAATCCATGTAAATATTCACACATTCGTCGCGTACACACATACACATACATACACACAACACAGACGAATACGCAGTGATGTGAGAGGTTGAAGAGGGAGGGAGGGAGGGAGGGGAGGAGTCAGGGGGTGAGATCCATGGCTGTTGAAGAGGGAGGGGGGAGGGAGGAGGGGGGGGGGGTAGGTGGGAGGAAGGGTGGGAGGGGGATGGAAGAATAGTGGCTCTCAATAGGGGGGTTACCTGGGTCCATTAGCCCTCGGGTCCCTCCCTAAATCCGCCCCTTTTGACAGGCTGACGGTGGGGGGTCCCTACTCACTGTTACTGTGTGCCCACTGCTGCTGCTGCTGGTGGGGGGGGGGGGGAGATCGGAGGGGAAAGTGAGTAGGGGGGGATTGGAGGGGGGGGGAAGAGAGAGGAGTAAATACGGGAAAAGGGCAAGGGGGGAGTAGGGGAAAGGGAGAGGGGGTAAGTAATGGAAAGGGGAAAGGGAGATTGAAGTAGGGAAATAGGGGGAGGGAGGTAGGCAGGGGAGATCGGAGGGGAATGTAAGGGAAAAATGCATGGGGGGTAAGGGGAAGGTGGGAGGGGGACGGAGGAAGGTGGGAGGGAGGAAGAAGGGAGAGAGAGGGAAGAATGGAGGGAGGGTAAGAGAGAAGGAAGGAGGGGGCAGGGGAGGGGGATATAGGCGGTTGTGACAAGGATGGGAAGGAGAGGCAGAAGGACTAAGGGAAGCATGTGGAGTTAGGGGAGAAAAAGGGGGAGGTGAGACATAGGTGGTGATGGTGGTAGTAGTGGTGGTGAGGTACTGTAAGAAGCGATGGAACAAGTCGAGTGGGGTGAGAGGGATAGGTGATAGTAGAGAGCAATGGAGGAAAGGATAGTGAGGAAGAGGGGGGGGGGAGAAGAGAAGGAAAAGAGAAGAGGAGAGGGGAAGGAGAGAGGAGAGGGAAGGGGAGGAGTGAGGGGGGAAGGGAAGGAGTTGGAGGGGTGTGGAGGGGAACAGGAGAGGGAAGGGGAGGAGTGAGGGGGAAGGGAAGGAGTTGGAGGGTTGTGGAGGGGAGCAGGGGAGGGTCTATTGTCATCCCCATGCTAGAGAATCAGTTACTTATTATTCCCATTATGTACAGTGGGTCTTTCCTCCCCTTGTTTCCTCTGATGTGATTACTGTTGCTCTGTTTTGACGACTGAGGGGCGGAGGACCGTGGGGAGGAAGGCGGGGGGCGGGGGGGGGAGGGAGGGGAGTAGGGGTAGGGGGTGTTGTGGGGAGGTGGTGAAAAACAGTGGGGAGAGAAAGGAAAAAAAAAACGGATTGTTATTGTGTAAAGTTTCCAAAGGGATATTGAAGGAAAACTGAAACAAAAACAACTAAGAGATAAAATTAGGAGCTAAATAGGGGAGAAATGAAGTAAGGAGCAAATTAATTACAGTTTATATAATAGGGGACAAAAACGGACAAACTATTGGTAAACAAATAAACAATGGTAGACGAATAGTATAGACAAACAAACAATGACTCCAACGGCCTATGAGTTTACACCTTCCATAATGATAAACAAACATAAATATCCCCAAAAATAAAACAAAATTCAGGTTAATTAATTCATTTGCCGTGTTCCAGGTACTAAATGACCTTCTTCCTCGATAACTGTCTTAATAATTGATCGTTTTTCGGATATAATTTAAAATTTATTATCATCATCACTACTACTACGACTAATACTGCTACTACTATTATCACCGCTACCGCTGCTACTACTACTACGACAACTGATCACTGGTGTAGGGAGAGTTGGAGAGTCACATACCCTCTTCTCCTCCAACACCCACCCTTCCTCCATCACCACCCACCCTTCCTCTCCTCCAACACCCACCCTTCCTCCATCACCACCTTCCACACCTCTCCTCCATCTTCTCTCTGTCCTCCACACGGATATATAACACAACACATAAATTGACGATATCGGAACATCAACGAATTGGAGCTGAAGACAAAATTCCGTGGTTTGTTATCGGCGTTTCAACCATATCGGCAAAACGTTATGATATCGGGATGTTAAGGACTTGGAGATACATAACTTAGCGTAACGTTTGTAACTTTAAATTAAACTAAACTAACATTAATAAACTTCTGTTAAAGGATAAGGTTAAGGTATCACAACATTAACTTAACCTAACCTAATCTAACTGAACCTAACCTAATCTAACCCAACCAAACTTAACCTAATCAGGACTGGGGCCAATAAAGACTGGTTCCCAATCCTAATCAGTCCCTTGGGTTGGGGAAAAGGGGGGAGGGGAGGGGAGGGGGGAGGGAGGGGAGGGGAGGGAGGGGAGGGGAGGGGGGAGAGAGAGGGAGGGGGAGGGGGAGAGAGGGAGGGAGAGAGAGGGGGAGGGGGTGGGGGAGGGTAGTTGAGACTGGAATGCATTTGACCCATCATATTCTGTCACCCAAAAGAGCGTCAAAATTACTCTGAGACTCTACCTTAACCAGACACATTCCTTTATTCCTGAATTTATGGTTAAAATTACAGCATATAAAAAAAATACAAAATACTGAAAATCCAAGTGAATAGAGATTCGAAATGGGGTGAAGAGGGATTCGAACCCGGGTGAACTGCAGGGATTCGAAGCAACGTGAACAGTGACTCGAACTTGGTTAATCCTGTAATGGAGGCGACCCGAGAGAGAGAGAGAGTGTGTGTGTGTGTGTTCCGGGCCTCACACACGGATCTTTTTACTCTGAATCACCACATATACGTTCTTCCTCCCCAATTATGAATTCAATCCCGGTATATGAATAGTTTTTATCGGGGGTGGGGGGGGGGGTGGGGGAGGTAGGGGGCAGGATGGGAGGGGGTAGGGGGGGTAGGGGCAGGATGGGAGGGGGTAGGGGAGATAGGGGAGGGATGTGGGTGGGAGGAGAGGGGAATGAGAGAGGGATGAGGAGAAGCTGAGTTAAGTTAGGAAAAGGGAGGGGATGGGAGAGCTGATCCCCCCCCCCCCCTCTCATAAACATACTGGGGTGAGGTTTAAATTAATAAATAAATAAACACCTAAGTTAAAAAAAGAATACATACATACATACATACATACACACATACATATACAGTAAATACATACAAACACATACATATACAATATAAATATAAACAATTCATGTCCCCTACAATTACCAGAAAAAATACGATAATCACCAAAAAAACAAACAAAAAAAACAATAAATTAATGAAAATAAATAAACATGATAAAAAACAGAGGGACAAACAAATGAAAATAGACCGTAGTTGAACCGTTAATTTGTGGGACGATGCTCTGAATTAAATATTATATTGTGATTTAATTAACAAACGCAAAACAAAGAGTTATTCGCTCGTCATGCAGGGGTACGAGCATTAGGCTATGTAGTAGCTCTGGACCTGCCTGTGATTTGTCGAAAGTGCACGCGTATGTGGGTTATGATACACGCTGATTGGTCTGTGTTAGCCCTCCCTTCACTAGTTACCGCTTGTTATTCATTCACTCATTCACTGTCCTAAACTAGACCAACTTAGGTGAATATGAAATAGGGTTAGGTTAGGTTAGGTTAGGGGGTTTGCTTCCAGTTCTGGCCTCCCTGTCATCCTCCAACTCGCACCTCGACTACACCTCACCCTCCATTACACCTCACCCTCCACTACACCTCACCCTCGACTACACCTTACCCTCCACTAAACCTCACCCTCCACTACACCTCACCCTCGACTACACCTCACCCTCGACTACACCTCACCCTCGACTACACCTCACCCTCCACTAAACCTTACCCTCCACTAAACCTCACCCTCGACTACACCTCACCCTCCACTACACCTAACACTCGTAGGCTCCGAGCTGACCAAACACTCACTCCTTCACCGGATGTTATTATTAGAATGCTTTTAAAGATTCGGATACCTGAAGAGTCACTTTCCTAACCTAACCTAACACCTTCAAGTAACACGAAGGTGAAGTAACCTGGAGGTAGGGAACCGAATCTTCAGGTGATCCGAAGATTCGTAGTCCTATTCGGATCAAAACAGGGTATCATTATGAGAGCATTTTAACCCAACCATAAAGCAGGGTAGGGTAGGGTAGGGTAGGGTAGGGAAGGGTGCATCATGTTAAATAAGCAGGGGTGTTTAATCTTCAGGTGATACAGAAACAGACATAAAGCTTTCAGACGCATCTAATATATACCATCACTAACTCCCTAAGTCTCTTCCCCATACCCCTCCCTGCCCCCCCTCACCACCCCTCCCTCACTACCCCTCCCTGCCTCCTCACCTCCCTCACCACCCTGCCTCCTCACCATCCCTCCCTGTCTCCCTCACCATCCCTCCCTGCCTCCCTCACTACCCCTCCCTGAATTACCCTCACCGCCCCTCTCCCCCACCACCCCTCCCTGCCCCCTCCATGCCTCCCTCACCATCCCTCCCTGTCTCCCCCACCACCCCTCCCTGCCCCCTCACCACACCTCCCTGCCTCCTTCACCACCCCTCCCTGCCCCCTCCATGCCTCCCTCACCATCCCTCCCTGCCTCCTTCACCACCCCTCCCTGCCTCACCTCTCCCCCACCGAGCTTCAAGATGGAGAAGAGCTTCACTAATACCCACGAGTGTATATACTTAGTATTTAATGAGGCAGTTAGTGTAAGTGACCTGATTTGATGCTTCCTGGCCGAGTCCTTACCTGTTCCCCGACTCTCAACACCTGCCACAAATTATGCCCTCAATATGCAAATTATCAACGATATATAATTCATGTTCACATTCAATATTTACTTAAGGAGCGGTAAATCCCGGCAAGTTTTCAAACATCTGAGGATATTTACTGAAGATATTAGAGATTCTATAAAGTTTTTTCTTTTTTTTTTTTATAAGATCAAAATCTACGACGGGGAGGTGAGGTGGAGACGATGGTGGCGAGGGATGAGGAGGAGGGTTCCAGGCCAGCACTTACCTCTCTCGCGGATCTGCCACCTCATCATCCCTCCTTAGAGGCTGCTAAACCTCCACTGAGATCCATACATCATACTTTTGGGAGTGTGAGTCAATAATGTCAGATTACGCGGTCGATCTTCGCGCGGGAATACTCGGCAACCGCCAACCATGACGCCATATTGTTTCCCGCCACCCGCGACAGTGCTGCCAACACTACGTATACGGCCACAACCAGGGCAGCCAAACTAAACCCTAGTGCACGGGACGCTAAGGGTCGTTTCGCTTTGATTTGTCGTTCGGATGTTCCAGCGCCTCTCCCCGCCGCTTCTGCTATAAATAAAATGTAAATCATGATGTCTAACAAAACCAAATAAACGACCGCCATCATAATAGAGAAGGACAAAGGGGAGTCAGGGAAAATGGCGCACGTTACCCCATCAATTATACCATCACGTGACATAATGAGCGAGTGTGAGTGACTTGTTTGATGCTTATTATTGCCCGTGACCGCCGCCGCCGCCGCTAGTGACGTCTACCACCACCCCCTAAAGTCCTGTACTAACATTATATATCAACAACAACATGATTTTAAACCCGAGAAAATTCGATCTATATTCTGATAACCTGGGAAGAGAAATCCATCACTAGCAAGACGCGTCCAGGGGGTGTGTGTGTGTGGAGGAAGGGGGAAGGGAAGGGGGGGCGGAAGGGGGGGGGGGCAGACAGCACGATATAGGTGGTAAGGGGATAAGGAGAGGGGGGAACACACTCTTCATATGTTCCATTTATAAGGGATGGGTGTACCCGGACTGACACACACACACACAGACCCTCCTAAGGCCTCGCTAGACGTGTCCCCATCCGCCCTGGGCACAGCCATTGAGGACTGGAGTGTGTCCCAACCCTGAGTATGTCCCACGACCCCCCCCCCCCCACACCCCCTTTACCAGCTGCTCCGTTGTAGAGGGGGGGGGGAAGGTGCTGGGGTGTAGTGGGGGGAGGTGCTGGGGTGTTGCTGGGATGTTCTTACTTGTGCTGGGGATGTTGACAAGGGTGGTGGTGATGGTGGCAATGGTGGTGATGGTGGCAATGGTGGTGATGTTTGGGGGGGGGGGGGTGATAAGTCTAGGATGTAAAGTGTCTTACGTGGGAGTAGCAAGAGTGTTGACGCTGAGATGATGGTATGGATGATGGTATGGATGATGGTATGGATGATAGTCAGGATGATAGATACAGACTGATGGACAGGTAATCAGAAACGTGATATTGTAATTGAGGAAATAGTTATTATATTTAGTTCATGAATTCATACGATATTTACAATAAGTCTTACTGTTAATATTTCGTTAATGTTAAATGTGTATAATTTTATGGTAAACGACCAGGATGTTAAGTGTAGTTTAAATTGACAGTCAGAGGTATTAACTCCACCCAGTTTGGTTAATGGTGGGTGTTAATGGTCCCAACCTTAAGTAACCATTATGATCACGCCCCGGTATTAAAGGTTAGGTGTTGAATGGCGTCTAGTAGGGATAAATAATAAATTTAAGGCCTAATAAGACTGGGGTCGATTAGGATCTATTAGGATTAAAGTCTATAAGGACTGGCGCCTATTAAGACTGGAGTCTATTATAACTGGGGCTTATTATAACTGGGGTCTATTATGACTGGGGTCTAATAGGACTGGGGCCTATCTAACCTGCAGCCTCGTAAGCATCGTCAATAAGGACCCAGACACTGTACAGTACCCGTCAGTGGTGGTCAAGGGAGAGGACAACCTGTCAGTGTGCCTCTTGTACTGTGACCTCGACTAAGACAACACACGGGGCAGCTGAAGATTAACCACCCCCAAGATCCTTTCACTTTAAGATTAAATATCGTAATCATAACGTAAGCTCTCCCAATTCAAACTAACCTAACCTAACACTAATTAAACACTAACCTAACCTAACTTAACCTAACCTAACACTAATTAAACACTAACCTAACCTAACCATTAAACACTAACCTAACATTAACAAACACTAACCTAACATCAACAAACACTAACCTAACATTAACAAACACTAACCTAACCTAACCTAACCCCCCCCCCCCCCTCCCCACCAGTTTGCATTAGAGTAGTTAAAGTAGGGGGTGGGGGATTAATATTTAGGTGATTAAACAAAATTATAAACTACCATACAGCTCGTCTAGTGAAGGAGTAACTCTGGTATAATACGTGTATGTTTGTTTACTAATACTGTATATATAAATTTCCTCAGACAGACATACAGAAAATCCCTCACAAATATAAGACACAAAACACAAATACAAAAATAATAGAATACCAGAATTAAAGTTATAAATGAATAAATAAAAATAAAGTAATAATTATCGTTACTCAAATCATAACTACGGGCTTATCGTGACCTTAGTGTGACAATGAGAAGAGGTCAGAGGTCAAGGTCAAAATAATATACGAGATTTATACGTTTTCAATACTCCTCGTGTTCATTGTATTCTGGGGAGTCCATCAGTTGTAAAAATCTCGGCTTGACAGACAGACAGATAGATAACAAAATCCAATACCACGCTAAATATACAAAGTTAATCAAGAGATAATCATTAATTAAAACCCTCTTGGAAAAAAAAAAGGTATCCCTCACGGTCGTAAAACAAACAAATATCCAGCAGTCAGGTCAGCAAAGGCGCAAATGAAACTAAATAAACACAACCTTTAAAAAATAGATTAAATTATGTTTATTGCGAATACCTAGAGAGAGAGAGAGAGAGAGAGAGAGAGAGAGAGAGAGAGAGAGAGATTTTGGGGTGTTTCAGGGAGGGGGGTGTTTGGGGTGGGGGTTTGGGGAGGGGATTGTTGGGGGGGGGGGTGGTTGGGGGGGGGGGTGTTGAGGGGTGTGGGTGTGTTTGGGAGTGTGTTGATGTATACAGTATGTGTGTATATGCAGGTCTGTCTCAACATGTGTATACACCCCCAAGATAATGACTCTATTACGGCGAACTATATTTAACTACCAATTACCTGGCTCCCTAAAATACCACTAAACACAAAGACATCATCATTAAGTGATCACAATCTAAGAAACTGTAAGCACAAGAAAATAACAATAATTACAACCAAGAATAAATCACCGTAACTGCATCTTGTGTCACTAGTATTTCATAACGTAGATTATAGTAAATATCTATTAAATAAAAATAATTCACATTACGAGGAAAAAATCACCGAGTGGTTAGGTGATTGAAGCTTCACTCACATATGTATCACAATTATTTATTTGTTCAAATATCATTGTATATTACATATGTACAAAAATCACTCTTATATGAAACTGTTAAATTACATAACACACATCATTTCATGACTGGTGGACGACTGACAACAAACAGCTGACAAATTACTCCATTATGATCCTTAACACCTGGCTCGATAAGGCTCACATTCCCATCGTCTTAATACCGAAGGAGGAATATTCGACCTTATCGTCACGTGTACAAGAGGTCACAACACAGCAGTCGGAAGCATGAATATAATAAATTCCTGATAATAATAATGATGATAATAATAATAATAATAATAATAATCATAAGAAATCTACATGCATCTCAATGCTTTGGAGCTGAAACTTTTTGGGAAAACACAAAAGTATCGCTCAAGGAATGACGTGGAGGCAACTTGTACACTCCCCTCCCCTGCGCACACACACACACACACACTCTCACTCTCTCTCTCTCTCTCTCTGTCCTGCCCCCTCCTGGCCTTTGCACGTGGTCGGTCGCCTTCTTCAGTACGTGGTGGCGTCGTCGTAAGCGTGGTAGCGGTGAGCACGTGGTTGATTATGAAGTGTAAAAAAATCAATTTATGTAAAAGTCTTCATATTTTCTTCACCTTCAGTTCCTGACGTAAAGTGTGTTAATTTGTGATCACTTTACACGCGCAGCATCTGAACTCTACCACGTGCACTTCCTCAACAAGACCACGTACAGTTCTCGGTCACGACACAAACGCAACTTCATAACTTTGGCACGAGGGAACACTATGGCGGCGTGCACGCAGAGCCGGGTGCTGGTGGGCCTCTCACACACACACACACACACAGGGGGTGGCGGCTGCTCCACATGATATGTTACTCAGGTCAACATCAACAGTGATCACGGGTGTGTGTTCGCTCCCTGGGTCAACAAAGAGATGTAGGCTATTTTGTCGTACATAACTTATAGGAACATCCTAAATTAAATATCTTTGGCGTCTTACACTGATACACTCAGGGGTCCGTGATACACTCAGGGGGTCCGTGATACACTCAGGGGGTAGGGGGAAAAATATAAAAATGAAAGAGGTTAATGAGATTTTTCTTGAACAAGGTACTGAAGGGAGGAGAAGTTGCTAAGCTAACTTTTGTGACACAAGAGACAGCTGGTGGCACTATGTTTGTCCCGTCACTGTCCTCCCCCTCTGTAGCTCTCCCTCCCCCTGGCCCAGGGACTCACTCTCTCTCCTCCGGTCCTTCACTGGCACCTTGTCCCTGGCATACTGAGGGCGCGGTGTCCCCTCCCACCCAGTGGCACAGGTTGGGGGTCAGGGCCGCAGGCGTCACATGGGCCGCCCTCTCATCCACCATATTAGAGGCCCTGGGCCACACTGCGGCAGAGGTGAGCCACAGTCATGCACTGGGCCACACTGGGCCGACTCACAATAGTTTTGACATTTAACACACGTGGGCGTGGGTGTGGGCGGCGTGAGAGCATCACACGTCCTTATCCATAGGCGGGCGGGGTTCAGGTCGATGGGGTTCTGGCCGGGCCAGTTCATGGCGGGGTAGGTCACGGGGCAGGTCGCGGGAGATGTCTGGCCGTAGAGCCTCGGGGCGCGAGATCTCTGGTCGTCCTAAGTCGTGTCTGGAGAGGTCGTGTACGAGGGGTGAGGGAGCCAGTAGACTGGCGGTGGTCACGTCGCTAAGGCTGACGGGAGGAAAGCCCGCGGCCAGGGACTTGGTGTAGGAGTAGGAGAGGAGACTCTCACTGACGCTGTGGGGGATGTAGGGGTAGGAGGCGTGGGGGAACAGCGGGCGGGAGTAGGGGGACCCCTCCAGGTGCAGCCCCCGCGCCATGCCCCCTCCCATCATTTTACCAGCGCCTCCGCTCAGTCCGCCTAAGCCGCCCGCACTGCCGCCGCCCACACAGCCTGACGTGGCCATGTCTGCGAGGGACCAAATACGAGGCTTAGGATGTGCGACGTCGGTGGGCGGTATCCCAGGAGAGCCGGCGCCGGTGCCGCCCGCGCCCGTACTAGACCGCCCACCTTCCACATCCTTCTTGTCCTTCTCACCGTCGCTGAACAGAACTGTGGAATAAACAACACACGTTAACAAAGAAAAACAAACTAAATCTATCTCCCTCGAGGTCAAGAAACAACCTTGAACTTCTCCCTTAACCAAGTAATCACAAGACTCGTGTGAGGTCGACCTTGAGGTGATCGTCCTGCAATAGCGCGACATTTAACTCAGGCCCGTCAGGAAGCTGTCAGGTAGGGTGTCACATCCGACACTCCTTCACACATGGCAGGCTTCACCCCCCCCCCCCCTCTACCTTTAGGCGCTGATGGTATGACTAAGAAGACTCAACATTAAGCAGCAACGCCCCGAGACAAGACACGGTACGTCATCAAATGTTAAGACACTTACTATCTTTATCATCTTTCTTATCATCATCGTCTTTGTCATCTTTATCGTCGATCTTTTCGTCGTCTTTATCATCGTCGTCGTCATCATCTTCGTCGGTCTTGCTCCTGGGTTCCCACGTCATCTTGTTCTCTTTTTTCAGCCGCCGACGTGCATTGGCGAACCACGTCGACACCTGTAACGAGGAGGGAGAGAATGACGATGAGTTCACATTGAATATTGACAAACGGGAGAGCTTGGTGAATGAGAAGGCCGTGAAGTGCACCCAGCCTACCACCATACACCCTCCCTCTACCACCATACACCCTCCCTACCACCATACACCCTCCCTCTACCACCATACACCCTTCCTCTACCACCATACACCCTTCCTCTACCACCATACACCCTCCCTCTACCACCATACACCCTCCCTCTACCACCATACACCCTTCCTACCACCATACACCCTCCATCTACCACCATACACCCTCCCTACCCACCATACACCCTCCCCTACCACCATACACCCTCCCTACCACCATACACCCTCCCTCTACCACCATACACCCTCCCTACCACCATACACCCTTCCTCTACCACCATACACCCTCCCCTACCACCATACACCCTCCCTACCACCATACACCCTCCCTCTACCATCATACACCCTCCCTCTACCACCATACACCCTCCCCTACCACCATACACCCTCCCCTACCACCATACACCCTTCCTCTACCACCATACACCCTCCCCTACCACCATACACCCTCCCTTCCACCATACACCCTCCCTACCACCATACACCCTCCCTACCACCATACACCCTCCCTCTACCACCATACACTCTCCCCTACCACTATACACCCTCCCCTACCACCATACATCCTCCCCTACAACCATACACCCTCCCTCTACCACCATACATCCTCCTTCTACCACCATACACCCTCCCTCTACCACCATACACCCTCCCCTACCACTACACACCCCCCTAACACCATCACTACCAATCTTCACTATACTATCATTCATCACCACCACCACTACCATTCATCACCATCACTAATCACCACCACCTGCAGGAGGAGGAAGTCGTACCTGTGTGAGGGTCATCTTGGTGATAATGGCCAGCATGATCTTCTCTCCCTTGGTGGGGTAAGGGTTCTTCTTGTGCTCGTTCAGCCACGCCTTCAACGTCGCCGTCGCCTCCCGGGTGGCGTTCTTCCTGCGGGCGGCGTCGAGACCCACGCCATAACTGTGTGAGGAAGAGACTGTGGGTTAGTAGTCGTCATACAGGTACAGGTAACTTACACTAATAAAGTAAAACCTCTCTTTAACGGACTATATGGAGAGGAAAGTCCGTTATATCGAGGGTCTGTTAAATGTGAAACCCCCATTTAACGGATTATATGGAGAGTGAAGTCCGTTATTTGGAGGTTTCACTGTATATTGTCATGTTTCAGCAACTCAATAGTAAGGGTCTGGCGGTAAGAGGCAATGACTGTACGCCAGGGTAATGCAGTGATTCTGACGGTCCATTATTCTCATTATTATGATTAAGCTGCCGTATAGATCATAATCCAACACAAAATACAAGTTAACTGTAATTATGTCTTATAAATTACGATAAACAAATTAAGAAGTGATATTAATTTGTCCTTAGATAGACATAACAAGTAAAGTCTTAAGAAATATTGACAACTTCAAAAAATGGATTCTTCTGTTAATCTGATAATTAATTAAATACAAAAATCACAAAATATGTCAAGGTTCAGATTCCCCAACAAAATCGTACGTTAAATTTTACTCCCTAAGTGGCGATACGAGAACACTATGGAGCAAGAGTACAGTCAAAGGAATATTACAACGCCATGTTAGTTTGGACACGATCAGATGCGTTCTCACATCACCAGATAGAGGAAGAGAATTTAACGTACGAACCTTTGTGCATCTGGCCCCAGGACGCCTAGAGGAGGGTGGACTAACCCGGCGAAGGGGTAGGAGGCGAGGGCGGTGTCGTAAGGGTAGTAGACGGACGGATAGGGCCAGGTGGGGGCCATTGGGGACGCTGCCAGAGAGTCCTTCAGCTCAAGTCCCGCTGCCTGAAGGAGGAAGGGAGAGGTCGGGAAGGTAGGTTAGCTCATATCAATATAGTGCTATACTGGCTTGTGTGGTGGTACTGTGTGTTGACATGAATTAATATTATAGAAATGTTCACTATTATCAATATTCTATACATTATTACTGTCATTATTATTATTATTAATCTCACCGTCGGAGAATAGAAGGCGGACTGCTCGCCCCCCAACGTAGGCAGTGGGTAGGGCGTGGGCTGGTCTGAGTAGGCTGCCGGAGAGTACATGACTGCCAGGTGGGCGTGCGAGAGTGTGGGCGTAGGAGCCGCTGAGACCGTGGGCGCGGTAGGCGTAGGGCTCAGCTGGGTGCCGCTAACCAAAGGGGTCATCCAATCTGTAAACAACAGAAAAATATATATAAAAATCAATGCAAAAATTAATATAATATTTTGATTAATTAATAAAAAAATAAAGAATAAATTTTACAGGAAATAAACTCGAACTAGAAAAGAAATTGAAGAAAAAAGAAATATAAAAAAAAATAATGAATTAAAATCTTGATAAAATTACCCAAAATAAAGTACAAATTTACTCACAAAATAAATACAAAATTACACATATAAAAACGTAAAATAAACAAATTAGAAATCTTTAAAAGAATAAACAAATGAAATATACAGTATACAAAGAATTTAACAAGGGAAGGAAAATTATACATGGTCGTCAAGTCAAATCAAATACACTGAGAGAGAGAGAGAGAGAGTCCTCAGTATCTCCAAGAACCACTTTAAAGTAGGAGAACTCGACCTTCCTTCTCCACCACCACCACCACCACCATCTCCACCTTCCTTCTCCACCACCACCACCATCTCCACCTTCACCACCTCCTCCTCCTAGCTCCTAAGAAATAAATCTACAGAGGAGGAATAAAGTGGGCGTATGGGCGGAGATCAGCCCCTAGGAGACCCACCCGCCCATAAATCCACTCCACCTTGTTGGGACTGACAGCGAACTACCTACAGCAGGACCCGGATAATGTAATAGCAACTCAGTGTAATCCCTATCGGCTGCCCAGTTATCCGGAGACAACTACCCGACCACCCGATCGTAAATCCGTTCTTGGGATTGAGAGGGAGTGGGAGATGGAGAGGAGAGGGGAAGAGAGGGTGAAGAGGGGGAGGAGAGGGGGGGAGGAGAGGGGGGGAGGGGAGGGGAGGAGAGGGGAGGAGGAGGAGAGGGGGATTCACAAGTGGATTAATTAATGGGGGATTTTCAACGATGGGAGGAAGAGGGAGAGAGAGGTGTGTGTGTGTGTGTGTGTGTGTAGTAGACAATGTATATATGTATGTATAGGTTATGTGTAGATGAATGCACTGTGTATATGTATGTTAGTGAAGTGTATTGAGTTATCGTATACATATGTAAGGGAGAATTATGTAGCCTGCAATGTAAATATATAAACAGGTACAGTACATGTATGAGTGTGAAGTGTAGTGTATGTATATATGTATGTATGTACAGTATGTATGTATGTATATATGAATATCGTATGTAATGAATTATTTACCGGTATCAGAGAGAGAGAGAGAGAGAGAGAGAGAGAGAGAGAGAGAGAGCAACAACTACTACAAGATTTCACAATAACTACCAGGCATGAAGGGAGGGAGGGAGACAGAGAGACAGGGAGGGAGACAGAGAGACAGGGAGGGAGGGAGGGAGGAAGGGAGACAGGGAGGGAGAGAAGACCTAGCACCCTACACATCACAGTACACCACCTTCAGATAAAACACAGTTAACTTGACTAAGACATGAGAGATAACGCGTGTTTGTGTTTACTGTATGTATGTATGTATGTATGTATGTAAATGTATATTCCGAGACACGTATATATACACATAAATATACCAACATACATAATACAAAACTATACACAACAAATACGCAATTACCACTTAACAAACATCAAGAATAACATGCGTCTATAATACCTGAACTTATAAGACATATATAAGACTTAACGCGAAATATTAAATTATAAACAAAATGGTGAATTGACGCACTATTTACGCATTATTTTATACGCTTGAACCTATATGACCAGAAACACTTATATACGCCGTCGGTGTATATCCCTAGTTATACTATTGAGGTGCATATAAATAAAGCATCATATAACCGAACCTATAACAGTGATATAGTATAATAGGGGAGATTATATATATATAACCCTATAACACACAACCGATGGGACAACACGTATCAATTACAGGAATGAAAATATACGCCATACGCACTAAGTATATACATATGAATTACTTGTATTATAGACTAGTTGGCCGAGGGAGATATATTATATGCGTAAATTATATACTGTAGTGTTTGGTTGAGATGGACGATGAATGTAGGGGGAAGCCGCTATACGCAGTACATGAAGCAAGGGGCTAAGCTATATACGCTTACGCAATACACGAGACAAGGCGATAAGCTATATACGCAATATATGAGGCAAGGCGCTAAGTTATATTCGCAATACACAAAGCAAGACGATAAGCTATATACGCAATACATGAAGCGAGGCGATAAGCTATATACGCAAAACATAAAGCAAGGCGCTAAGCTATATACGCAATACATGAAGCGAGGCGATAAGCTATATACGCAACATGAGACAGCGCTGAGACATATATACGCAAAATGTGATAAGACGCTGAAAAATAGGCAATACATAAGGCAAGGGGCTAAGATATACGCACTATGAAACAGAACGCTGAGACATATACGCAATATGTAATAAGGCGCTGAGAGAAACGCAATACGCGGTAAATATCTGAGAGGCAAACGTTTGATCAGTTAGGTGGAGGAAAATAACCCAAAAGCTCATGAATTATAAACACAGGAGCGGGGGTTTAAACTGATGAATTTATACGCAATACGCATGAGAGAGAACAGAAGTGAAATCATCGCTATTTTTGTGGTTGACATTTTAGAGGATTTACGCACTAATTATAACATAAAATACACAGCTGTAATGTTCATATTTGTGTATTGATTTGAATGTATATAATGCGTAATAAGTATACAGAAACGAAATAATGTTATGATTAATTGAAGCTAACTAATAAATCCTTTACGCAATACAATAAATCCATACAGCGTATATTACACATATTACGGTAAAAAATACAAACTAAAAATACGTATTGAATTATAAAAAAATATACTCAATATAGACAATAAAATATTCCTTTATCATTACCAGAAAAAAAATATTAGGATTGTAAAAATATCTGAGGATTTAAAAATAACTATTTATCACATAATGTTAAGAGGAAACAAGTAGGGAAATGATATGAAGGAGACGCGATGGTAGAGAGAGAGGAGGAAGAGTTTTGCGCCGTCTAGTACAAGCTCTGGCGTGTAAATAATTGATAAGACATCGCAATGTACTCAAGTGTGTAAGACAATATGATACAAGGAACATACTCGGGTGTGTAAGCCGCTCTTAATACAACATGTCCAGGTAATAGCGTTATAATGGCAACACACTGGGCCAAGACGACAATAATGAGGTGGGAATGATATCATTTACCGCCTGTGTTATTCATGTGTTGTGTATGTATACTGTATGTGTTGTGTATGTATACGGTATGTGTTGTGTATGTATACGGTATGTGTTGTGCAATATACCCCCTCTACCTTCATATAAGTGAGTATATATATAATAGCCGACTCCGATGATGAACCGCCGCCCCAGCCGAGGTAATATCTCCAGTTTTAACATCAACACTGTCATCAGAGCGCCCTTACGCCTATCTACCCACACTTACGCCCATTTAGTTACACAAAGTTGTAATAAAACTCAAAAGAAAAGAAAGAAGAAAATCTTGGCGTAGTGCCGGGAGGCGAGCGTCGGCAGCGCCTTCTTCAGGAGCGCCGGGGTCGTAAAGAGGGAGGTGGGCGGCGCGGCTACCATCTCGTCGCTGCTGGCCCACTGATGAACCCGATAACCCCACTCGATTACACGTGATAATTAGATGTTGTCTAAGATAAGGAGAAGACGACGCAGATGACCCCCCCTCCCGCCTCCTCCATTAGCACCTACAGTCATAAACTCGATCCTCTATGTTTTTGTTTTTGGTCGGGCTTCGTTGGGTTGGATTCTCATGGTCCGATTCCAATCTGGTCGGTCGGTTGTTTCATCATGGCGGAGTTTTTCCCTCCCTAAGTCGTAATGCTCTTCCGTAATTGTTTTATATTTCAAAATCGCGAGTAAATAATGATTATATTTCACGCCAGACTCCGCCCATCTCCCGGATACAGGCGAACCACCTCACCTTAACTTATGATACGGAATCCCCTTCATTACTGGGGTAGGTAATCACAGACTCCCGCAGTTATAAACAAATGAATAACAAGAACCGCCGCCCAATCCTGTTTGGAGACGAAGTTGCTGCCGCCATAAAGTTTTAGATGCTCCAGGTCGTCAGGTCAAGTGTGTCTGGACTGTCTCAAAGGACGCCCGCCATCCTACCCTCCCCGGAGCTTATAATTAGCCAGTTAGCACATCTACCGGGCAGTTTCCAAGAGGTTTTCCCGGCTACCGTGTGCTAGAGGGAATAAAAGGATAGATGGGACGGGGCATGTGGGAGGGAGGGTATAGAGATGGAGGGAGGGAAGGACCAGCGTGGAGGAGACAAGAGAGAGAGAGAGAGAGAGAGAGAGAGAGAGAGAGAGAGAGAGGGATGGACAAGGTTTATGGTGATGGCTGTGAGGGCCTGTCTGGTTGACTACGGTGATGGAGTGACTGATTGGAAGGATAATGATGATGGTGATCGTGAAGCTGTCGGGCAAAGGTGTAATCCAGGTAATGATTATGAGGATTGTGAAGTGTGGTGCTGCTGTGATCATGACGATGGTGAGGACATTGTTGCTGATGGTGATGCTATACGGACGACACACCAACATGACAACGTACGGGTAAAAAGGACGATTCATGCTCAGTGTACGTGATGGGATGAAGAAGGAAGAGAGAGAGGAGGCGGGGAGGGGGATGCTGTGGTGATGTTTACGAATAATGTTGAGGCGACACTAAGCACAAAATGATGTTGGTGAAGTGTTGATTTTATGGATGTTGAAATGTTCTTGTACGTGATGAAGAACGGAGAGAAATGAGGAGGTGAACATACAGACGGATGTTGACAGTAATGATAAAGGTAATGTTTTGGTTGGTAATGTGATAAGGCAAATGGAATAACCTGTAGCTCTGAAATAAAGGAAAATAAATAAATAATAATAATAATAATAATAATAATAATAATGATGATAATGATGATGATACTACTACCGAGAATGATAATGATGATGATGATGATGGTGAAATGATGAATACTAAGGCAATGATGATGATGATAGTGAAGGAAGGTGGTTAATGTAGTGTAAATAATTATTAAAATTTACTCTAGTCGGTAAGCTGAATTCATTATGTTAAATTACCAATAACAAGACAAAACACACACACACACACACACACACGTAAATACATACACAAATCAAACTATTGATTACAAATACGTAATTAATTATTCATTTAATTACACACTTTACCATGAGTTAATTTTTGTTATTGTTTTTGTTTTGTCTGTATTTGTTGTTGTTTTTATTTGTATTTTGTTTGTATTTCTCGCAGTACAGACACCATATACACCTTAGTATTTACCTGTCTACACCCCGATTACACCTTCGTTCTGGTAATTAATATACACCCAACACGAACCATCTCCCTCCTGTAACACCCCGTCTCTCGCAGCGGCCATGACTACCACCATAACTACTACTATTACTACTACCACAACAACTATTACGACCACCTATAGCTCTTAACTTAATGCTATCGCTTCTCATTTAGTTCTGCCACCACCACCACTACTACGACCACTACCACTACTACGACCACAACTAATACTACTATCACTACTACTGCTACCAATACTACTACTACTACTACTACCATCTTCATCCACTCCTTACTTAACTCAACACCATCCACTGCCTGTGTCTTATTTAGAGCCATCACCACCACCGTCACACACACACACACTGCCACCATCACCGTCACCCAGTGCCACCATTGCCGTCGTAACTCACTGCCTCTGCCAACACCACTGTCTACCTCAATAACCACCACCGTCGCTCACTGCCACCATCGTCGCTCAGTGCCACCACCGTCGCTCAGTGCCACCACACCACCGTCACACACTGCCACCACCATCACTCTATGCCACCATCGTCACTCAGTGCCACTTCCACCTCGTAGCAACATAAAAAATGCAATGAATCGAATCACAGTTTCAATTCGTCAATTACAAAACAACCAATTAAAAGAAAAGTGAAACATACGAGGCTAAAACATAAACCCGGACAATTACCCCAACAGGCGGGCGGTAATGACCAAACAACGCAGTTAAATCTGTGTCGTTCTGATTTGCATATAAACAACTATCCACCGTAATCATTCGCACCCTCTGAAACAGCGGACGGCAGCGGCGGCGATGGGGTGAAGGGCGCTGAGGAGGGACGGGAAGGCGCTGCAGAAAGAGGAGGGAGGGAGGGAGGAAGGGAAGGGAGGGCACTGTAGAAAGAAGAGAGACGGGACTGCGGAAAGAGGAGGAAGGGAGAGCGCTGCGAAAAGAGGGATAGAGAGAGGGCGCTGTGGAAGGGCGTGACAGCCTGCATTAGAGGGGCGACAGGACGCTGTGTAGAGACAAGAGAGCGGGAGGCCAGGCGCTATGGAGGGGTGGTAAGCAGCCACAGTTGGGAGAGGGGAAAAGTACACGGATTCCAAATTGGAGATTAACTTAGAGAATTATCAGGGACGCCTCAGCAAGCGCCATGACACCAGGATCAGTGGAAGCCGAAGCTGTGAACGATGGGGAACACCGCCTTGTTCCCCTGGCCACCTCAGGGCTCAGCGTCACTTGTAGCGGCAGGGGCTCAGCGTCACTTGTAGCGGCAGGGGCTCAGCGTCACTTGTAGCGGCAGGGCTCAGCGTCACTTGTAGCGGCAGGGCTCAGTGTCACTTGTAGCGGCAGGGCTCAACGTCACTTGTAGCGGCAAGGGCTTTGCGTCATTTGTAGCGGCAGGGGCTCAACGTCATTTGTAGCGGCAGGGCTCAACGTCACTTGTAGCAGCAGGGGCTTAGCGTTATTTGTAGCGGCAGGGGCTCAACGTCATTTGTAGCGGCAGGGCTCAACGTCACTTGTAGCAGCAGGGGCTCAACGTCATTTGTAGCGGCAGGGGCTTAGCGTCATTTGTAGCGGCAGGGGCTCAACGTCATTTGTAGCGGCAGGGCTCAGCGTCACTTGTAGCAGTAGGGGCTCTACATTACTGCTGGTGTCACACTAGGAGGGGGGGGGGGGGGTGAACCCTTGTAGGAAGCTGTCAGGGTTCAACACTGATAGGACAGCAACAGCGAGTACCAGCTCCTCCAGGGCGCTAATGTGATATAACACCAGGGCTTGTCGGGGCGCTGTTATGGGGCGTACACACACACACACACACCTAAGGCTAGACACAGTGGTGAAGGTGACCAGTAAATGATAGAGGAGATCTTTAGGAAGGTGAAGTCATGACGGGTTCGCTCTCAGATACCATCACTACCCTGACAGGACACATCGATCTCCACCACCGGCCAGAGAACGACAATATATTCATGTTAAACCTCTCGACGCCTGCAGATAATAAGACACGAAAAACATTGGCTTAGATTTGGTTCCCCCCAGAGTGAAAATTTAGCGAGAGGCGGCCCTTTGTCGTGGCTGTTTGGGGGGGGGGGGGGGGGAGGACCGCATAATGGCTGGTTGTCTCCCTGGCATGCATTTAAATGAGTTCTTCTTGGTGGTGTGATTAATGCTTCCTCGTTTATTACACGTCGTACCTCTCCCCTCCCACCCCCCACACGCTATCCCACTTCTGAACAAAAACACTAAAAACATGAAATGACTTTTTGTCAACGATCGCAAGTATATATATATATATTTTTTCCTCTCTCTCAGTCATATACTCTTCCCCGTGAGTATACTGTATATTGTTTGGACCATAAAAATAATATCTTCCTCGTATATCAGAATAACAAATCACTACACACGAATGACTTAAAAATACAAAAAAAAAATAGACTGTGTACTCAATGTTGGTGCCGCCCGACCTCAAAAATCCCAGCGGGGCGAGACGGTCTAAATGAACTTTTGTCTCCCTCTTGAAGTCTCTTAGCTGCTCGTGTCTCAAACTTGGCCGAGTTAGTCCGCAGAGTGGCGGTGAGACAGCGGCCAGGGTCACCACCACCTCGTTGGCTGGATTTACCGACGGGACAACGGGCCGGGATTTCAACATGTGGCAGAAGCGATTTATCCGGAATTAACCCCAAGTTTTTATCCATTAAATCCACATTCTCAGAGGCTTGCTTTGAGGGTTCAGGAGGATTATATGGAGTCATCGACAACCACCCAGATTCTAAATGGTTATATAATTAAACCTGGGTAATTCTTTTATACTGAATGATAAACAAGACTTAGATAATATTTACGTTGTACTGCAGAGAGTCAAGTTACTACGTACTGATAAAGGAGGGTGTTTTTTTTATATACACGGCAGTTATGAGTTTATATACTAATAATAATTAAAATATATTTGTTACCCGCGATGACGTCACACCGGTTCCTCCCCATCGCGCTGCTTGAATAAATATCATAAATAAAGGAACAATTAACTAGTATTTCTTCTAATATAAATAAGTCTTTAACACCATCACTATCACTCACACCATCACCCCCAGCGTCACTATCCCACTCCGTCACATCTCCAACCGTCACACACCGGCGGACGGAAGGAAGGACGGAAATTCTACCGCCTTGGTCATCAATAAACCACAGATGTCCCCTACAGGATACACACTCCACGGGTCTCACAACTCTAATTCGGATCCACAGCTGCGTCACGGGGTCGGGTCGGGTCAGCGGGTAGGGTCAGCGGGTAGGGTCAGCGGGGAGGTAATAGACCAGAGAGGTGAAAATAAACCCCATAATTAAGGGTGTTGATTGAGTCTTGGTTTGTCACTGTCGGTGGGAGGGACGTCATCCTCGGCTGACAGTCTTGTGGGGGCGAGGATGTGGGTTTGTTTATCCTGGTTTTGGTGACGACGGGAGGACGAGATAAGGGAGATAGTCTTTTTTTTCCTGATGGTGAGAGATGAGAGAAGCTGAGAAACTTTGAGAGATTTTCATCGCGTTAAACTGTGTTCGTTTAGTTTAAAGTTGTAGCTTGTTTGAGTACACCCTCCCCCCCCCCCCCCCACACTGATATGTTGATGATGATGATGATGGTGATGATGATAGTGATGATGGGTAGCGACGTGGCCTGGCTGACGCTGGCACCACACTCACACATGTCGCCGGGGTTGACCACCACTCGTGCGGGAGGGCAGGTCCTGGGATCACCACCACCACCACCACACTTCCTCCACGGGTTCACCGCCACATTTTCAAGAGCGTGAGGAAAATTAAAACAGTTTGTGTGGTCAGGTGGCGACGAGGAGCCCCAGGAGTGCCAGCAGAACAGCCCGCGCCAGCCCCTTCACACGCTGGACTGGAGAGAAAAACTGGTGGTTCCCGACACTCAGTTCACCATAACACTTATAATTCGGCGGTGATCGTAAACACAAATGCACAGGGTTTCACTACAGTAAGTTCAGCTCGAAGAAGATCTTTACCTTAGGAGTAAACGTTCAAGTTGTGGATGTATGAACAAGTTGAACTTGTGGCACGAGTTGTAGGTGACTTGCTATCACCTCCGCTACATAGAGTTGACGCTGTAAAAGTGCGTGTCCTACAACGGGAACACGAGTGAACACTATGTAGTCCAACCATTTTTCTGCTACATCACTTTCGGAGGCGGGATTAGGGCGGAGTCTGGCGGACTTGGGCGGGGTTCCACGAATCTCCACCAATCAGGGAGCGGGATACAGACACTGTCGACGCACGGAGAGAGGGGTGAAGTGGACTCAGGCGGTGCCTTCTTTTATTATTTATTTTGTCTTGTAAATAGTAAATTTATTACAGAAAAATAGATAGGAAAGCCCAAAGAATACAACAAACTTTGTACCTAAGAGTTACAAACAACTTTAACTCCCTCATTGACAATCAAAAAATACCTAAGTCCATTTCCCATATACCTACTGTGTGCACTAATTGATTGAGCCTGAGCCGGAATCGATCAACAGAGGACGCACGCTCATTGGTCGCCTCTGGCCTATCAGCTCGTCTGGCGCTCACCGGGCAAGAAACTATCTCCATCTGTCGACAAAAAAGGGCAACACCGTTTCCATCATCACCCTAAATACCTTAACCCAACCAGACAGGATTCATTTACCTCGAGTGAGAATTGCTCTGGTGGGCAGCAGTCTGATGACCCCACAACGTTTAGCAAACGAGCTACAGCCATTAAGACTGCCAGGCCCCCTCCAGTTGATGTATTGGACACCTCAAAACCCATGAAAACGCTGCTCTCACTCTCTCATCCAGCGGTTTCCTGTGTTGAAAAGGGTCCTCCCATATCCCATGCCAGGGTAGTTGGCCACCCTCATCACCAACCACACTGTGAGGGACGGCTGGGTACATGTTCTCAACCACACTGTGAGAGACGGCTGGGTACATGTCCTCAACCACACTGTGAGGGACGGCTGGGTACATGTCCTCAACCACACTGTGAGGGACGGCTGGGTACATGTCCTCAACCACACTGTGAGGGACGGCTGGGTACATGTCCTCAACCACACTGTGAGGGACGGCTGAGTACATGTCCTCAACCACACTGTGAGGGACAGCTGGGTACATGTCCTCAACCACACTGTGAGGGACAGCTGGGTACATGTCCTCAACCACACTGTGAGGGACGGCTGGGTACATGTCCTCAACCATACTGTGAGGGACGGCTGAGTACATGTCCTCAACCATACTGTGAGGGACGGCTGGGTACATGTCCTCAACCATACTGTGAGGGACGGCTGGGTACATGTCCTCAACCAAACTGTGAGGGACGGCTGAGTACATGTCCTCAACCACACTGTGAGGGACGGCTGGGTACATGTCCTCAACCACACTGTGAGGGACGGCTGGGTACATGTCCTCAACCACACTGTGAGGGACGGCTGGGTACATGTCCTCAACCACACTGTGAGGGACGGCTGAGTACATGTCACACTGAGCCGGTAAGCCACACTGTGAGGGACGGCTGGGTACATGTCCTCAACCATACTGTGAGGGACAGCTGAGTACATGTCCTCAACCACACTGTGAGGGACGGCTGGGTACATGTCCTCAATCACACTGTGAGGGACGACTGAGTACATGTCCTCAACCATACTGTGAGGGACGACTGAGTACATGTCCTCAACCACACTGTGAGGGACGGCTGGGTACATGTCCTCAACCATACTGTGAGGGACGGCTGGGTACATGTCCTCAACCATACTGTGAGGGACGGCTGGGTACATGCCTTCAACCACACTGTGAGGGACGGCTGGGTACATGCCTTCAACCACACTGTGAGGGACGGCTGAGTACATGTCCTCAACGTGTCCCTCCTCCACCACAATGAGGGAGGACTCTTGGTCACTCCTGAGGGCCTGGACGGACAGTGAGGTCCTTGGAGTCTTTTGTCACTCACTGCCTTTTATATACACTGTTTACCTCACCTTGGAGAGTGTGACTGTGCTGTTATATGGACGCTGCTGTTATATGGACGCTGCTGTTATATGGACGCTGTTGTTATATGGACGCTGTTGTTATATGGACGCTGCTGTTATATGGACGCTGTTGTTATATGGACGCTGTTGTTATATGGACGCTGCTGTTATATGGACGCTGCTGTTATATGGACGCTGTTGTTATATGGACGCTGCTGTTATATGGACGCTGCTGTTATATGGACGCTGCTGTTATATGGACGCTGCTGTTATATGGACGCTGCTGTTATATGGACGCTGCTGTTATATGGACGCTGCTGTTATATGGACGCTGCTGTTATATGGACGCTGCTGTTATATGGACGCTGCTGTTATATGGACGCTGCTGTTATATGGACGCTGCTGTTATATGGACGCTGCTGTTATATGGACGCTGCTGTTATATGGACGTTGCTGTTATATGGACGCTGCTGTTATATGGACGCTGCTGTTATATGGACGCTGCTGTTATAAGGACGCTGCTGTTATATGGACGCTGCTGTTATATGGACGCTGTTGTTATATGAACGCTGCTGTTATATGGACGCTGCTGTTATATGGACGCTGCTGTTATATGGACGCTGCTGTTATATGGACGATGCTGTTATATGGACGCTGCTGTTATATGGAGCTGCTGTTATATGGACACTGCTGTTATATGGACGCTGCTGTTATATGGAGCTGCTGTTATATGGACGCTGCTGTTATATGGACGCTGCTGTTATATGGACGCTGCTGTTATAAGGACGCTACTGTTATATGGACGCTACTGTTATATGGACGCTGCTGTTATATGGACGCTGCTGTTATATGGACGCTCTTGTTATAGGGACGCTGCTGTTATATGGACGCTGCTGTTATATGGACGCTGCTGTTATATGGACGCTGCTGTTATATGGACGCTGCTGTTATATGGACGCTGCTGTTATAAGGACGCTGCTGTTATATGGACGCTGCTGTTATATGGACGCTGCTGTTATATGGACGCTGCTGTTATATGGACGCTGCTGTTATATGGACGCTGCATTTTCATACATACATACATACATACATACTACCACCATAATACATAGGCCTATCCATCCTATCACCATACATATAGACACACATGTATCCCTGTTATCATACATACGGACACACTCTTCTCACACACAACGGACAAGTGTTAGTGTCCGTTGTGAACTTGATACACGTACAGAATACAAACATGCTCACGGACAGACACAAACATACATACACGCACGGACAGACACGCACACTTATATACGCACGGACAAGCATACACGATTACGAAGTTTGAATACATAATATACATGAAATCAGTAAATTAATGATATAAATACGCACGGACAATGGCATCACCCATACACATACGCTTGAGTGTATAAATCAATAATTACCATACGCACTAAAACGAAGCGTATAACGAATAAAAAACATATACGCAACTATAACCCAAATACGCATTTATGTGAATTATGAAAAATAGAACGCGTATAATGCAAGATTCTGACATATACGCATTGTAGAGGGGAAAAATCTCCACTGGATATAGATATAGTGAAGTCTTTATACGCAATAGATATACGCATAATGACGCACGAGAAGAGAAAGTGCACAGTATGGATTATGACACTTGAATAATTTCCTTACACAAACTGGAAGGGAAGTTATATCATTGTGTATTAACTTAATCATTATGAAACACTTACGCATATCATTTAACTTCGGTCAGTGTTTTAGGTTTGGTCACCGGACGAGGAATTAATTATTACGGATGAGTTTTATTCTAAGGACGAAAAATTATGACACAAGAACGATCTAAATAGGAATAATTGGGAAACCCGGACATTGAAAAATTATAAATACGCATTACGGAAATGATCGTTCATATACACAGCATTTAGGAACAAGTATGTTAGAGGTCTTATGGAAAATGATCACTAAAAGACGAAGAAATATAAAATACGACAGTTTACGATACGCCAACTTATGAAACACGCCTTGAAATATACGCAAAATTTAGAAACACTGATGATGTTAATACGTACAATTATGAAACAAAGTAGAAAATGCGTATATATCACTTACGCACATTTAGAAAATATTTGAGTTCAAGTAAAAAAAAATTACTATTGGTTGTTATATATTTTCATAGTAACGCAAATTTGATGCTTTAATTACGCACAGTTATAAAACACGTATGTAATAAATATACGCAGATTATGAAGCACGAAACGGCGTAAATATCAACTAATCGAAAATACACAATATTGATACAGAATTATGAAACATGATTACTAAAATACACCCATCATAAACAAACAAACGAGAAACACGTACACTGTATATACGCAAAACAATGAAACGTGCATAACAAACACACTGAGCACTTAAATACGAAAACATCAAACAAGGAAAGTACAAACAAACACAATAGATATGCAAGATAAAAAAAAAATCGCTCACTTAATTGCACACACACACACACACACACACACCCAGATAACAATACCCTTCCTCAATACACCAGTTAATGATACCTGTTATAAACTGGGTCAAAACATGTTTAAAACCAGTTCACAATTCGTATAGACTCAGCCATGTGTTTCGTGTCCCACAATTATCATATTTGTACACTGATGCTATCATATGTGTGATTCTGAGACGCATATACAGGCAGGATGATAGTATACGCTGACATACTGATGGTGAATAATGCGTAAATTTGTGCGTAACCAAATCAATATGCGTCTCACTGTCTCAAAACTGATCAAATACGCAATATACGCAAATCTTATTTTTACAGCAATTTTATATTTATTTTAGTGCGTATAGGAGATGAGTATATTAAAGAGAAAATTTGTATTTATTTAGCGACTATTACAGTTTAACACAATATCTCATAATACATTTTTACCATAGTATCGTAGAATTTGACGGTCAATATATTGTTACCGCAGATTTTTTACGGTCAAGTAACTCAGAATTTATGGTTAAGTTGTGGGGGAATTTACAATATCCAAACTATCGCAGAATTAACAATCAAAACAATACCAAGACACCTAGACTTATTATTACAATATCTTAGCACTTCTCAATCAACGTTACAATATTATTTATAATTATCTGAGTATTGTAGATTTAACGTAGAAACTGTCGCAATATTTTCGATTTTAAGATTATATATGAACAATAATTTTTTTCCTAGCAAAACAATATTAATTTCCCTCAAAACAACACAAATTTCCCATCAAAACAACAGGGTTAAGACACAAGACAATGGCCAATAGCAAGTCAGTGAAACTTAAAATCGTCGGGATAATTTTTCTTGCCCAGACAATATAAAGGGAAATTACCGCGGTGTTATATTTCTGAAATTTGTTGTTTAAGCTGTGTTGGTATTTCCAGCTAAGTTTATTTCTTATTTTTAAGTTAAGTTTATCTTTTATTTTCAACTAAGCTTCTTCGACATTTCCAACTAAGATTATAATCACTGTATCTAGGTAAGCTTACATCAGTATTTCCAGCTAAGCTTATATCAGTATTCCAATCGACATATCCAGCTAAGCTTAAATCGATATATCCAACCACAACAAACACCTCAAAACACTAAAGTCAACATCATTCTCATCAACATTTCACAACATCACCAACATCACTACACATCCACAGTCAATATTGCAACACGTGCAACAGTAAGTATCAACATGTGGTATAGCCCTGAAGATCAATGCCCGATATTGCCTCCTTTATCATGCCATTCCTATAAGTTGTTTATATTACGTATATATACACTGTTTATATGGTGGTTCTTATATATGTGTATATGAACCAAGGGAATGTAAGTCCGGTTAATCGATTTGGTCTGGAAAAGGACATTGGAACGGTGTTTATATTGATGTGTTTCCAGCTTAGGTTATATTGATGTGTTTCCAGTTTAGGTTATATTGATGTGTTTCCAGTTTAGGTTATATTGATGTGTTTCCAGTTTAGGTTATATTGATGTGTTTCCAGTTTAGGTTATATTGATGTGTTTCCAGTTTAGGTTATATTGATGTGTTTCCAGTTTAGGTTATATTGATGTGTTTCCAGTTTAGGTTTTATTGATGTGTTTCCAGCTTAGGTCATATCGATGTGTTTCCAGCTTAGGTTATATTGATGTGTTTCCAGCTTAGGTTATATTGATGTATTTCCAGCTTAGGTTATATTGATGTGTTTCCAGCTTAGGTTATATTGATGTATTTCCAGCCAAGACTATAATTCTTCTTTGTGTGTAAATAATACAACAGATATATTGGGAGATAATAATTATTTCTCCCCTCAACCAGAAAATTCTCTCCCCTTCCTCTTCTAGTTCTTCCCCTGCCAACAGAATCTTCTCCCCTCCATTTCCCCCCACACACCACGACCTGCCTCTCCCCACACCCATCTCCCCGCACACACCAACACACCCCTCCCTCTCCCCCACACCAACACACCCTCCCTCTCCCCCACACCAACACACCCTCCCTCTCCCCCACACCAATACACCCTCCCTCTCCCCCACACCCTCCCTCTCCCCCACACCAACACACCCCTCCCTCTCCCCCACACCAACACACCCTCCCTCTCCCCCACACCAACACACCCTCCCTCTCCCCCACACTAACACACCCCTCCTTCTCCCCACACTAACACACCCTCCCTCTCCCCCGCACCAACACACCCCTCCCTCTCCCCCACACCAACACACCCCTCCCTCTCCCCCACACCAACACACCCTCCCTCTCCCCCACACCAACACACCCCTCCCTCTCCCCCACACCAACACACCCTCCCTTTCCCCCACACCAACACACCATATTCTTCTCGCCAAGCACCTCCACCACACCATGCCAGCCCGGCGAGAGAGAGAGAAACGAAGCCACATCCCAAAACTTAAGTTATCACGCCTCGCCTGACTGAGTATATGACGCTGACCTGACCTTACCTGACCAGCCTCGCGGTAATAATAATAAGGTGATCGTTGTTTAAATTCATGATAGGAAGTATTTGACGATCATTTCTGAAATATATTAGGAGATTTTAGGGATCATATGAAGATTAGGAATCCCAGCACAGCTAACCTAACCTAACCTAACCTGACCTGACCTAACCTAACCCAACCTAACCTGACCTGACCTAACCCAACCTAACCTAACCAAACCTAACCTGACCTGACCTAACCTAACCTAACTTGTACTCAAAACTAATCAAACTATGACATGCAATTATATCCCCTATTTATCTTTGGAAATTTACAGAGTGAAACAGCAAACAAACAAACGGAGGGGCAGCATCACCGCTATAGACCCCAGTGCGTTTGGTCGGGGCGGGGTAAGGGAGGGGGGGGGGCGGGGCGGGGTAAGGGAGGGGGGGGGAGGGAGGGGAGATAAAAGCCTACGATGTCAACAGAAGTTCGATAGTTCTCTGATGTGATCAATGTGGTGGCGTCACTCAGCAGTCCGGCATATTTTTATTGGTATTATTATTATTATTATTATTATTATTATTATTATTATTATTACTGTAACACTTATCACTGTAAACTGAGATTAGAAATTTTACGGGAGTCCTTGAGGTATCGTGTGGGGGTCCTATGGAGGTATTGTAGGGTCTTGGGGGTCCTCCTGGTTGGGGGTGGGGGGGGGGGGTATATCCTGAAGGTAGTTTCTGACCCACCACGTAACAAACAATCACTCGTGGAAGTTTGAGTCGAACGATAAAATATAAAAATGTGACAACGATTGAAAAAAGTGGATTTTTGTGTCTTCCCTTCAATAATCCAGGGATATTTTTTTCACTGTTTCCTCGCTGTCATTCTGCTTCCCGTAACACGAAGAAGAGAGAGATTATTCATAGAGACAATGATAAAAAAGACAAAATAAAAACGATATGGAAAATGAAAAATGAAAAAAAAAATATATATATGAGAAAAAATCGAATTATATGACCTCTTAACTGGGAATATATATAACCCCTCCCCCCAAGAAATATACTCTGTCTTACACCAAACCATAGCAGATGTTGTTATTGTTGTTAGTTGTTATTGCTGTTATTAACTTGGCTAATCCTTTTATTTATTATTTTTTGCCATTATTATTAATTTTGTGGCGTAGAAAAGCACATAACACGAATACATACATAAACCCACATAAACACTTTAATTACCACTATAACTATTGAATTTCTCTTAATACCACTAACACAACCACTTCCAGTCACCATCACCACTATTCTTATCATCACTATACCACTCACCATCACCACTATACCTGTCACAACCACCACCTTTGTCACCCACCACTATGCACAATCACTTTCGTTGCAACCACCACAACCATACCATATCTGCTACTAACAACATTCCTACCAGCACTACCACCATCGCAGACACAATACCTGCTACCATCACTACTCCTACCACTATCGCAACCACTATTACCACCACATCACCACCCACCACCTTTATTTAACCAATCTAACACTATAATGCCTACAGCTACCACAACTACCACTCTCTCTATAGACACGAATTCCATCACAACCACCCCTACTAACACACCCTTCCCAATCACCACCACCACTACTAACACACCCTCTCTCTCAATCACAACCACCCCTCCTACCATCACCACAACCACCATCACCACTCCTACCATCACGACAACAACCAGCACTCCTACCATCACCACAATAACCACCTCTCCTATACCATCACCACAACCACCACCACTCCTCCCATCACCACAACCACCACCACTCCTACTACCACCACAACCACCACCACTCCTACCATCACCACAACCACCATCACCACTCCAACTATCACCACAACCACCACCTCTCCTACCATCACCACAACAACCACTCCTACCATCACCACAACCACCACCTCTCCTACCATCACCATAATCAACCCTGCTAACACACACCTTTCTCACTCACTACCACCACTACCACCACAGCCACTACTAGCCAACCAACCAAGCTAGTAGAGCGTATCCCAAACAGTGTAAATGCTCCTCTCAATTATTCTGTTTTCCCCTATTTATCACTTGGCACTTGGCCCCTATATTTATTATCTCTGTTTCCCCTCACTCCCTTGGGGCTGTGAGGGGAGGCGAGAGGGCAGATTCACTCTCTCCCCTTTTTGGAGTTATTTCTTTGTACATGTTTGCCTTTTTTCCTTTTTTTCTTTCTTTCTCTCTCTCTCTATTTCTTTATTCTGTGGGAGTGACATTCACGTGATCCGTAGCATTGTTGTGGGTTTTGGTGAGCATTTGTATTTGTTTTGTGTTTGTGTGTGTTTGTGTGTGTGTGTGCGTGTGTGTGTGTGTGTGTGTGTGTGTGTGTGTGTGTGTGTGTTTTGGGAATAGGGGAAGGGGAGGATTTTGCACGGGTTTCCAGCTGATCTAATGTGTATGGATGTTTGCCTCGGTTTGTGTGTTTGTATGTTCATGTATAAATGTCTGTGTGTGTGTGTGTGTGTGGTGTGAATGTTTATAGGCAGATATGAGATTGTATGTGTGTTTATTAGCTGATGCATGTGTGTGTATATTTGTTTGTCTGCTGCTTAGCTCACTCAACCCTCCCTGCTTATACCCCCCTCCTTCCCCCCCTCCCTGCTTATACCCCCCCTTCCCCCCCCCTCCCTCCCCCCCACAACCTGTCCAGTTCAAATCACATCAACTCGATTAGTTTCACCGCCTGAAACACATCCGCCTTCTTCTTGGTACAACACTAGGGTCGACGACAGCGTGACGACTCTCCGTACACCGCGACACGAAATACCTGATCTAAATTCTTACACGTCTGGAATTACTGACAATATTAAAGTGACCTGATAAGTCGCTGAAGACAAGACAAAGAAATGTTTATAATTTTCTTCATTAAAGGGAGAAGAGTCTATATTGTGTTCTTGTTTTTTAATGAACTTTATGCTAACAGATTTCCTGATAATCTTCCTCAGGGTCAGTATGTTGTAAAGGGTTATCCGGGCACACCTGGGCACCTAGAGATAGAAAGGTACTCAGACAGGTGAAGACAGGTGAAGGCAGGTGAGGACAGGTGAACTCTTGTTTTATATATAAGGATTCATTAATATCAAGGTAGTTAATATATTCCTTTATCTATTAATATCCTAACCTAAACTAACCTGACCCAATCCAACCCAAACAAACCAATCAAACATTAAAACAAACACAAACAGTATCGCCCCCCCCCCCAACAAAAACAAACAAATATCGTATTTCTTATCCCATAACAACTGCGCCTCGAATTTCATAAAGTTCCCCCCCCCCTGAAGTTACTTACTAACAATTCACCCTTAACGACCCTTAACGACACTTATCTTACGTCATATAACCTGAACAAGTGGACTCCTCGTCATTACCAATTGGTCCATCATCACTCCTCCACTCTCACTGGCCACGACCTAACTGGACATCACCTCTCTTTTTTTTTTCTCTCTCTCTCTTTTTTCTTTCTTTTCAGCACTGACATAACGCTCAAGTATAATTAATTAAAAGTGATATCTTGAACATAACGTGGGAGAGAGAGAGAGAGAGAGAGAGAGAGAGAGAGAGAGAGAGAGAGAGAGAGAGAGGAACAAACTTCAGACTATATAGATAACCTCATCGTCATCGTCATCGTCCTTGGCACCAGTGACGCCCCCCAAAAAACGACAACATTAACACTGTGAAGGTAATCCAGGCCCAGGTAAGGATAACGACAAGCTAATAACAATAACGTTAACAGTCGCCATCCACGGTGGTAATAACAATAGTAATAACAAACACAGATCGCTCAACAATGTTTGGCAGTTCCAGTAATGTTCAAGTCAAGTATCAGCTGGTAGGAGAAAAAAAATTGGCCTTTGTAAGTAATAGAACGTTAATGATGGAAAATTGCCGTGCTTATGCTCAATTTCAAAAGATCTTTCCATGTACACCGACTACTGGAATAACGTAAAATGGCTCGGAGTTTAAAACGAAATTAGACGCGTGGGTTCTGTTTCGTTAAAAGAAGTCAACATCTTTTTTTGCTTCTTCTTTTTCTAAATATATGAATACAAAATCGTGAAGTTTGTGGTTTGAATTCAGTTTATTTATTGTGAAGTCACGTGAGGTATTGTGGTGTTACGTTATATTATACCTGAAGGTTGTGTTAGGTCCTCCTCCATCAGACAGGTCCTCCTCCATCAGACAGGTCCTCCTCTATCAGACAGGTCCTCCTCCATCAGACAGGTCCTCCTCATCAGACAGGTCCTCCTCTATCAGACAGGTCCTCCTCCATCAGACTGGTTCTTCTCCATCAGACAGGTCCTCCTCCATCAGACAGGTTCTCCTCCATCAGACAGGTCCTCCTCCATCAGACTGGTCCTCCTCCATCAGACTGGTCCTCCTCCATCAGACAGGTTCTCCTCCATCAGACAGGTCCTCCTCCATCAGACAGGTCCTCCTCCATCAGACTGGTTCTCCTCTATCAGACAGGTCCTCCTCCATCAGACTGGTTCTCCTCTATGAGACAGGTCCTCCTCCATCAGACAGGTCCTCCTCCATCAGACAGGTCCTCCTCTATCAGACAGGTCCTCCTCCATCAGACTGGTTCTCCTCTATCAGACAGGTCCTCCTCCATCAGACTGGTTCTCCTCTATGAGACAGGTCCTCCTCCATCAGACAGGTCCTCCTCCATCAGACAGGTCCTCCTCCATCAGACAGGTCCTCCTCCATCAGACAGGTCCTCCTCCATCAGACAGATAACAGCTTCTAATCATTTTATCTCTCTTTCATAACCAATTACCAATGTACATAACAATTCGCCATCGGACAATTCACCATCAGAAAATTCGCCATCGGTCAATACGCCATCGGACAATACGCCATCGGACAAAACGCCTTTGGACAATTCGCCAACGGACATTTGCAACTAGAGCACATATATAAATTTTTTAAGTATTCAGATGTGGAAAAAATGCCTCTGGATAAATATGGGAAAAATAGTATCCAACTTCTGAAGCAAAAATTAGTTTCTTCATAAATTAACAGTGACGGCCAACTCTCTCTCTCTCTCTCTCTCTCTCAGCCTGGTATGTCCCTCCCTCTCTCACCACCCCCTTCTGATCTCTCTCTCACCACCCCTTCTATCACCCCCCCCCCACCCCCTCTCTCTCACTCTTCCTGTAGGGCATAATGAGAGAAATGTTTTATTGGCAGGGGGCGGCATCTGTCACTCGCCATAACGCGCCGGGGAAAACTTGTCGTCACATTAGCATACTGGATACGCTCCGGTTTAATTACCGCTGGGAGACCACACCAAACCTTTTTCTGCCTCTGTTGTCTTTTTTTTTTTTACCTCGTGTTTTTTTCTGGCACGTGTTTTTTTTTTTTTTTTTTTTTTTGCATCGCGTGTTTTTTTTTTCGACTTATGTTGTGGTAATTCTTGGTTCTAAGGTTTCTAATATGTGTATATAATGAAATCACACACATATGCACACACACACGCAGACACACAACAATACACGATCATACTACACACGAAAGTATAATACATCATACAAAACAAACACAATACAATACACTGCAGTATACAATAAAATACAACATCGTAAAAACCGGAAAACAACTTAACAAGGGTTACCTGGGTTGAAGAATACAGTAAGAGGCAATACAGAATACAGTACCATAATACATAATAAATTAAGAACAGAAAAATACATAGACTTACCTGTTAATTGTTAGCCCTGTGTAGTTTAGGTCATGTAATATAAAACAGTACCTGAAAATACAATGCAATATAGAATACAATAAAATGCAACAAAATACAACGAAATACAATAAAATGCAACATAATACAACGAAATACAATAAAATACAACACAATACAACGAAATACAATAAAATGCAACATAATACAACGAAATACAATAAAATGTAACATAATACAACGAAATACAATAAAATGTAACATAATACAACGAAATACAATAAAATGTAACATAATGCAACGAAATACAATAAAATACAACATAATACAACGAAATACAATAAAATGTAACATAATACAACGAAATACAATAAAATGTAACATAATGCAACGAAATACAATAAAATACAACATAATACAACGAAATACAATAAAATGTAACATAATACAACGAAATACAATAAAATACAACATAATACAACGAAATACAATAAATTGCAACAACGTACAGTATAAAGGCAATAGAAAATACAACGAAATACAATACAATTAGGAACAATAAGGCACTTGAAACTTACTTTGGTTTTGGAGAGGTGAGGTGCGATGAGGTGCGGTGAGGTCAGGTAAGGTAGAGGTGGTCCATCCATATGATGCAGTAGGTGGCGGCAGATGGTATACTTCAGCGTATATAAAGGAAAACGTAAGAAAAAAGATGTCGTCGAAATAGGTATCGTAGAAATGGGTATCGCAGAAATGGGTATTGTAGAAATGGGTATTGCAGAAATGGGTATCGCAGAAATGGGTATCGCAGAAATGGGAATCGCAGAAATGGGTATCGTAAAAATGGGTATCGCATGAATGGGTATCGCAGAAATGGGTATCGCAGAAATGGGTATCGCAGACGTGTGTATTGCAGAAATAGGTATCGCAGAAATGGGTATCGCAAGTAGGAAGTCATAGAAACGTTTGTAACCTCGGAAAAAACTGCAAAGTCATCGAAACGTTTCTAATCTCGACCGCTTCTTGCAGGACCCGTCGCTCCACCGCTGTCGTCCGTCCCGTGCAACTCACGATGCAACATCAGGCAACAGTAGAAGATGATAAAAGAAACTTGCATTAAAAAGATAAGTGATAATAATAGCCAGGAGATACTAGTAAACGATAATAAGCCTTGATAATTAAGTACTGTTATTGCTATTGTAATTGTTGTTATTGCTATAATTATTGTTGTTATTGGTATTATTATTGTTGTTATTGCTATTATTATTGTTGTTACTGCTATTATTATTGTTGCTATTGCTATTATTTAGGTATTATCGAGTATTTTTCCTCGTTACATCTGTCGTATTCAATTTCCCTCCAAAACATGTGCGGTTACAGACAGACAAACTGACATTTAAAGAGAGAGAGAGAGAGAGAGAGAGAGAGAGAGAGAGAGAGAGAAAGAAATGCCAAGCACATCAGTATATACATCACAGCTCACCTTCTCACAGCAAAATTTCATTCATTCTTCACTGTTCGGTAATTACAGAGTCCAAGACTTACTACACGGACATGTCATTATAGTTTGTGATGGCTCCCTGGTACTGATTATACTCACCTGTTAAGCCGCTGGCCAGGTAACAAGACGAATTACTGAAGCATTTCCTACCAATCAGTGCTCGAGAGCTGTGGGTGGTATGGTGACGTCACACACACACACACACACACACACACACACCAAACTCTCGTACATAGAAGCAATAAATACAGACTGACAGACTAAATGATCTAACCAACAACCATTAAAATCCGTGACATTAAAAAAAAAGGGAGGTTATTTCACTACCTAGGCCTATAATTGTTACCCAGGCCTATAATTACTCATTATTGATTCCCATTGCTAGTTAGGTTACATTAGTGAGAGACATTAGCGTGAGTCAAAGTGCGAGTGAGTGAGCTGTGTGTGTGTGTGTGTGTTTGAGTGAGTGAATGAGTTAGATGTGTGAGTGAGTTAGGCATGTGAGTGTGGGTGAGTGTGATTGAGTGAGTGAGAATGTGTGTGTGGGAGACATGACATGACATGATAGCAGGGCAGGGTAGGGTAGGGGTGATGAGAGGGGAAGAGGAGGGAAGGGAGAGAGGGGGAAGGGTAGAAAGGGAGGGAGGGAGAGAGGGAGGGAGGGGATAAGGCAGGGAGTGAGAGAGGGAGAGGAGGAAGCCGTAGCCAGCAGTATATCAGGGGGATTGTAATTAAGAACATGGCGCATTCTCCTCGAGCCACGACCACCACATATTGAGAGGTGAGGGGGGGAGGTGAGAGGGGGGGGAGGTGAGAGAGGGGGGGAGGTGAGAGGGGGGGGGAGGTGAGGGGGGAGGTGAGAGAGGGGGAGGGAGGTGAGGGGGGAGGTGAGAGGGTGGGTCCTCTGGTCTCATCTCTCTTCATTTGAACGTAATTTCAGAGAGATTGAGATTGTTGGAGAGAGGGGGAGACGCGAGACGTATGATGGATCGTGTCATGGAACCAACGATCGGTATTTAATTTGTCTGGGATTTTCCTTGGCTCGGGCGCCGGGGAATCCACACGCCTTATGAGAAGGTTTCAATGGAGGGAGAGAGAAGCGGAGGTGTTGAGTTGTGCAATTGGGTGAATGATAATGGCCCTAACCTGGAGGTGATTTTCTTTCTCTCATTCTCTGTCTGTCTCTCTGTCTTTTAAGATTTGATCCTTTAATTTTTTATTCTTCTTATTCTTCTTCTTTTTCATCTTTTCTTTTTTCTTTCTTCTTCTATTCTTTATATTTTTAGTTTTTCTCTTATTTTTCTCTCCTTCAAGTAGTCTTCTTCTTCTCAATTTTTCTCTTCTTCATTCATCATCATTTTATTCTTCTTCTTATTTTCATTTTTCTCTTCTTCCCTTTCTTCCTTCTCCTCTTCTCCTCCTTCTCCTCTCCATAATGGAATAGCCAAATCCTCAAATAAATGTAACCTATTTTTATTTCACTTAATACTGCAGAATCGCCCTTACGATAATGTAACTTAAGAGTGATTTTCTAAGTATGACCTTCATGATGTGCACCTTAAGATTCTGTTTGTGTTTTTGTCACGGTGGGGGGGGGAGGGGGTGGGGAAGAGGGGGGATGGGGAAGAGGGGGGATGGGGAAGAGGGGGATGGGGAATGGGGAGGTGGTGAGGGTGTGGGAGTGAAATAGGGTCGTGAATACTTGAAGATTTAACCTACTGAGTATACTATGCTAACCTCCCTGAGTACAATAAGTGAGATGGTTGAGTACGATAATTTTTATAGTTTGGGTACGAAGATTCAACCCCTTGAGTACGATGATTTAACCCCTTGAGTACGATGATTTAACCCCTTGAGTACAATGCTAATCCCGGAGCACACACGGTAACTCCACGCCCACACACAGTAACCCTCCCCATACACGTAACATCTGTTCCACATCGGAGTTTAAAACTTTTCCTCATTATCAATCCCCTTCCAGAATATTGTTATTGTTTTTATTAATCTTTTGACTGGAAGTGAAAAGTTGTGAATGATTATCGAGGGTAAAAAGTTACATACGTGTTTGTATTACTGTATAACTGAGGTATTTGTCGAGTTACTTAATATTACTTATGAGTTGTGATAGATGTTTCCTCGTTACTTATATACTTAAACGTAGCTTATTTAAGTAGAGTATCAGGAGTAATTTTTAAATGTGAATATGGATAAAAAAAGTTATATATATTCTGTAAATGAAGAATATGTTGTAAATAGTGAAGAAATGAAGTAGAAACTAATAAACATGCCGTAAATGAAGAAAACAATTATTGTGAATGAAGAAAATTAAAGAAACGAAGGAAATGTTGTAAATTAAGAAGGCTGTAGCGAGAACAGTAAACAAAGACAACACTTTAAATTAAAACACTGACAAAAATATAAAGTTATATACTCATGCACACGCACGAACGCATATGCACGCACGCACGCACACGCTACGCACACACATGGACGAACACAAGATACGAAAATCGCCAAGCTAGTGAAATTATAGCATACCAAAGTCACTATATAATGTAGTGTAACTGATTTAACGCAACAAAACGTAACCTAAAGAATCACGTAATCGAGGTAGAGATTCACGGCGTTAATGTTCGTACAGTAAGTCATTTAAGGAATACGATACACTGAACCTACCCCGCCCCCCACCCACCCTCACCCATCAAATCCACAGAGGGGCTAATCTTCAGGTGGTCCTAAATAATAAACAAAACTCATCAAAGCAGAAGCGAGCCATCACTGTACCCAGGAACTGCCTCCACCACGTCGTCACAGAGCAAGAGGTGAGGAAAATATTATAATTGCCAGCCCTCCATCACTCCCTCAGACATTAATCTAAAACTTAGGCGGCGGCCGAGGGAGGAGGGTGCCGAGATGGTGCTGTCCGATTAACATTTTATTTCCGCTCCCAGAAAGAACCCTCATCCGGCTCCCAGTTCCCGGCCGACGATTAAATCATTGAATCTCGTCTCTAATGAAGCTATTAACAGCGCTGGCTTTCATTACCATGGCCATTATCTGGCGGGCTCTGATACAGCGCCGGCAATATGCGCTAAACTGAGCGACCGCTAGAGTGGCAACAGTGCGTTACTCTCCAGGCTGAATGGCTTGTAAACTCCTATCTCATTTTGCGAGTAAATTAACCCTAGTCGCCAGGCGGACTTGTCGGCAGTTATTGTGACAATTTGCCCTCGACACACAAATGGCAACGACGTTACGACACTGAGGATAATGTCCAACGGAATTAAACTCAATGAGGGTCCACTCCCGCGCTTATTAATTTAGCGGTTTGTCTATAGACTGTGTTACATTATTAGCGGGAAGCGCTAAGTCAGCACCACAACAATGCCCCGACATTCATTAACACAACATGTAGGTTAGTTCAATATTGTTCTGGGATAGAAGGAGCTTAGTATATCGACCATACGTCATACATATATGTATATTTGATACTTGTGAGTACAGTATACGAAGAACAGATAAGTATGATAAACTCGCCTATAAGTACAGTATAACCCGAGTCTTGATTCTAAAAGGTTCTCACGGTGAATTTTCCTCGTAAATGAAGATGTAACAATATACTTAACTGTTTGACTTGACCTAAAACACACAAAATACCCTGACTGTTTACCTAAATACAAGAAAAAACACTGAGCAGATCAGGAAAAGAGGGTATTGAGATGGTGACGCAGCCAACACACAGAACGTGGCGCCTCCCTCTGCCGGATACCAACAGATGGACACTAAATGGAAACAAAGCGAACTGTTCTTTAATATCATTCATGTTTACGTGTTTCCTGGGAGGAGAGGAGAGGAGAGGAGAGGAAAGAATAATGTGTACAGGAGAGAATTTGGCACACTTACAGGGACAAAAGACAAGTGTATAGGTCAAGATTACTAAAACGATGACAAGAACGAAACTGATGCATTTTTTGTCGAAGAGGAAGCATGATGTATATAAGTCATATCAGTCGTATGTATGTCATGTCAGGGGCGAGTATGATATGTATTAGTCATGTCAGGGGCGAGTATTATGTGTGTGTCATGTCAGGGGCGAGTAAATGTGTGTCATGTCAGGAACGAGTATGATATGTGTGTCATGTCAGGGACGAGTATGATAAATTTATGACATGACAGGATTAAATATGACACAGTAGAACCAAAGGAATGCAAATCTCCGAATATATTTGGAGAGAGAGAGAGAGAGAGAGAGAGAGAGAGAGAGAGAGAGAGATTTACCATACTCATCAGATACAACACAATAGTCAGTCGTCGCTTCACACACACACACACACACACACCCACACACACACACACACCCAATCCTTCCCCCTCCGGTGCCAACATGAGAACGGAAACACACACCTATATAATTTTAACTCCTCAAAAATGATCAGCAGCGATTATGTGCATCCAGGTGAAGACAGAGAGGATGTAGGTCAAACTTTTACCCGCCGAGGAAAAAAAAAAAACATATGGAAAAAATAATAAGAAAAGATCCCTATTATTTTCCTTCGTTTGCTGGAGGGAAGAAATTAAAAAAAAAAATATAGGAATAAAAAAAATCAACTTTGATCACTGGAATTACTATGAGGAAAGATATGGTTAATGTGAGCTATAATGAGCGTGTGTGTGTAGGGGCGAAGATAGAGCAATAAAGAGTATTATAAGGGAAAGATACTACTAAAATGAGCTTTAATGTACATGTGTAATAAGTCTTACAATAGAGGAATAAACAGTATTATAATTAGGGGGAAAGTTTCACCCTAATAATAGAAATAGTTGTGTTTACCCGAGCGTGTACCTACAGCTTGTCGGGTCAGCCCTCATGATAGAATATAATTTCCAGTGGACATCAGCTGAAATTATTTCCACTGTCAGCGAATGATTTTTATTGTGTGTGAATTGAAATCCGGTCCTGTCCCGGCGCAATTTTAATGTGTGTTAATCCATTAATGATCGTTGAGTTGTTTAAAAACTGAACCGAAATTGCTTTAATGGCCGGCCACCAATCCCAGCTCGGTGCGTTTTATGCAAAGGATATATTTTTTCTCTCTCTCTCTCTCTCTCTCTCTCTCTCTCTCTCTCTCTCTCTCTCTTTCTCTCATCACCCCCCCCCCCCCTGCATATTCATCTCTTTCTTCCCTGTTCTGGACCGGGGAACATGCATATCGGAAAGTACTTTTATGATGCAGGTAATCCGATAATTGGCTACTTCCCGATACGTACGAGACAGTACATAATTGACGGACTGACGGACGGACGGAGAGACAGAGAGAGAGAGAGAGAGAGAGAGAGAGAGAGAGAGAGAGAGAGAGAGAGAGAGCTAGACAAGGGAAGCAAAAATACCTACATTGCACGAAATGGTATTTTTATGCGCAAACCCACAATATGGGTATTAGCGGCGGGTGGTGCATGGGGGGTGCCGCCAACCTGCTGCTGCTCCACCTGCTGTTGTATCTTCTGCTGCTCTACCTGCTGTTGTGGTTGGATACTATTGTAGTGGTTGTTGTTTTTGTTCCTACTGTTTTGTACTGCTGGCCTTACTGTTACTGGGATTACTGTTCTTGCGGATGTTGCTGTGTCTACTATAGGTGTCTTGTGTTGATGTAGCTCCCGTGGTGCTAATTTATGATGTTTATATGAGTCACTGTTTCTTTTACCCACACTGATACTGTGATGATGGTGGTGTGATGGTGGTGGTAATGGTGTGATGGTGGTAGTGATGGTTATGCTGTGATGGTGGTGGTAATAATGTGGTGGTGGTAGTGGTGATGGTGGTGGTGTGACAGTCGTGGTGATGATGATGCTGTGTGAATCTTGACAGCATGAGGGTCGTGCATAAACAGGAAGATGTCGTCTTTCAGTAACTCAGTGTAGAGAGAGAGAGAGAGAGAGAGAGAGAGAGAGAGAGAGAGAGCACCACAGTCTGCTTATCACCAGGGCGGCGGATACTCAGCGCTAATACTATTGTGGATCACTAAAAGTCCTGCCTTCATATCCGGTTCCCCTCTCTCTCTCTACCCACTCTTCTCTCTTTCTCTCTCTACGTCTCCCTCTCATTTTCTCTATTTTCTCCATTACCTATCCCTTCTTATCTATCTATATCTATCAACACATCCACAAATCTGTCTGCCTGTCTTCACCAATTATCTCTTAACATCACAATTATCAATGCTTACAAGTAATTCCTTTTTCGTTATTTGTTTTCCTTCTATTATTATCATCACTTGTTCCTATTCTAACTTTAGCGAAATTTCTGGACATTTTTGATCTGCTTTTCGCATCGTTGTGGAGGAGAGGAGAGGCGAGGAGAGGAGAGGAGAGGAGAGAACAAGAAAACAAAGAACAAGACAAAAAATACACAAGTAATAAAAGACAAAAACAAAAACAATAAATAAATAAAAGAGAAGAGAAGAATAAATCTAGAGAGAGAGAGAGAGAGAGAGAGAGAGAGAGAGAGAGAGAGAGAGAGAGAGAGAGCAGGCCTTTACTAATACCATTGTGGGTCGGTCAAAAAGTCACATCTCGCACAGATTAAGTCCTGCGATTATTTGGGGTGTGTGTGGAGGGAGGGAAGGGACGGTGTGTGTGTGTGTGTGTGAGAGAGTGAGAGTGAGAGAGAGAGACAGAGACGAATGTATTGGGAGGGTGGAAGTTGGGAGAGGGGGAAGGAGAGAAGGAGTAAGAAGGAGGAAGCAGCAGTATGGATGGAGGGAGGACGTGAGGGAGATGGAAGTAAGGTTTTTTGGTTGTTTGGTGGAAGGAAGGAAGGAAGGAAGGAAGGAAGGAAGGAAGAGAGGAAGAGAGGAAGGAACCCTCCATTATCTGTGAGTCAACAGTGGTGCCAATCGACTCGTGAGCCTAAAGAAGACAGACGTCAACATATAAACATTCTGGTCACGTCTTAGTCAACCCAAGACCCATCTCTCCTGATCTGACGGATGAATATTTTTCGCACGTGAGGGATGTGATAGAGGTTAAGTCTCTTCAGGTTGTGGAGTGACGCCACTGAGATGGTTAAGGTCATGTTTCCCCCTCACTACGACCATGCGAGTCACTCATGGTGGAAGGGGCCGTACAGTGACAGGGGCCGTACAGTGACAGGGGTCGTACAGTGACAGGGGCCGTACAGTGACAGGGACCGTACAGTGACAGGGGCCGTACAGTAACAGGGGCCGTACAGTGACAGGGGCCGTACAGTGACAGGGGCCGTACAGTGACAGGGACCGTACAGTGACAGGGGCCGTACAGTGACAGGGGCCGTACAGTGACAGGGGCCGTACAGTGACACTCCTTATCTTCACTAGACAAGTGAAGTTAATCTCCTTACCGGTCATTGTTCCTACATCACCCGCCGTACATAAGCTACCTAAGCCCTCAGGGACCAGGCGACGGTGACATGGGGGTGACAGGGGGTGTAATATGGGGAGATATGGTGGAATAACATGGGGTGACATGGGGTGACAGGGGGTATAATATGGGGAGATATGGTGGAATAACATGGGGTGACATGGGGTGACAGGGGGTGTAATATGGGGAGATATGGTGGAATAACATGGGGTGACAGGGGGCGTTATATGGGGAGATATGGTGGAATAACATGGGGTGACATGGGTGACGTATAGTGTGGTAACATTGTGATAAGGGAAACTTATTCACTCACTGACTGACTTATATGCACCCCATAATCACTCACCCACTAAGTCTCTCTCTCGCTCTCTCTCCTTCTCTTACTCCTCCCTCTCTCTCCATGGTCTCTTTCCTTCCCTCTTCCCCTCCACCTTCTTTCTCGGCCTCCTGCTTCCCATCCTCCATCTCTCTCCCCAGCGATCTCTCCTCCCTCCCTCCCTCTTCTCTCCCAGGCCCTCGCTCCTTCCCATCTCTCGTCCCTACACTCTTTGATATCCCAGACGCAATTAATATGCATGTAAATCCGTTTAGCAGGACGCCTGAGCTGTGATTCCCCGGCATGATTCTGCTGGTGTTTGGTTATCGCTATCGGCTCCGCCAGCCACAGGATTAGCCAGGAGCCAGGTCCTCCCTCTCATTGTTCTTGCTGATGTATAGCCCAGATCCGCCGATAGGGGCGCTGGGGTCGACCTCACACCCCTAGCGGGTTCTGCTACTTATCCTGTTAGGGACCGCTAACAACAGCTGGGTACGGTACGTGTGTTGTTGCAAAGACGGTCTTAAGTGAGGTTATAGAGGGTTAATACGGCCGGGAGCGTCGCTAATTATTCATCCCTTGCTACAATAACAGTTAGAGGAATCACTTCAATTGCTACTGCCATTCCCGCTACAAATGCTTCAATTAATTACTGCTACACATACGGCCGCAATTGCCACTACAAATGTTGCCATAAATGCTGTTTAAATTACGAGAATAACTGCAGCGTGAAGTGCCAACTGCTACTACAATGAGTATGGCAATTGATGTCCTAACGAGCAACAACTACTGGCACTGATTTCGTTATGATTATTGCCAACATTTGGGAGGAAAAGCCCATAACTCTGAAACAAGAGGAATGTGTTTGTCATTTACTCCCAAAAGTATATTTTGTTCCCAATGTTAAAAATGCCATAACACGCCATATACTACGTGGGCGATATGTTGGTGGAGCGACAATGATGGGTGGGTTGGGCGGTGGGTGGGTTATGTCAAGACTTGATGAACCGAGAGCCAGTACAGTATATTCCTGTCCATAAGGTACACTCACTACAGTCATGTCCAAAGGAGAGAGAGAGAGAGAGAGAGATGTGTGTGTGTGTGTGTGTGTGTGTATGTCGTGATGGTTATACTGTAAGTCAAGTCCATTACCATAACACCTCCTCTACCTCCTGACTTAACTGATAATGTTTAACGCCCCAGAAGGTAATCACCCCCCCCCCCCCCCACCCCCAATGACTATCTATCTCTTCCTCACCTTTCTGTAATTCCTTCGTTCCAATGCTTTGTTTTTTATCACCATTTGGGTATATAGAAAACAACAACATGATTTGGCATTACTGTATCGCCATGGTAGTCACTTAGGTTAGGTTAGGTTAGGTTAGGTTAGGTAGTACATACACAAACCATTGTCTTAATCTCTTGCTCCTTACTTAACATTATATCGTGTTGCGTTGTAGATCCAGTTAGGAGACTTTTATAGTTGATTTTTCTTCACTATTTTACCTACGTTATAATACAGTTCTTCCTCCATAGCGTGTACAGTAAAGATTGACTATGGTCCACTGAACTGATGATGTGAGGGAGGAGAGGAGCAATGGATGTATTCTGTCATTTGAAGACAATAATAATAATAATAATAATAATAATAATAATAATAATAATAATAATAATATAACAGCTCCATTACTGGCCGCCTCAGAGCACCAGCCACGAGGGAGGAGTGAATGATCAGGCGACAATAACATATCCTCAGTACTTGTGTTTACACGGCGGCAGACAGTGGCAGGCGGCAGCAACATTATCTGGCAGCAGAGGAGCCACTAGGTACTCCCAACAAGGCATCAAATAACTTGCAGGAGCAATAACTGCCACACGGATCCCTCGTTAACAAGACAGGCCATAGTGCCCACACTCACAACCGGTTTCCCGCCCTTTCCCCATGGTTTCCCGCGCTTTCCCTCTGTTTACCTTGAGATTATGAGGGGAGATGGCGCTGTAATCACCGCCGCCATATTGTCCGCGCGATGCTTACCCTCTCTCACTCGGATTGGTCACGTCGCCTGGTTCTCATAGCAAATAATCTGATTGTCTGCCATGTTGCACGCTTACTGGGGTCTTAACCACGGGGTGTTAAGCCGGGATTTACCGGAGTTAGTCATACACCTCGGAGTTGGAGATGACCGCCGGCCGTGTCTCTATACGAGGCAAGATTCCCCAAGAAGTGGCGTCAGGGCGGATCCACTACATTATGAAACAGGTCGAAACGTTCCCAAAACCCTGATTGACAACTAGGGGCTTAGCACATGTCATTTCGTTCAACGTGTGATAATGACCAACCAACACTCCCACATAAGGATGATTGATCGTGTTCACATTGTAACTGCCAGTTCTTGGTGTTGGCTGTGGGAGACCTGGTGATGGCTTGTCTCCCCAGCAGCCTCCTCCACCACCACCATCACTACTACCACCACCACCACCTCCACTATCACCACCATTACCGCCACCACCACCACCACCTTCACCATTACCATCACTACCACCACCACCACCATCACTACTACCACCACCACCACCTCCACTATCACCACCACTATCATCACTACCACCGTCACTACCACCACCACTACCATCACTACCACCACCACCATCACCTCCACTACCACCACCATTACCATCACTGCCACCACCATCACTACCACCACCATCACCTCCACTACCACCATCACTACCACCACCATCACTACCACCACCACTACCACCACCTCCACCACCACTACTACCACCACCACCTCCCCCTCTGTCTCCACCCCTTCCACCATCACAACCATCTCCCTCACCACCACCACCACCACTACCACCACCATCATCACCACCACCACCAACTCACCACCATCATCACCATCACCACCTAACCAAGACATTACCTCAGCTCACACATTAAATGGGTCAAATACTCACCTAGTCCACAATGAACCCAAATTCAAAATGGCGGAAATATTGCTCCATGACTATTCTGTTTTGTTGTGTCATTAGATGTTGTGAGAGGGCAACCATAAAAGATAATCAAAATGGCAGCTAAAATGGCGTCAAATCTGTCCCCGAGACTCTAATTGGCGTAATTATTTAGTCTGTTGTCCTAAACTATGAGTAAAAATTAGGAATAAATTACGAATTATGGTGAATCTTGGACACACACACACACACACACACACACACACACATACATACACACACACACACACACACCTCCATCTTTCTCTCTCAGGTGGGCGTTGAGGGTGGGTGGGAGGGGAGAGGGAAGGGAGTACCACGACACAGGGGAGACAAATGGGGGAGAGGAACAAAGGGGAGATAATATACGAGGGAGAAGAAGAGGGGAGATAATGTACGAGAGAGGATGGAGGGCGAGGGGAGGTAAAGGAGGATCAAGGAGGGGAGAAATGGGGAGATAATGTGTGGAGGAAGAGGGAGGATGAGGGAAGGAAAGTGGGGAGAAAGAGAATAAAAGACGAAGAAGAAGAAGAAGAAGGGGAGAAAACCGTGTGAGAGAACAAAAGAGGGGGAAGAGAAAGGGAAGAAGGGATAATAAATGAGAGGAAGGAGGAATACAAGAGGGAAGAAAGTGTGTGTGAGGAGAATAGAGAAATAGAGAGAGAAAGAGGGGAAGAGACAAGAATATTAAGAGATGCTGGGGGGTAGAGAAATGGTTGATAAAGCGTGGAAAAGAACAAAGGGAAGAATAATGAATGAGAGGATAGAGAGATGAGGAAGACATGAAGAAAGAGAGAGAAAAGGAAGAGGAGGAGAAGAGACAGGAGGAACAGAAGGAGAAAGAGAGAGAGGAGGAAGAGAGGGAAGATGGAATAAAAATAAGAACAGTATAAGGTAAGAGAGAGGGAGAGAGAGAGAGAGAGAGAGAGAGAGAGAGAGAGAGAGAGAGAGAGAGAGAGAGAGAGGAGGATCACTCTCTGTGTCAACAAGGGTGGCCGTAGCGACTGGCGACTGTGGAGACTAGCCAAATACTTGCACAAAACTTCAATTACTAGAAAGGACGAGTGGCTGTTGTCGGGGTGTGTGTGTGTGTGTGTGTGGAAGGGTGTGTGTGGAAGGGTCTGTGTGCGTGGAAGGGTCTGTGTGTGTGTGGAAGGGTCTGTGTGTGTGGAAGGGTCTGTGTGTGTGGAAGGGTCTGTGTGTGTGGAAGGGTCTGTGTGTGTGTGGAAGGGTGTGTGTGTGTGGAAGGGTCTGTGTGTGTGTGGAAGGGTCTGTGTGTGTGTGGAAGGGTCTGTGTGTGTGGAAGGGTCTGTGTGTGTGGAAGGGTCTGTGTGTGTGTGGAAGGGTCTGTGTGTGTGGAAGGGTCTGTGTGTGTGGAAGGGTCTGTGTGTGTGGAAGGGTCTGTGTGTGTGTGTGGAAGGGTCTGTATGTGTGTGGAAGGGTCTGCGTGTGTGAAAGGGTCTGCGTGTGTGGAAGGGTCTGTGTGTGTGTGGAAGGGTCTGCGTGTGTGGAAAGGTCTGTGTGTGTGTGGAAAGGTCTGTGTGTGTGGAAGGGTGTGTGTGTGTGGAAAGGTCTGTGTGTGTGGAAGGGTCTGTGTGTGTGGAAGGGTCTGTGTGTGTGGAAGGGTCTGTGTGTGTGTGGAAGGGTGTGTGTGTGTGGAAGGGTCTGTGTGTGTGTGGAAGGGTCTGTGTGTGTGGAAGGGTCTGTGTGTGTGGAAGGGTCTGTGTGTGTGTGTGGAAGGGTCTGTATGTGTGGAAGGGTCTGCGTGTGTGGAAGGGTCTGTGTGTGTGTGGAAGGGTCTGCGTGTGTGGAAAGGTCTGTGTGTGTGTGGAAAGGTCTGTGTGTGTGTGGAAGGGTGTGTGTGTGTGGAAAGGTGTGTGTGTGTGGAAAGGTCTGTGTGTGTGGAAGGGTCTGTGTGTGTGGAAGGGTCTGTGTGTGTGTGGAAGGGTGTGTGTGTGTGGAAGGGTCTGTGTGTGTGGAAGGGTCTGTGTGTGTGTGGAAGGGTCTGTGTGTGTGGAAGGGTCTGTGTGTGTGGAAGGGTCTGTGTGTATATGTGTGTGTGTGTGTGTGTTAAGACAAGACACAAAGTTAATAAAGAAAATACTATTGTTTTTAGTGTCACGTGTACAGTGTCTCATGTGTGTACACCTGTAGGGGCCTCATGTACACACCTGACATACTGGGTGTATAAACGTCAGTAACTCCACATTATTATCCTGTACTGTGTCGTCTGGTGAGGGGAATTTTCTCTATGACAATATATTATGTTTTATAAGACTTGCATAAGGCTTTACGTGATATAAAACTCATAGTTAATGGAGTCACCTCAAGATTAGCTCCCCCAGGTTATTTCACCTTAAGATTAACCTAACCTAACCTAACCTAACCTAACCTAACCTAACCACTCAGGTAGCGTTAGTGTGTTTAATCATGAGTTGAAATACGCTGAGGTGTGTAGTCTTCACGTGATCCGGTTACTGTATGAAAGTGACGGTGGAATAGCTTGTGATAAAAGGGTTCCGTTGTTTTCCCGGTGTTGGCCGCCAAAGAATTTCTAAGAGAAATCTCTAGCGATCTGTGGCGGTGGAATCAGACGAGGGTTGATACGGGGCGTGTTGGCTGACTCCTCGCGTGTTGCCGTGTTGGCCGTGTTTACATGCCGCCCGTGATCGTTAAGTTCCTACTTTTCCACGGGGTACCGAAACGAAAACGTGAGTCCAGATTTCACACTTGTTGTTTTTTGCCTCGCTGGGGCTCCGATAGGCGAGACATTTACATATTTAAGATGTGGAAAATATTATCAAGCGTCGGATTCACATAGAAATGTTAATGGAAACCGACTTTGAATAAAGAAAATATGGTAATGTTAACAGACCGTCAGATGAGGGGGACGATGTTTGGACACCATCTTCGTGACCGAGCTCCATGTTCCTGGGTTGCCATCGTTGTCATACAGCCAGCGGCGCGGTGCCCTGTTGCCTTCACTTGTATCCTCGCACCATTGAGCTCTTCCTCTCCTTTGTCTGTACTTGTGTGGGCATGAAACTTATGCCAACACTTATGATTTACGGCACCGTGAGAGAGCCTTTCCCTGTGTAGCTTTGTTCCTCAATGGAGTTTTTCTTCCTCTTTTTACCCTGTGTGTGTGTGTGTTTTAACCTACCTGGACCACCTCCTTCTTCTTCCCTCCTCCTCCTCCTTTTCGCCTTCTCCTTCTTCTCCTCCGCCTCCTCCTTCTTCTCCTCCCCCTCCATTATTAGCCATGTATGTGTCAACGATGTCCAAGACTTTAATACATTTTTTCACCTTCAATCTTCAACTCTTGGCTTGACAGTATCTCGTTCCCTGTCCATCTATCCACCAACCCACTTGACTTAATCACTCTTTCTATTTCCCCTTCATCAATCCAGTTTATTCATGGCTTAATTCCTCTTATTCCATCACTCAACACTTGGATTGAAGGTATGTGGCTCCATGTCCATCCATCCATCAACTCTTTTAACAGCATGACACAACAACCTGGAGGAGTCACCCAAAGATATTCAATCCCTCCTTCTTCTTCTTCCTCTTCCCCATCTTCCTCCTCCTTCTCTTCCTCCACCTCTTCTTGCTACTCCTCTCCTTTTCCTTTCTCTTCTTCCTCCTTCTGCCCCTCTTCCTCCTCCTCCTCATTTTCCTCCCTTTCTTCTCTCTTTTCCGCCTCCTCCTCTCCTCGGTATTTCCCACGGCGAAGAATCCTCCCCCCATTTCTTCCCTCACTCCCTACCTTCACTTCTAGGCACACGAAAAATACCATCACTACCATCACTACCATCACTACTACCATTACCATGACTACCACCATGACTACCACCATTACCACCACCCTCCACTCCAGTACTATGCTGGGGCAAGGAAGTGCTAAGTGTACAAGACGGAGGAAGGAGGGAGGGAGGGAGGGAGGGGATGAATCGCCCTATATGTGCGTTACTGAGCCAGGGCGAAGGAGACTTATGTATTCAGGAGCTTAGAGAGAGAGAGAGAGAGAGAGAGAGAGAGAGAGAGAGAGAGAGAGAGAGAGAGCATGAATTAACGAAGAATGACCGAGTTAGATAAGAAATAAGAGGAATGATAATGAAAAAAAATATATAAAATAAAAAAAAGATAATAACGGAAGCAGATAACAAAGGAAGGCTGATGATGCTGGGAGATAGTATGGGAAAATAAAATAAAAATAGCCTTAAAAAAATCCCTAACAAAAGAAAGAACAATAAACTTACGAACACAGGAAACAGGAAAGAAAAGAGAAGAATAAAAAGAAAAAATACAAAATAAGCTGCCCAGAATTTTTGTTTATAAAGACGAGGAAACATTGAATAATATGAAGGTCACATAAAGGAAGATGGAATAGAAACTCAGAAAAGGTGATAATTCTGAAGGAGTAGGAGGAGGAGGAGTGGGAGGAAGAGGAAGAGGAGGGGGAGGAGGAGGGGGAGGAGAGGAAGAGGAGGAGGAGGAGGAGGAGGCGGAGGGGGAAGAAGAATAGGAAGAGGACGAGGAGGAGAATGAAGATAAAGAGGATGAGAAGGAAGAGTAGGAGGAGGAGGAGGGAAGAAGGAAAAATGACAACATCCCTTTGGAAGCTTAACGACAGATAAATAGGTAATAACAAGTTGAAGACAAAAATAAATGTAGGAGAAAGAAGAATGAGAGAAGAATAGAAAACAAGAAGAAAATTATACAGATAAATACGAACTGAAATACAAGAGACACGTGATAATAACAGTCGATAAGCAAAGTGAAAATACAACACAACACAAAACAACAACACAACACAACACAACACAACACAACAACACAACACAACCCTAAGGAATATTCAGGCAGGGACGAGCTACACGACACACCTCCATCTATCCATAAAAAAAAAACCGAACTAAAGCCTCAAGACATCACACGACAACGAAATCAACGATAAAAGTCAAAATAATGTAGAGAGAGAGAGAGAGAGAGAGAGGGGAGGAGGGGGGGAGGGGGGGAAAGAAATGTTCATCAGCGGTGTCCATTTTGTGCATCATGTCAACATCCAAGAAGGAGACTTGTCCCAATGTTCAACACAGGTCCAGGCCGCGTCCAGCTTCTCCAAGACTTATGACTCCCACATCATAAAGTCCTCCAGAGAGTTTCGTTCACACCACCGTCTCACAACGAAAGAAAAAGGGGTTGGTATAAGGTACTCGGAGACTCTGCCTGGAGGCGAAAGGTCTGGAAAGCGCCCGAAAGAAAACGAGGACTCTGACGAAGGAACCATTGTCCCAGTCCGGTGGCCTGTGTTAGCTTACTTTCCTGTATAATTTTCACATTAGGGGGACGATAAGAGGAAAATGTCCGTCCCTGTGAAATTCATATGTGAGCTGGAGAGCCAATAGAGTGGCCATAACCGGAGTGAGGTGATTGGTAGCGAGGCTCTCTCTTTCTCTCTCTCTCTCTCTCTGGCTGCTGCAGGAGGGGCGACTCGGCCTCCAGGATCTTCCCTACGTCTTCTGTATCACAGCTTGGAGGAGGAGGAGGGAGGAGGAGGAAGACGGAGAGAAGGATCTTTCTCTGCATTTTTTGTACCTTAGGTGGAAGGAGGAGGAGGAGGAGGAGAAGAACGGAGGGAGGATCTTTATTTTTTTGTACCACAGCTTAGAGGAGGAGGAGGAGCAGGAGGGGGAGACAACGACGATCTTACCCAGGGGTTTCTACACCAGAGGAAGATAAAGAGAGGTGGAGAGAAGAAGAAGAAGGAGAAGAAGAAGAAAATATTCACTATGTCTTCCTCATCAACTAGGGGGAGAGATAGCTGGTGCTGGCATGGGGAGACCTACGAGAATATAAGTCCTCTTGCAGAAGCTATTGAAGAGCAAGGAAGAAGAAGAAGAAGAAGAAGGCGGGGAAGAAGAAGAGGAGAAGGAGGAGGAGGAGGAAGGAAGATGATGAGGAGGAGGTGGTTGGGTTTCTTACAACAGCCGAGGAGGAAAATGGAAGGAAAATAAGGACCACGTCTTTACCATCGTTTGAGATATCTCTTCTATGTCCTCCTTGTCATCCCAGCAGGTGGTGGCACGATAAGAGACCTGTATAAGTTCTCCTAGTTTGCTGGGATCTGAGGAAGAGGAGGAGGAGGAAGAACCCACAAATCTACCAAGAACTGAGGAAGAGGAAGGAAGATAAGGAAGGTGACGACTAAATTAAAATATGATGAATATGACATAACACAATAGTTAGATTATGTCTGGAGTGTTATTAAAAATGGCTAATCTCCCTCACAGTTTTTCAGCCATTTCCACGTGTTAAAATTCCTACACATAGTTACCTTACACTCGAGTCTCCTTGTCATCTGTCACTTGAATACTTTACAGGTCTCGAGGTTTACATAAGCGTTAGTTCTGATTTTACGTGAGAAAGTAATTTAAGTGATCTGTCCAATACAGCCTACTGTGTAAGTCGGCTTCTTGGTAAGGTTTAGGTGTCTGTCAGCTGTTTGCAGTGTCTGTCAGCTGTTTGCAGTGTCTGTCAGCAATCTGTAGTATCCGTCAGCAGTTTCTAGCATGTGTCAGCAGTTTCTAGTGTCAACAATCAGCCTCTAGTGTTTATCAGCATTTTCTAGCATCTATCAGTACCCCTAGTATCCGTCAGCAACCCCTAATAGCCGTCATCAACCCCTAATAGCCGTCAGCAACCCCTAACAGCCGCCAACAACCCCTAATAGCCGTCATCAACCCCTAACAGCCGTCAGCAACCCCTAACAGCCGTCAGCAACCCCTAACAGCCGCCAGCAACCCCTAATAGCCGTCAGCAACCCCTAACAGCCGTCAGCAACCTCTAACAGCCGCCAGCAACCCCTAACAGCCGCCAGCAACCCCTAACAGCCGCCAGCAACCCCTAACAGCCGTCAATAACCCCTAATAGCCGTCAGCAACCCCTAATAGCCGTCAGCAAACCCCTAATAGCCGTCAGCAAACCCCTAATAGCCGTCAGCAAACCCCTATTATCCGTCAGGAGGACTTACAGAGGGACGTTAAAAACTCAGCTGGTGAGGATGAAGACGTCAAGGGTGGGCCGCCCCTCGCTGCTGTGTGTTAAAGAGCAGTAAACGTCTCCCCCGCCGTCATCCTTCACCCCGCCACCTTGCGCCACACTACTCAAAAATCACCCTTGAGTGGTACTTAACAACCCGGCGTGGGTCTTAGTGGGCGTGGGATATTGACTAGGGGTGAGATGGGCGTGAAGAAGTGAGTGGGTGGGCGTGGAAGCGTGAGTAGGTGGGCGAAAAATCATGAAGACGTGAGTGGGTGGGCTAAAAGTGTGAAGGCGTGAGTGGGTGGGCTAAAGTGTGAAGGCGTGAGTGGGTGGGCGTAAAAGCGAGAGCGCGCGCGTGTGTGTGTGTGTGTGTGTGTGTGTGTGTGTAAAACTGTGAAGGCATGAGTGGGTTTCTGTGAAGGAATAGTGGGTAGTGTGAAGGTATAAATGGGTGGGCGTGAAGGCATAAATGGGTGGGCGTGAAGGCATAAATGGGTGGGCTAATGACGTACTGCTCCGTATACACTGACCTATCAACACACCCTCATTCACAGTACCTTTAAAACTTTCCCCTATTCCCATTTCTATTTTTTTCTCTCTGACTAAAAATTTCCAAACTTTGAAGTGAAGATCTCGCGGTAAAAACTCTTCCCTTCCTTCCTCTTGAGAATGTAATAAGACGATTTGGCGGTGTACTTTTATACTAAGCAGGATCTTAAGACTACGGGGCTGCTGGTGTCTCCTATCCTGGCTGCCCTGAGTTGGGTTTTTAATGCTAGCCTAACCTAACCTAATGATAACCTAACCTAACCTAATATTAACCTAACCTAATACTAACCTAACTTAATGCAAATCTTATCTCATGTACAACCTAACTTTATGCTAATCTAACCAAACCTTAATCTAACCTAATGCTAACCTATCCTAATGCTAATCTAATCTAACCTATCCTAATCTTAATCTATCATACACTAACCTAACTCTAACCTAACCTAACATTTCCCTAACTTACATTAACCTAACCTAACTCTATCTTACACTAACCAAACATATCTAACCCCCCATTCCCAGGTAGCATCCAGGTGTATAATTAATCATGAGGTGAAATAACCATGTCTACCTAATCTTCAGTTGCTCCATTATTACCTAAGACGAATTTCTCAACACCCTCTTCTACTCTCACCAGTCCGTCGTGGGTGGACGTGGGTGGGCGTAGGTGGACGTGGGTGGGCGTGATGGGCGTGTCGGAGAGGATCCCAGGACTACCACCCCACCCCTTCTATTGGGTTGTCCAGGTGATGGCGGTCTCCTGCCTCCAACACCTTCCCGGGTGAGGTAAGTCTCCCTTTCTCTTGGTAATGGCTGGGATACGGTCACTATTTTTATGGACTGAGTTAAGTCTATTTTCTAGATGATGGTGACATATAGCTGGTGGTGGTGATGTACAGCTGCTGGTGGTGATGTACAGCTACTGGTGGTGACATACAGCTACTGGTGGTGACATACAGCTAGCAACTCCGGAAATAGGAATCAAGATTTTTTCCACCTTATATAATCACGCGGAGGTACAGCATATAGTTGGGTGAAGGAAGATGTCCAGTGAGGCAATGAGTCGGCAGAATGTGTGGAAACCCGAACTAACTCACTAATACAAGGCGAGAACGAGGTTAGTGGGGCGATTATCATATAACTCTATTATATTATACTCTTGGTCATTAAGGGAGGGAAGGGGGAAGGGAGAAGGGGGGTCATTCTTCTTAGGCCATGCAACTACTGGCTCCTGACACTAGCAGGGAGGACAGCGAAGGTTATTAGTCGTGTAGGAGTGATAGTATGTGAACATCTTGCACGTCCGTCCTCATGAAGGTCTCAGAAGGACTTGAGATACACATTGCAAGGTCAAAGAGAAGACAGTGACGTGGTCATGCCAGGTGTCCTAAAGTGATGCAGCTGTGTCACCTCGAAGACGACTGTCACCGGTGTCACCCTGTCACCTGTGTCACCATGACGACCATTGTCACCTGTGTCACCATGACGATTACTGTCATACATGTCACCTCAACTGTCAATGTCACCTGCGGGTGTAAGAACCAGGAGCATCAGCTGACGTCTTGCACCAACCCACCACCAACCTACCATAATGGCCGCCTCAGTGGTTCATCCTCCAGCTGGTGTAAACTCTAGCCTACTACAGCATGATTTAAAGTGTTGGCTCCCTCCTCCCCTCCCCCCACGTGAAGAATCATCTCATTAGGTGGCGGGATCCGACCAGCACTACAATAAACGATCCGAGACCCTCAGCGGGGAGAAGAAAAATGGAGATTATCTAAGGCAGAGGTGAGGCGAACACGGAACTCCACAACACTCACCGACATTAACCCTCTCATTTACTCCTATGAAGAGGTCAGGCGGGCCACAGCCAGTAAGTCACCCGCACATGAATATATAATTAGTTGTATGCAGATTAAACGCGTGGTAATAGAGGAAGCTTAAGTATGTGAGAGTGGTAGGTGAGGGGACGTGCTGAGGCTGTTCCTACCACTACTACCACTATCACCACTACTACTACTACTACTACTTACATAGCCATCACTATTACCACCACCACCACCACCACAACCACCATGATTACCACAACGGTCTTTACCACCAATACTACTATTACCACCACCATTGCCACCACCAAATTCACCACCACTATTACCACCCAACCACTACCACCAAAGGCTGATAACATGCAGGTATTATGAGGGGTGGTGGCAGGCCCTTGCTGGCTGTTTGTTCTGGCAAGAGTGAGACGAGAGAGAGTGAGTGAGAGAGAGAGAGAGAGAGAGAGAAAGTGAAAGTGAGAGAGAGAAGGGGGGGGGGGGGGGGTGGGAGGAAGTGTAGATGCTATGCGTCTATGTCAACCACAGACACCATTTGCATCCGCTTGCCCAGCCCCCACTATCACCATCATCATCACCATCATCATCATCATCACCCTCCCTCCTCTCCTCTCCCTCCCTCCCTCTCCCTCCTTCCATCTCCATCATCTCCAGCGCTGGAGGACAAAAGAAGGAGAAGTCTGGGCATAATTTACGACATTATTTATTGAACCACAAAATATTGAAGGTTCCATTCTGCCCCTCCCCTTCCCCAAACACCTCCTCTCCCCCCCCCCCCCTCCTCTCATCCCCTACCCCCTGCTGCTATCGCCACCCCCTACTACACCACCAACCTCCCCCCCCCCCTCCCCTCCCCGCACCCCCTCCCCAATGCTCTAATACCTCACATGGGGACAACAAGGTCGACTTTTCTACCGGGATGAGCGTGAGAATGGTCCGTACTGCGGGGGTGGAGGCTGAGCGGCACAGTGCATAAGGAGATTATTATTTTCTCCCAACATTTTTGTTTACAATATTTTCTGAAGGGGTGGGAGGGATGGGGGGGGGGTGGGGGGAGGAGAGGGGAAGAGTGGGAAGGGGAATGAGGAAGAGAGGGGGAAGGGAGGTAAGGAGGGGAGGAGGAGGGGGAAGAAAGAGAGGGGAAGGAAGGGGAATGGGGAAGAGAGGAGGAAGGAAGGGAGTGAGTGAGGGTAGGGAGGGGGAACAAGGGGGAACAGATCTTTATACCACCCACCCAAAATTTTTAGAACGGCGAATGGGACTAAAAATAATATAAAAAGAAAGTTAACCGATGATAGAAGGAGATACGACACACTCAGGAGGGGAGACACTGGACTATACGAACATACATGACACGACCAGGAGGTGATGACACTCCCCCCCCCCCCCCACCCTGATGACACAAGTGACACATCTCTTCTATTTTTGGTACTACCTGACACCGTGGGGGGGGGGGTGACTGAAGAGGACATGGTGAGATGGAGGAGGCGTGGTCACTTAGATGGGGGCGTGGACACTTAGATGGGGGCGTGGTTACGATGGAGTAAGCCTGACCAGAGTATATATGGGGCGTGGCAAGGTTATAGAAAGGGCGTGGCAAGGGTATAGAGGGGGCGTGGCAAGGGTATAGAGAGGGCGTGGTAGGGCTATAGAGGGGGCGTGGCAAGGCTATAGAAGGGGCGTGGCAAGACCATAGAGGGGGGCGTGGCAAGGCTATAGAGGGGGCGTGGCAAGACTATAGAGGGGGCTGGTCAGGCTACAGGGGGGGGGGGGCGTGGCCAGGCTAGAGGAGGCGTGGCTGGGTGTCAGGACCGTGCCTCGCCACAGCACAACACCAGACCACGAGCGACCATCTTTTTGGCACGCGACACACACACACACACACACACACACACACACACACACACACCGCAGTACAAAATCATACACATTAACCTATGAATAAAAACAACACAACACCCCTCACCTCCAGCCTCCCTCTCTTCCCTCCTCCATTTCCCCCTCCTTAACTTCATTCTTCTTCATCTTCAACCTCCACCCATCCACCCACAATCCTCCCAACACCCCACTCCACCTCCGACCACCTCTTCCACCCACCTCCCCATCCCAGCAATAACTCACTCCCTTCACTTGCACTAGTTGAAGAATGAAGAATGAATAAAGAATGGGGGTGTGTGGAGCGTCCATCTTGGGGTGAGGAGGAGGTGAGGGTGATGGTGGGGGGAGGGGGAGGGGGTGATGGGGGAGGGGGTGTTGGGTGTCTGTGCCGTCGGTCGGTTAATCACGTCAACGATGTCTGCGGCTGATTCACACTGTTGGTAATTGGGGGCCCCCGTAACACAGCCTAGGCAATGGCCCGTGAAATCTTGGTGCCGGGGGGTAAGAGGGAGGAGGAGGCAGCAGGAAGGGGAGGGGGGAGAGGAGGCAGCAGGAAGGAGGGGGAGAGGAGGCAGCAGGAAGGGGAGGGGGAGGGGAGGAGGCAGCAGGAAGGGGAGGGGGAGGGGAGGAGGCAGCAGGAAGGAGGGGGAGAGGAGGCAGCAGGAATGGGGGGGAGGGAGAGAGATAGGAAGCAGGAGGAGGGAGTAGAGAGAGGGGTATTAAGAGGTGGAAAGGAAAGAGGAAGGGGAGTATGAGATGGAAGGGGTTGAGAGGTGAGGAAAGAGAAGGTTAACCTGTGTGTGTGTGTGTGTGTGTGTGTGTGTAAGATATATAAATGAATAATGGGTAGGAAATATAATGGGGGTTTGTGAATGTATATGGGAGGGGGTGAGAGTGGGTATTGGAGGGGGTGAGAGTGGGTATTGGAGGGGGTGAATGAGTATTGGAGGGGATGGGGTGGCGCAGTGGGTGGGGTGCGGCAGAGGCATGGGTGGGGTGAGGCAGGGGCTGGGGAGGGGTGAGGCAGGGGGGTGGAGTGTCAAAAAGCGTGTGGATGATGAGACATTCTCTATCATGGCGGTGTCAGTGGCAGGTCTGCGGGGGGGGGGGGGAGGGGGCGGTCATCTGAGGGTACGTCGTGGGAGGGGTTGGAGGAAGGTTCGTGGGAAGATTGTGTGCGTGGGGGTGCGGGAGGAGAGGGCTGAGTGGGAGAGGGCTGAGTGGGAGAGGGCTGAGTGGGAACGAAAGACAGTCGTATTATCATAAGCCTAATCACTCCAGGAACGAGAAAACACCTTACTCCCTTTACTCAAGTTACGATAAGATGGTAATCGAAATGGCGTCAAACCAGACCAGTGACTCTACCTTTAACAAGACACCCTCACCTGTCCCCAGTAAACGACCCGCTTCTGCCCTTGAGTTGACCAGTTCTCAGCCATTCAGTAATATTTAGTATGCAGGGTCCATCAACACGTTCAATCGTTCCCTCTCCTCCACAACGTTCATCACCATCATTCATCATACGTCCGTGAACAAGGATCGACACATCGTTCGAAACATCAACACACACTAGTCACTGTAGCTCACCTGCTTCACTTGATGCTTCACTTTGATGCTTCATAATAAGGACTAATCTACACTGACGTAAATGTACTTTGAAATCCTTATATTTAATCTAATAGTAAGAAATGTTGCAGAAAATCGCATATTTAAACATTTACCACTAATAATGCTTCAAAAACTACGACTATAATGCCTCTTCAGTCTCCTCTAAGTGTACTGAACTACACAGCTACCCCACCACACACACACACGGCACCTGTAATATACTTAACCCTTAAAACAGACGAGCATGAAAGAAAAAAAAAAGGGTTCCAAGCAAGGCAATACAGGTGAAAAATGTACTGGAAAGATCACGATGATGAGTGAGGAGGGATAATGAGCCTTGTAGCAGGGGTGAGGAAGGTGGGTATTGGTGTAGTAGGAGAGGGGTCCCGGACGCCCCCAGCCGGTGTCTTCCCCCATGTAACATATTGCCGGGAAAACTAGTGGGAGCGTTGGTTCCTTTCTCAGTATTTTTTTTTCACCAGAATATAAGAATTTCCTAATATACCAGGATTCTGCCCTAGTAACCTGCAGGTCAGACGCCTCAGTAACAAGAAACACAAGGATATGATTGTTTTAAACATGACAAAGGTATAAAATATAAAATTTCCAGAATACAAATAAATTACTGAATCCAACATCTAAAATCTTGAAATTAATCAGAATAATCGCTTGTGAGGACAGATTTTTGGCAGGGAAATTTGGGTCGAAAGTAACAGGGGCGTAGGGTCGATTTTTCTTTGTTCATAAATAAATCACAACTACGACTACATAATGGTTCATAACAGCACAATGTTCTTTTATTAACACGACTTACCGGCATTTCCTGGAGGGGTTAGGTTAGGTCAGGTCAAGATAGGCTAGGTTAGGTCAGGTCAGGTCAAGATAGGCTAGGTTAGGTTTGTGTTAAGGTGTTTAATCACCAGGTAAAATACGGTAATCTGGGGTGCCTAATCTTCAGGTGATTCTAATACTCATACACACTAAACAAAAAGATAATAACTGGAGGTATACAAGCCAGGGGACGTCGCTGTATTGATCTCGTACACGGGAGGTCATACACGGGAGGTCATGCACGGGAGGTCATACACGGAAGGTCATGCACGGGAGGTCATACACGGGAGGTCATGCACGGGAGGTCATGCACGGGAGGTCATACACGGGAGGTCATACACGGGAGGTCATACACGGGAGGTCATACACGGGAGGTCATACATTGATACATTACAACAGTTGCAGGTTATGTATTTATTCAATTGTTATATGGTTTAGCTTGATTCGTAAATAGGCCTGGATTATGTGTGTGTGTGTGTGTGTGTGTGTGTAGGAGGTGCGTGTTGACGTGTGTATAGCGGGTGCGTGTGTGTGTGTTGTGTTTAGCAGGAGTGTGTTTGGTAGCTATATATTAATTTGAAGTGTATGTGTGTCAAGAGTGTGTAATAATTATGTTTTATAAGTCTATCAATTAAAACATGTAAGTCAATCAGAACAGGTAAGTCTATTAACACAGGTAAGTCTATTAACACAGGTAAGTCTATTTACACAGGTAAGTCAATTAACACAGGTAAGTCTATTAACACAGGTAAAAGTAATACTCCTATTCTAATAAGTAAAAGGCAAGTATAATAATCGTCCTCAGAGACTATTATGTGATGCAGGTAAGACAACCCTCCTCCTCCGCCTGCTCTTACTCCTCCTGCTCCTGCTCTTCCTCCTCCTCCTCCTCCTCCTGCTCTTCCTCCTTCAAGTCGAGTTAATCAGGTGAAATAATCCTCCTCCTCATCCCTCCCCTCAGGTGTGTCCACAACGACAACTGCACCACAATACAGTTTCCGTCGAGTCATAATACACTCATTACCAGGTTGGTGTGTGGGTCAGCCTCCCCTCCCCTCTTCGTCTCCTCTCTCCTCCTTCCCCTCCCCTCCACCTCTTCTGCTCCTCCCCCTTTCCGTCTTCTTCCTGTCCCCAATCCTCACCAGTCCTCCTCTTCCTCGTCCCTCTCCCCACTTCTCTCCCCCAACACCCCCCCCCCCTCCCCACACACGGAACTCCACCCACCAAAAACCGGAAAACACGAGCTCTTCCTCCCAGGGCTTAATTTTCCGTATGAGCTGCCAGGGGGGGGGGGGGGGGGGGGAGGGGGAGCGGCTCATTGTCCGGGGCCCACAGGTGCGCCGTGTTGCAGATATTGCACCTTCTTCCACCTGCCCACACAAGGTTAAGAAAAAAGAAGAGAGTCGAGTGTTTTTCCCGTGGTTGCTTCCTCGTGTCTTCTCGTATCGGCCTCGGGGAGTGGATATTATTTCTTCTGGGATTTATATATATTTATATTTTAAAGGGGGGAGGGGAAGGGAGGGGGGAGTGGTGGAAAGGGAAGGGGAGAGGAATAGAAGTGGTCGAAGGGGAAGGGGGTTGGTGGAAGAGGAAGGGGTGAGGAGGAGGGAAGGGATTTACTACCCCACGGGATATTCAAAGTATTATTCACTGAGGTGTAGTGAAAAGGTATGAAGTGTTGACTATATCTGAATATCTTAAAAATAAAAACAACAACAACACGATGGGATATTTTTAGCTATGCGGTGGTCGGTTACAACATCAAAACAGACAAGATCACAAACCAAAACACATACACACACCATCGCCTCTAAATTCAATTACACAACACAAACAGCATCCATTTGACAGCAGGGCGGCAGGGCGTCGGGGCAGCGCGGTTCCCCATGGTTTACCGCGCATAATGGTGGTTCACATGGGAGCAGCGACCAATCAGGACCAACACGTGTCCTACCTTTGCCTATTATACGACACTTTGCTGCGCTTCCCCACCTTCGTCCCTATCCTCGCCCCCGGCTGTGACTTCGTGAGATGGGAGAGAAAATCCTCACGGGTGTTCGTCAAGGGTGTCTGCTTACTGGAGTGTTGTCGGCAGGTTTGTGTTGTGTCCTGTCAGCACAGCACAGAAGGAGTAGTCTATTAGATGTTAAATAATGTCCCAATCTACCTTAACTTGTAACTACTGAATTTACTTAATCTAAACTGTATTACTTTGACATGGCCAGAACAAAGCTTTCTGTTAAAATACTTCTTCTGTGTATCTTTAAATAAATGTCCTCGGGGAAAGGTAACGTGAAAGATGTACTGTCATCAAGCCTGAGCGTGCTAACAAGTAGAAGCCAGTGCCAGAAAGCGCGAGGAGGGGTCGTGACGCGGCGACATATTGAGAGCTTATCACCGGGTTGCATACATTCTTGGCGTCAATGCCTAGCGCTCTTGGAATTTTCATCACAACTTGTCCGGGAACTTCGGTAGTCGCGGAAACCTTCGTTGATCTCGGGAGAAATGTGAGAGTCTTGAGGGATCCATCAGCAGAGGGTTGATGTACTACAGTGAGGAGGGCGAGAGACAACCAGCTGACACGAGTGACGTCACACACTGTTTACATCGAACATGATGGATATAAAGACGCGGGAAAAATGACACGGCGGGAAAAATGACACGGCGTGATAGTTGAGATATCTCGCCGCCGTGTTGTGATCATCTGGCAGCGGGGGACTGATGAAGGTGGCGTGTTGGGAATGATTCAATTGGTTTAAAAATCTACACAGAAGAAGAACAGACAGGACGAACTTTCCAATCTGTTAAGACTTAAGTGACACAGATACCTGGGTTAAGTCTTATCAACCCCCCGAAAAAAAAAAATACATATATAGAAAGTGACGCCAAGTTCTCCCTCAGACAACAACTGCGACTTCACACACGCGAATATTTAATCCACTAATAATGGTTTACCAGTTTGTTTTTGCTTGGGGGGGGGGGGTGAGAGTGAGAGGAGGGGAGGGGGGAGGGTGAGAGGAGGGGAGGGGGTGGGGAGAAGAGAGGAGAGGAAGGGGAGTAAAGTAACAGCAACAAATAAACAAATAGACTCCAGAGTATTTCATGCATAAAAATCACTCAGCGTCGCCAAATAAAAAAAAAATATATAACAAAAACAATGATTTAGAAGCAACTGATTAATAATACGTTTGTGTGTTGAGTCTACAGGAGGATATTAGTGAAGCGCTAGGAATGTCCAGGTTGAGTGAACGTCTCATAACATCATCAGCAAACACTCCCAGCCAAGAACTGTGTAGAAGAAAACTTTAGTGAACGACGCCAACAAAAACTCCCTAACAAAATCCTCCAACAAACACCCTCCAACAACCTCCAACAAACAAACAAAGACCTCAAACAAACACCATCTAACACCCATCCTCCAACAAATACCTCCACCTTCAACAAATACCTCCATCACCAACGAACACCTCCATCACCAACAAACACCTCCACCTCCAACACCACCTCCTCCAACACCCACCCTCCAACACCACCTCCAACACCCACCCACCCACCAACATCAAGAGCCAAGGCGAGGAACAGCGTCTCGGCAACTGGGTTAAGAAGGCTGAAGACACGGACGGGACCAAGGTGAGAGATACTATGAGGTGAGAGAGATAGAGAGAGGAGCTGAGAGACGCTAGGGAGGAGCTGAGAGACGCTAGAGAGGAGCTGAGAGACGCTAGGGAGGAGCTGAGAGACGCTAGAGAGGAGCTGAGAGACGCTAGGGAGGAGCTGAGAGACGCTAGGGAGGAGCTGAGAGACGCTAGGGAGGAGCTGAGAGACGCTAGGGAGGAGCTGAGAGACGCTAGAGAGGAGCTGAGAGACGCTAGGGAGGAGCTGAGAGACGCTAGAGAGGAGCTGAGAGACGCTAGAGAGGAGCTGAGAGACGCTAGAGATGAGCTGAGAGACGCTACAGTGGACTGGGAGATGGAAGAGGTCTCGTCTGGGAGGGGAGAGTGAGGAGACAGTGAAGAGATCATCCGGGGTCCTGGAGAGTGGCAGAGGAGGGAGAGAGGGATGGGGGAGGGAAGAGAGTGGTGAAGAGAGGGAAGAAAGGAGAGTGGGTGAGAGGGATGGAAGGAAGTAAGAAGGGTAACGTAGAGAGGGAGGAAGGAGGTAGGGTGGGAGTGTGGCGGAGGGAAGAAGGGATGAAGGGTGGGAGCATAAGGGAAGGAATGAGGGAGGAAGGAAAGGAGTATGGGGGAGAAGGGATGGAAGGAGTGTGGTGGAGAAAGGGAGAAAGAACGAGTAAGTGAAGGAAGGAACGTGGCGGAATGGAGAAAGGAAGGGAGTGTGGGGGATGGGGGAAAAAGGGAGTGTAGGGGGGGGGGATGGGGGAAAAAGGGAGTGTGGGGGGGGGGGAGAGGGAGGGAAGGAGGTAACTTGGCAACGTAAAGCTCCCTGTGCTTCTTTACGGTGAAGATGTTTATTGAAATGTTTATTGAAATGTTTATTGAAATGTTTATTGAAATGTTTATTGAAATATTTAAAGAGTATATTTATTAAAGACGTTTATACAATTAAAAAAATGAGTAATATTTTAAACCCATAAAATATAAAAAAGAAAAAAAAATATATCTAACGAAAAAAAAAATTGACAAGAAAAGAAAAAACAAAAACAAAAACAAACGGAACAAACAAACAAATAAACAGACAACTAAATAAAAATTTATATACATAATGGACCAATTTGTACAGATTTACTTGACAAATCCGCAAATATATTCATCTCGGGAACGTAACCTGTCTGAACCTTGTTAACGTAACCCGGATATACCCCCCCCCCATCCCCATCCCTTACCTTCCTCCTGCCACCCATTGTCCCTCACCCATTCACCAAAACCCATTAAATACAAGTCAAACGGTCTCTTCCTCACCTTCCCCCTTTATCCGATTGTATCTCCCGTTAGTTGATTTATTATCGCTTATCCGGAATATTATCTTCTCTTATCTGATATATAGTCCATTATGCGATATATTTTGTATTAATTGAAATATATGCTCGTATCTTGAGTATATTTCCCTTGTTATATCTTTGTCTTTTGTGATATATTAGTCCTTAACTGATATATTTCCGGATAACTGAAACATATATCAATTTAGAGCTGAAATATCTCTCATATCCGGAAATATCTATACACATACACTCATATACACAGACATACACACACACACACATATATATACACACAAACACACACACATACAGTATATATACACACATATACATTTATATACATACACACCAGAGTCAACAATAGGTGGTGGTGTCCGGATTAGGGAGACTTTTATCGGTGTCCGTAATGCGCTAAAACCGGACGTACGTATTGGGCGCGGCGAAGATTAGCTTTGACGTTTCACACACAATCCCTGGGGCCGGTTCTTCCCAAATCAATACCCTGCCTGTGACCCGGGTTCCTGAATTTGAATTTATCGGGGCAGGAAAGTGCTATGTCAAGGGGGGGGTGGGAGGGGGTGGAAGGGATGAGGAACGTAAGGTTGAAAGTCTATTGGTTGTTGCATGGTCGAGGGAGTGTTGTTGCAGAAATTGTTGTTGTTGTTTTTATTGGATGGATGGATATAATAATAATAATAATAATAATAATGACTATTACAGAGGAGCGGGGTGTAGAGGAGACGGAAAGAGGGGGTAGGAGGAGGGAAGGTAGGGGAGGTTAAGAGGGGAGGGAAAGAGGGGTTAGGGGGAGGGAAAGAGGGGGGTAAGGGGAGGGATAATCACACAGCATCTTGCACCCACTACCCCCGTGTGTCGTCACTATGGCCAGGGTCTGACAGGGCCACATGACCGCCATTACAAATTTATAATCCATTTATGTGTCCCCAGCCCCGTCGTCCTGGTAGCCCCCCCCCCCCCCATAGGCTCATTGTCCAGCCTATGGGGGGGGGGGGAGAGGGAGGGAGGGGGGTAAGGGAGGGAGGGAGGGAGAATAAGGACGTCACCCGATACATTTCTTAATTCCGATTAACTATCTTCTCTGGAGGTCATCAAAGAGCCGATCTATTGTCGCCAAAAAATGTAGGTACGGTATATCTCTGTCTGTCTGTCTGTCTGTCTGTCTATCTATCTTTCTATCTATCGATCTATCATTCATTGTCTGTCTGTCTACACGTATGTACAGCAAGGACATTTACCACCAGACAGCCACCATCGTTAATACAGAAGATCGAACTTGAGTACTCTAGGAAGACACTCAGAACCTTTACCACACAACCACACCCAGCTACTTAAGAATCGAACCTGAACACTAACCTTTAAGCACTGACATACTTTTCTCCACACAGCCAAGACCGAATACATACTATCGAACTGGGGGTACTCAAGTAACAGATATTAAACCTTCACAACACAAGCCAAGACCCCTCACACACTTGTTCGAACCCCTAGTATAGTCGCTTTACGGAGACCACGACTGCCCACTAAGCCACCGCAGCAAAGTGATTCCCACAATAAATATTAAGTGTCCAGTTTCCCCTCTCTTAATGCCGAATAAAAGGGGAAATCTAAGTGAATCTCCCCTCAGTACAGAGTTCTCTCAAGAGCCAAGTGACCGGAACAAGTGAGGATGGGGGCGTGGTGATGGGGGCGTGGTGATGGGGGCGTGGTGATGGGGGCGTGGTGATGGGGGCGTGGTGATGGGGGCGTGGTGATGGGGGCGTGGTGATGGGGCGTGGTGATGGGGGCGTGGTGATGGGGGCGTGGTGATGGGGGCGTGGTGATGGGGGCGTGGTGACGGGAGCGTGGTGACGGGAGTGTGGTGACGGGAGTAAGACATAAAACAAGCATCACACTTCACAAAAACAAGAGAAAAACACACACACGTTAAACCAGGTAATTATGGCCACCTAATAAGACACCTTTACCTGTGTACAGCAGAGAAACTCACCTGAACACGTCTTTGATTTCTGAACGGCAACTGTGTCCGAATTCTCACGATAAAACTGTGTGGATTTTGTTAAGTTAAAGATAGGTTAGGTTAGGTTAGGTTAGGTTAGAGTTTTGTTCGATATTGATCCTTTAATCAGTGTTATTGTCGGTTATTGTCTAAAACAGATAAAAAACTAAAACCAAGAAAACAACTTTTATTCCTATATAATTGTAGTGTAAATATGATTAAATAATATAATTGTAAATATCCCTACGCCCAGTTTCAGGCGGTGACGTCATCAGAGATATTGGTGAATCCATTTAAATTCTATAATCTTTAATAAATTTCTAGGAGAGTCAATACAGTGATCAGGTAGCATAGACACAGTAATTAACACCCCAGGTAGATATTTTGTTTAGGTAACCAGTAGATTTCCAGGTGTCCGTAGAGATTATTAACAGGAGAAGGTTGTTGTGTACATATATGTGATGTTTTGTATCGTGGTGGCAGTGGTGGTGATGGTGGTGATAGTGATGGTGGTAGTGATGGTGGTGGTGGTGGTAGTAGTAGTAAAGTTGGTGGTAATGGTGGTAATAGTGGTGGGAGTGGTGTTGGCTGCCTCCTATAATCAGCTATGTTGTGGTGTTAAACTTAAGGAAGGAGCAATAGTTTACTAACGTCGATTTTCACCAACAAAAAGAACACTAGAGGTCCCCACACATCGCCTAGTAGCAACCCCAGCAACAGTATATCTCTACATCAGAGGATCAGATTATACAGACTTATGATTACTGACAGACACACAGACATACACACACGTAAATAGACGGGCGGCCAGACAGTCACACACACTCGCACACAACGCCGATCACCCTAAGCCCACCCCTCCTCCCCCCTCACACAGGTTCGACATGGAAAGGGGTCGAGAGGTATAAAAAAAAAAGCCAACATCAACAACGGACATTCAAATCGACACACATTCGTAACACTCAGACGCGAACGACCGCCAGCATCTGACCATCTGGCTATGACAGGCCTGAACACCATCAAGTACGCCCCCCCCCCCTCTGTTGATAAGAATGGGCGTGTGTGGGCGTGGGCGTGAGGGGTTCATAGTGGCGCACGTGACGTCGGGGTGGGCGGGGGGGATCTTGGACAACCCCTGGGTGGATTATAACACACGCCCATACTGGTATAATACCTCGGTGATAAGTTCCCGGGTGTGACTCCTGCCCTGGGTGACAGATCGCTGCTAGCCATGGAGGAGGGGGAGGGGAGAATAGAAGGGAGAGGGAGGATGGGGAGAGAAAGAGGAGGGAGGGCGGATAGGGTGGACGAGGAGGAAGAGAGATGTATATGGAGGTAGAGAAAGAAAGGGAGAGGGGTGAGAGGTGAAGAGAGAGAGAGTGGAAGGGGATAAAGAGGGAGAGAAGAAAAGTAGGGAAAGAAAGAGAGAGTAGAGAGAAATAAAAAGAGAAAGGGTATAAGGGGCAGAGGGGGGGGATGAAGTTGGGAGATAAAGGGAGAAGGGAGAGAGAAAGGGTAAATGGGTAAAGGAAGTGAAGATAAGTAGCGAAAGGGAGTGAAAAAAGAAGGTAAAGGTGGATGGAGAGAGAGAGAGAAAGGGAGCAATGGAAAGGAAGAAAGGAGAGACAGTCGAAGGAGAATGACGAGAGAAAGAAGGATAAGACGATAAAAAAGAACTGAGGGAGAGACGAAAGATGAGAGGGAGGATGTAGAAAGGAAAGGAACCACAAGAGGGGAAGGAGAAATGATAAATAAAAACAATAAAGAAAGAAAGGAAAAAGTGAAAGGACAGAAGGGAGAGGGAGAGTACGTGATAAGAGAAGAAAGGAGATTAATAAAAAAAGAAAATAAGGTAAAAATGTGGAGGAAGGGATGCAGAGAGAGAGAGAGAGAGAGAGAGAGAGAGAGAGAGAGAGAGAGAGAGAGAGAGAGAGAACGATTGCCAAGAAATAGGAAGCAACAGAGTAAATTAAACAAAGGAAAACAAACAAACAAACAAACAGTACTACACAGCCATACGTGTTCATTACCTGATTCATTAAAGTCAATGTTAAAAAAAAAATGGCCGCCAAGATATCAATTCACAACAAAGAAAAAAAAATGGACGCCAAGATATCAATTCACAAAAAAAAACAATGGCCGCCAAGATATCAATTCACAAAAAAATGGCCGCCAAGATAACAATTCACAAAAAAAATGGCCGCCAAGATATCAATTCACAAAAAAAAAATGGCCGCCAAGATATCAATTCACAAAAAAAAATGGCCGCCAAGATACCAATTCACAAAAAAAAAAAAAAATGGCCGCCAAGATACCAATTATAATCCGACATACCAACAAATAGACGCCAAAGCTAACCTTCCCTCCTGTTTCATTAGCGAACGAAGAATTGAAAAAAAAAATACAACCCACGGAACGAGGTAACAAAGGGAGACGAAAGAGGGACAATAAAGAGAGGAAAATGAAAGTGTAGTGGGGAATATAACAAACAGAGAGAGAGAGAGAGAGAGAGAGAATAATTAAACAGAAAGGGTGGAAAGGGAAGGGAAAGAGAGACAGAGAGAAAGAGGGAGAGAGAACAAATGAACAAGGGGAGAAGGATTAACGCCATGAAAGGAACTAAAAAGAAGAATAGCAAATTATGAATCAGAGGAAATAACAAGAGAAGGGAGGAATAAGAAAAAATCTATAATAACGTGTTAGGAGAACGAGAAAAAAACAATAAACCTGGGAAAGAGAAAGAGAGAATAAAAGAGGAAATAAAATCATACAAAAATAAAGAGGGGAGAGGGAGGGAAGAAAATAAGAGGTGGAGAAAGTAAGGAAGAATAAAGGAGAGGGGAAGGAAGAGGGGAAGAAAGAGAAGGAGAGAAGATGTGGTAATAAGAACCGATAAAAGGGGAATAAGAAAGATAAAAAAATGAATGAAAAAAGACTTAAGGTGAGGAAGAGGAGGAGGAGGAGGAATGGGAGGAACGGGAGGAAGAGGAGGAAGGGGAGGAACGGGAGGAAGAGGAGGAAGGGGAGGAACGGGAGGAAGGGGAAGTCATGGTGTTGGTGAAGAGGATAGTGATGGTGACAGTGGTGGTGAAGATGGTGTTGGTGGTTGTAATGGTGATGATTGTGATGATGGTGAAAAAGATGGTGGTGATAATGATGATGGTAATGGGTGATGATAATGATGAATCGAATAATTAAGATGATGGTATTGATAATGAGGATAACGATAATAATAATTACCATAATAATAATAACAGTGCTAATTTCCCTATAACCCCCTAAGAGAATCATAAAAATCCCTACACGTTCTAAAAATTCCCCTAAACATTACTCAAAATTCCCCTATCAAGGATGTCCATTTTTCAGCCTTAAACATCATAAATGTCCCCAAAACATTCAAATAATTTCTCCTCAATATCTATAATCAACTCAAAATGTCCCATGTGTCTCAGATGTCCCGAAATATCCCTAAAAGGTCCAAATTTCCCTAAGATTATCTGAATATTCTAAAACACCCATAAATATCCTAAAATGTCCCTAAACTCCTCCTCAACATTGAAAAATATCCCTAAATGTCCTAAAAGGGTCCCTAAATCGGCACGTAATGTCCCCTAAACGTTTTAAAATGGTCCCTAAACGCCTCCTTAACATCCCCAAACATCCCTAAACGCCTCCTTAACATCCCCAAACATCCCTAAACGCCTCCTTAACGTCCCAAAACATCCCTAAAACGCCTCCTTAACGTCCCCAAACATCCCTAAAACGCCTCCTTAACGTCCCAAAACATCCCTAAAACGCCTCCTTAACGTCCCAAAACATCCCTAAACGCCTCCTTAACGTCCCCAAAATCCCTAAAACGCCTCCTTAACGTCCCCAAACATCCCTAAACGCCTCCTTAATGTCCCAAAACATCCCTAAACGCTTCTTTAACGTACCTAAGCGTCCTAAAACATCCCTAAAATGCCCAAATATCCCCATAAAATGTCCCCAAAGTTTCCACCAAAAGTTAGCGTCGGAAATGGTCCACCAGCTCCACCTAGGCGGGTCAGCCCTCACAGGACAACAAACTGTGGCGTGTAAAAATTTATCTAAAGCAGATGGTCCTTGGATTGTGGTAGAGGCTGGTCATTAGGAAGATGGGCGACGTCTTCTGGTCTCCTCTTCCTCCTGCTTCTCCTCCTCCTCCTCGTTCCTCTTCTTTTTCATCCGCAGCCCACTCCCAGTCCTCCACCTCCTCCATCACCCAGTCTAACCCTTCCACCACTTCTAGACTGCCTCCCCCCCCCCTCTTCCACACCCTACCGCACCGTTATTAGCCTTAGGTTACCTGTACCATTACCTGTACACTCACTGTCATTGTGTCGTATCATTACTTGCATCATCCATGTTCCTCCTCCCTCCTTCTGCGTCGGCTGGGCTTCTGTTTGTTTATTACTGGGTTTGGGGAGAGGTTGGGGTTGGGGAGAGGTTGGGGTTGGGGAGAGGTTGGGGTTGGGGAGAGGCTGGGTTTGGAGAGAGGTTGGGTTTGGAGAGAGGTTGGGTTTGGGGAGAAGCTGATTTTGGGGAGAGGTGGGGTTGAGGATGAAGTGGGTTAGGAATGAGGTGGTTCTGGGGTCAGGTAAGGATAGTTAGGAGTTAATTAAGAGGATTAAGGTGAGAAAATGAAGGTATAAAGTGGTAGTGGAAGCAACACCGAACACTATGGGAGGAGGTGATTACTTTTTGATGTTTAAGGACAATGGATGGATGGAAGGAAGGAAGGAAGGAAGGAAGGATGTATGGATGGATGGATGGGACAAATGGATGGCTGCAGGGATAAACAAACGAGTAGGCAGACAGATGGGTAGGTGGATAGACGGACAAACTGATTCAGACCTCTGTTGAAGGTGAGGTCAGGGAGGGAGGTAGCCCACGCCCTCAAGCTTACACGTAGTAGACCGGCAGCCCATACGAGGTAGCCCATGGTCTCAAACTCACATAAAGTAACCCACGCCCTCAAGACCCCCCCCCCCCCCCACAAGGTAACCCACGGCATCCAGACCACACGATTTTTTCAACGCCCACCAACCAACACGAGGTAGCCCACGCCCACTGACCCACCATTTCTACAAAGGCCGTGGGCAAGAATGCGTGTGAAAGACAAACAGACAGACGCCAAACATTCCCACGGACACACTGATAACAATATAGGGCTTCTCGCTTTAAGTATCTCACCACCTCACCTTTCCCTTAAATCACGTCTCTTACCTTTCCCATCACTGTCCCACGATGATGATGACCTCTCTCTCTCTCTCTCTCTCTCTCTCTCTCTCTCTCTCTCTTCCTTAACTCTCTACCCCATCGCGTACTAAGTTACTCTCCCTTCCCATAATAACAAAACGACTCCATTTCCTTTCCTAATAACCCATCCCCCTTTCTTCCTCTCCCTATTTCCTTCCCTTTCTTTAATCTCTCCCTTCTTTAGTACCGTTTATTACTCCCATCCATCCCTTCACCCCTGCCCCTCACCTTCACTCCAGCACCTCCCTCCCGCCCCTCCCCCTTCCCTTCACTACTGCACCTCCCACTCGACTCTTCCCCTCCCTCTTGCCTCCCTCCCTCCCTCCTTCAGGCAGGTAAACAATTATCCTAATATTATCTAATCAGTACAAGGTGTAGGCCGAGTACCTGCAGGTCTCTCCAGGTGGGCCGTGGGAGAGCCTACACCCACCACAACCACTATTACCATAACCACCACCACCACTATTACCACCACCACCACCACAATATCAACCATCACCACCAGGGCGACCGTCACCTCCATGTTTCTCATCCTCCACCACAACCACCACAACCACCACCATCACCACCACCACTTTACCATCTCTAACCTAAACTAACCTATAACTCAACAACTATCTACCTCAGTTCATCTTACACCGACATCTAAATACAAACATTGGGGGAGGGGGTGGAGAAGGGATGGAGAGGGGGGTGGAGAAGGGGGGTGGAGAAGGGGGGTGGAGAGTGGGGCGGAGAGGGGGATGGAGAGGGGGTTGGAGAGTGAAGAACGAGTTATGGGGACATTGTATTGTACTACTAAATAACGATGTCTTTTTATAGGAGTAAATTAATTCCTGTGTGTGTTTGTAGTTAATTACAGTAGGGTATTCACCTTAGGTCATCTCTCCTCCCATAACTACTTTTATTTACAAACACCATCTGAGGCGTGGGGGGGGGGGGTGTTGGTGGGTGAGGGAAGGCGTGTTGGTGGGTGAGGGAAGGCGTGTTGGTGGGTGGGAGGCGTGTTGGTGGGTGGGAGGCGTGTTGGTGGGTGGGGGGAGGCGTGTTGGTGGGTGGGGGAAGGCGTGTTGGTGGGTGGGGGAAGGCGTGTTGGTGGGTGGGGGAAGGCGTGTTGGTGGGTGGGGGAAGGCGTGTTGGTGGGTGGGGGAAGGCGTGTTGGTGGGTGGGGGAAGGCGTGTTGGTGGGTGGGGGAAGGCGTGTTGGTGGGTGGGGGAAGGCGTGTTGGTGGGTGGGGGGCGTGTTGGTGGGTGGGGGGCGTGTTGGTGGGTGGAGGCGTGTTGATTGGAGTGGGGGGGGGGCGGAGGGGGTGGGGTTGAGGGGCGTACTGGTTAGGATAGAGTTAGGTTAGGTTAGGTTAGGTTAGGTTATCCTTGGCTCGGTTAGGTTAGAGTTTAGTTAGGTTAGGATTAGATAAGGATTACTTTAGATAAGATTAGGTTAGGTTAGTTTAATCTTAAGATGAAATAAACTGGGGAGTTAATCTTCAGGTAATCTATATTATCTCTCAATTAATCTCCAGGATAAACACATAACTATATCTTAACTCTAGGTGAATTATCCCCCCCCCCCCCCCGGCCGCCCCTTACGTCACCTTCCCCCGATGATTAAAACTGTCGGGACATCAACGGTGGGCGACGCCGCGAGGGTTAAAATATATTGTGTGTGGTAGAGACGCCGCTGGAGACGTTAAATCCATCGGGGTAAGACAGACGAGGGTGGCGGCTCAGTCTTGCCTGGGCTCCCCGCCTCGGCTCCTGGTAATTAATTCTCTAACCCCCACTCATTAACATCTGGGACAGCCCCTCCGTAAGCAGAGATGATAGCGAATCTCACATTTCGGAATTCTCAGAGCATTCCCAAGTTTCCTCCTCCCCCCCCCTCTCCTGTGCCCCCCTCCCTCCCCCTCTCCCTCAGAAGATGAAGTGACGGTGGGGAGATCTAGGGCAGTGTTACCAGGGCGGGGAAGTGAACCCAAACATCACCCTAAACCCATTCAGGATTCGGTCAAAATTTCCCCGTTAGGTTCCTGATGATCTTCCCCAAATCAATCACATCTCCTGTAGTAAATAACACGTGAATCGATACTTAAATAACGGGTGTGGTTGATGAGTTAGGGGTGTATTTTACTCGACTCTCCAGGTCCGGGGTTCGAGGTGGCGGCACTGGAGGGGTAGGATGTTGAGAGCGGGTGACACCTTGGTTATCATCTGGTTATGGGTGGTTAGCCTACTTGACACCCGGATTTCACATTCAGTAACATTAAGTGATGGCACGGGAGGCTAACAGCAGGCGATATGCTTCCCCGGGACAGATAACAGGCAGCCGGCAAGGGAGGAGTTTATCTCTTGAAGGAGGAGGAGGAGGAGCAAGAGGATGAAGAGAAGGAGGAGGAGGTGCAGTGCGGTGTTGTAGTAAATGTGAGGCAGCCTGTGTGTACTCTGTGTCTGTGTGAAGAGTTGGTGGCACACACACACACACACACACACACACCACTCTTCTCTTACTTTCCTTATTCATACATTTGTCTCATTCATCATTTCCTTCCCTCATCTCTACCTATTCCTCTCTCCTTCCTTCCTTCCCTCTAAGAGACCAAGATTCTCAATAGAGTCTTAGATAATTTTACTGATACATAATGATAAAAATAAAACAAATATGGCGTCAATACTGCACTGAGACTCATCCATAATAAAACCTTTACCCAGACAAGGACTCTTAATTGTGTTTTATTACCACAGATGTCACGAGTACATAACTTTGAGTACATAACAAGTAGAACAAAGTATAGAACAATGTACCTAGAATAAAGAACAACTACAGGTATATATTGTTAATTATTTCAGGTACACAATGACTTCTCAATTACCTGTACTAATTCCCAACAGGTGAAAATAATTAACGTAAGTTGGTAATACATCCAGGTATAATAATTATTCCCAATCCTAATACAACACAGGTATACAGTATTCGAACCATTGATGTCTTGTCTTAAACTATGGGTAACTTTAATAATATAATAATTCATTTATGTTTAAAAAAAAAATACACAGACTTGTATATCTTCACACTGATAATATATAAAAAATACATCATATAATATAGAACAAACATATAAAAATACTAAAAATAACTAAATATTGAAGTCTAAGTTAATGAAATCGGACACCGTTTACTCTTGGTCGATGGCAGTAGTCAGGTCTGAAAAACCACAGCGATGAGGGCTACAGAACAAAGAGAATTATTGAAGAAACACGTGTAAAGTGTAGGTGGGGTGGGGTGGGGGGTGGGGGGGGGGGGTGGGGGTGAGGTGGGGTGGGGCAACTCTAAGGTTGGGAGTGGTCATCGGGAATTATTAATGAAGAACTATTGGAGAGAGTTACAGTGTTGGAGAGGTGGTGCAGTGTTGGAGAGGTGGTGCAGTGTTGGAGAGGGGTGAAGTGTTGGAGAGGTTGTGCAGTGTTGGAGAGGTGGTGCAGTGTTGGAGAGGTGGTGCAGTGTTGGAGAGGGGTGCATTGTTGGAGAGGTGGTGTAGTATTGAAGAGGGGTGCAGTGTTGGAGAGAGGTGCAGTGTTGGAGAGGATTTCAGTATTGGAGGAATTCAGCATTGGAGAGTTCAGTGTTGGAGAGGCGTTCAGTGTTGGAGGGAGTTTGTGTTAAGAGACAGCTTGACTGGTGGAGAATGATTGGGTGCTTAGCCACGTACAAACACATAAAAAACAGCAATAAAACACACACACACATACACACACACACAAACACAAACACACCTCGAAGCGGTTATCTTAAAACAGCTGGGGAGATTGGAGGTATCTCGAAGGTGGATCAGTACAGACAAACACGCTTGTTTATCCCCCGTACAGCTACCAGGAGAGAGAGAGAGAGAGAGAAAGAGGGAGAGAGAGAGAGGGAGAGAGAGGGAGAGAGAGAGAGGGAGAGAGAGAGAGAGAGAGAGAGAGAGAGAGAGAGAGAGAGAGGGGGGGGTACTATATAATCACTACAAATGAAAGTTTTGAGTACGAACATCTCTCTCTCTCTCCCTCTCTCTCTCTCCCTCTCTCTCTCTCCCTCTTTCTCTCTCTCTCTCTCTCTCTCCCTCTCTCTCTCTCTCTCTCTCTCTACGTAACCTAACCTAATATAAACTGAACTGGACGAGGACAACAAAGACTCACACTTGTCCTCCCCAAAACTAAACGAACTTAAAAAAAAAATAAAAAAAAAATAAAAAAAAAAATAAAAAAAACTATCTCACATAAAGGCAACTATCGCTTATCTAATCACACTAAGTTGATTTTTTTCATTCCAAGTAGAGATTTTCCCTCCTTTATGAGAGAGTGACATTATTATGCAAATACGTGTGAGGAAGTATTAACGTGTTATCAGGGTGGATGGGAAGGAGCAGTAATTACCTTGTGAGTATGTTATCAAACCTCTTCCTCAAGGTTTCTCCTCATTAACCAAAGGAAAAAAATGAGGGAGGGAGGGTAGGGTAGGGTAGGGTAGGAGGGAGGGAGGGAAGGGTGGTTGCAAGCCATTAACGCCTTTATGGAGGGAGGAGGTGTAACAATAGGGAGAGAGGGAGAGAGGGAAGGGGGAGGGGGGTGATGGTGGGTGTTTATGATTATGCAAAGTTAAGAAAAATATATCAGGAAATAGACTGTTACTTTGGTATACTTTTTTGGGGGAAGGAGGGGGGTTCTTTGGGGGGAGGGAGGGGGGGTTCTTTTGGGGGGAGGGGGGTTCTTGGGGGGGAAGGAGGGGGGTTCTTGGGGGGGAGGGAGGGAGGGGGGTTCTTTGGGGGGGGAGGGAGGGGGGTTCTTTGGGGAGGGGATAGTGTTGGTGAGGGAGATGATGATGATGGTGTAGTTAATGGGGGAGGTAATGGTGGTGGTGAAGGAAAAAATACAAGTGTCAAAAATAAACAAGAGAGAGAGAGAGAGAGAGAGAGAGAGAGAGAGAGAGAGAGAACAAAATTATAAAGATAAGAGAAATTGATGAAGAGAGACAAGAAGAAGCCATGATTATTCTCTCTCTCTCTCTCTCTCTCTCTCTCTCTCTCTCTCTCAGGATACAATACCGTAACTCATGGGAGATATTCCTTCAAGGATCTTCTAGGTGTCTCGAACTCTTAAGATTAAAGCCTCGAGTAAGGAAGCGAGACGTTTTTTTTTTTTTTGCACAAGAAATTTAAAGGCAGATAAAAAAAAATGAGTCTGAATATCTACTAAAAAACGAATCAGTCTCATACAAGATCGAATCACCCATACATGTGAGAGAGAGAGAGAGAGAGAGAGAGAGAGAGAGAGAGAGAGAGAAAATACAACTCATCGAGACATTTAATTAATACACACAAACTCGACATATTTACAAACACACCTGTCAACACACCTGTCAACACACACCTGTCAACACACCTGTCAACACACACCTGTCAACACACACCTGTCAACACACACACCTGTCTTCAAGGCTTCAGACGAAAGAAAACACAACACTAATCCACCTGAATCTCGTCACTAATTAACACACCAACAACTAAGAATACCTGATCTGATTCCTGACCTCTGGTTGACCTCAAATTGACTCCCCATGACCACGGAAGGTCAATCATCGACTCAACCAGCACACAACTCTGGAACTAAAGTCAGAGAGGAATAAAGGTGATTTTAGGATCGATGTTTTAGTGTTGTATTGTAGAATCCAAAAGGGCCACAAGCGGTACAACTCTCACACAAGGTAAGTCCCATTATTTCCCCCCGGGGCAGTGATTCCGACACGAAGGGAGGGGGGAAGGGGAGGGGGGAAGGGGAGGGGGGAAGGGGAGGGGGGATAGGGGAGGGGGAGGTAGGGGAGGGGGGCCACCTGTCGTAATGTTCCTCCCCCATTACCATAGTTTTCACGGTGATGATTATGGGAAAGTATTCAGTCATTAACCCCCCCCCCCCTTCCCCCCCTAAGAGTGTCTGTCTGTCATCTCTCTGTTGTTGATCACTCGTGCGCTGGAGAACGTTTGTGCGCTAGAGAACGTTTGTGCGCCAGAGAACGTTTGCGTACTATAGATAAGTCACCTGGAACTTTTTTTACTTTTTTTCATCAGCATATTTCCCCCACGTGAGAGTAACTGATAATTTCTTTAAGCTCTGTGTAATATTTCCTTCATTTCCATCTCTTTAAATATTTCCAGGTGTGTTTTTTACAATTTACCTTCTAGTTGATTGGTGGAATGGGGTCCAATCTTTATATGTTCCAATCATCATATAGCAATTAAGATTGGAGTTTGGTTCTCATGGGTACTAATTGATCTATAGTCAGTCTAACTCTAACCAATCGTCCAACACTGAAGCCAATCGTCCACCACCCACCAGTCCTCCACCACCATCTTCCCAGCCACCCAAAATCACTCCATGGCCCACCCACCCACCCATCACAACCCACCCTCATCCGTACATCCACCTTCCCACCCACCCTCACTTACTCACCCACCCTCACTCACTCACCCACCCACCCTCACCCACCTTACACCCATCTATCCACAACCCACCCCCCCTCCCTCCCAAGGACTTTATCTGGGCGCGGAATGACACGTTCATATTTCATATATTTATCGGCGGTCTATCGTAGTTTAGGGTCGCCATTTCAGGTGTTATCGGGGGAGCTGCCATTATACCCAGTGTTTGAACCAAATGACATTGTTACGTAGCGCGACCCGTTTTTATTATGCTCCCTTCGTCGCTAGCAGATGGCCCGATACTGACGTCATCATCCTCCCGCCAGAGAGCCAGCCAGACCCGATCTCCCTTCAGGTAGGTCCTTGCGGGAGGTGGATTAGGCCTGGGGGGAGAGGGGTGGAGGTTGGTTAGGCTTGGGAGGGTGGGGGGGAGGTGGGTTAGGCCTGGAGGGGAGGTGGGTTAGGCGTGGAGGGAGGAGGCGGGGGTAAAAAGGAAGGAAGCGAGATGGCGAGGATGAGGAAAAGACGGGAAAGGAGGAAGAGGAGGAGAAGGAAGGAAATGGAATGAAGAGGAGGACGACGACGATAGGGGGTGACAAAGAAGTAAGGTGAAAGGAAGAGGAGGAGGAGAGTGAAAAGTAGAAAGGAGGGATAAGGGGGAAAGATAAATAACTGGATAGAGGGAAGAGTGGTAATCGGGAATGGTAGAAATAAATAAAGAAAAATACAAACACGAAGAGATGAAGAAGGACAAGAAGGGAAGGAAGAATGAAGTAGAGAAGAGAAACGAAAACTAACTGCCTCACTCACTCACTCATCTAACTAACTTACAAGGCCGAAATGCTGGAGCTAAGAAGAGAAAGGAACCCTCAGATGTACACACACAAAACTTTATAAGTCCCTATCTGTTAGTTCTCAGGTTCCTTGTACTGCACATGACGATAGAGCCCAAGAGGAACACCAGGGGAACACCATGGTACAAAGAGAAAGGAGAATGGAGCCTATATAGAGCCACGACACAAGCAGACGACCTTAACAAGAGCTGGAACACCAAAAAGTAACAAGAGAAAGAAGCCCTCAGGGACATAAATAATCTAACGACCCTATCAGGACAGAGAAACACCAGAGAGGGGGGAGGGAGAGGTGCAGTGGGGGGAGAGGGGGAGTGGGGGGAGAGAGGGAGAGAGGGGGAGGACAAGAGAAGGGACCCTCTAAGAGACATACATAAGCTGCCCCTCCTAACAAGGCTGGGAACAAGTTGTTGACATCAGTAAGATCTATACGAAACCACCTCCCAAATGACCTAAACAAACCTTATCACGCTGTTGGGTCATTAAACAACCTGGTCGACCGGGGCCCCGACCAAGGACCTGTGTTAAATATCTCTGGTGCCTTGAGTTGGTATTCCCATAATGTTAACAGAGGAATTTGGTTCTTAAGTGAGTATAAAGGACGCACACACACATACATACACGCATACACATACATACACAGACAGACATACACAGAAACATACATACACATACATGCACACACACACGCAGATACACACACACACACACACACACACACACACATTTTAAATATGCATCATTTAAATTGATGATAGGTAGAGGCTGGTGGGTCATTTTAACTTCATGAATTCTTCTCTTATGGTGCGGGGAAGACGAAGGCAGTTTTGATGAATGATACGAGCCGCTACACCTGACCGTAACGAGCGCCGCTACACCTGACCGTAACGAGCGCCACCAATTATCATCACCTGCTTCATCTCTACGCTTTTATCCGTGTTTTTCGGTGGTTCCTGCGGTCACAAGAGTTTATAGGCTGACCCACCTGATACCGCCTCTATCTGGGGTGGAGGAGAGGGAGTTTGGTTTGGTTTAGTTTCGTTGGGTTGGGTTGGGTTGGGTTGGGTAGAATTGGGTTGGGTTGGGTTGGGTAGAATTGGGTTGGGTTGGGTTTGGTTGGGTTGGGTTAGTTTAGGTTAGGTTAGGTTAGGAAAGTACAAAGTTACCAATGATAGACACAGATTGTATACTGTTCACGTGACCACCCGACTGAGGAGTGACCACTGTTAACGTTGGAGGATAGTTACTTACTGTTTACATACTTTCTCTCACTTCTCTACCTCTTCCTCCCTCCTTCACCTCATCTTATCATCCTACATACCCCCATCCTTCACGACTCCTCCAATAGGATGTCCTAATTACACGTTGTACTGTACTAATTTATCAACAATATCAAATATATTCCATGGCAAAGAAAGTAGCCAAGGTCATCAATATATTCCAGTTAGGAAGTAAATTTTCGGCGTCACCATTCCATGCTTCTGATACATACGCACGCACTCACGCACTCACGCACGCACGCACGCAATCTCACTCTCTCTTCCTAGTTCTCGTATTTTTTCTTTCTTTGTTTCCTTCATGTCTCCCTCTCATCCTTCCTTCCTGTCACCTGTCCTCTTCGTAACAGGAGAAAGGGGAGAGGGAGAGGGAAGGAGGAGAATGGAGAAGAGGGAAGGGGAAGTTGAAGAAACGGAGAGGAAGGTGGAAGGGGAAAGACGGGGAGAAGGGAATGAGAGAAGAAAGGGCAGAAGAAGGGAGGGAGGAGAGGGAAATGGGGAGGAAGGGGCGGAAAGAGTGGGGGTAAATGGAATGGGGAGAAAGGGGGATGGCAAGGTAATGGGGAAGGAGAGGAAGGAAAAGGACAGGGAGAAAGGGGAGGAAAGGGGAAGGACAGGGGGGGAAGGGGGAGGGAAATGGAAGGAAAAGGGAGGGTAGGGGATGGAAATGGGAGGGAAGATGAAGGAAAAGGAGGAATGGGAGAAGCGAGGCACCATTACCCACTAACAAGTGCCGCCCGAGACAGCCAGTGTCACCACTCATCCCGACCATCATTAATTGTGTGATGGTCTTGTCAACACACAGATAAACCCTCCCCCCCCCCCTCCTACTCCTCCTACTCCTCCTTTTATCCATCCCCCCTACACCATCATCTTCCCTTTCTCCACCATCCCCCCCCCATTTCTCTACTCCCCCTCCTCCCAACATCATCCACTTCCTTCTATTCCCTTTCTCTACCCCTCCCTTTCCATCATCCTTCTCCCTTTCTTCATTCCCACCTTCTCATCCTTTTTATCCTCCCTACGACTCTTCCCTTTCATTTTTTCTAGTTTCCCTTCTTCTTCTTCTTCTTCCTCTCCACATCACAAACCTCATCTCTCTCTCTCTCTCTCTCTCTCTCCAGTCAGCCCTCTCACCCTGATCTCCTTATCCCTACCTCACTATTGTTATCCACGTCCCCTTCTTCCCTCATCCTCCTCTATCCCCCTCCTCCTATCCCCCTCATCCTCACCCTCCTCCTCCTCTCCATCATCGCCTTATCCCACTTCTTAACTCTCGTCTCTGCCGCTCGTCCGTCACCTGTAATATGCTAGCGTATGGCTCTCTGTCCTGACCCCTCATTTACTACACAGAAGATAGTGGTTAGTTTGGTTAGGTTAGGTTAGGTCTTCTTATACCACCTTAACTACCGTCTGGAGCAGTAGTTAAGGTTATAGTTGTCATATATTGAGTTAATATTCCGTTCCTCCCCCCCCCCTGTCAGTTTAGGTGCGGTTATAATACAGTAAGTAAATATATAAACAACTAATAAATAAATAAATACAAATTAATAAATAAATACAATAGTAAAATGTGTGTAGCCTTGACCTCGACCTTTGACCATTTACAACCAACAGTGACCCGACATAACATTTTTTCCCTTAACTAAATCAGTCATTTCAGGACCTCGATAACCTTGTGGTATTATGGGTCAAAATGAGTGCAATATCCTGTTTGACCTAGAATGTGACCTTTACCCCTCTGTGACCTTAAATTACACGATAATGTGTCTCTCTGAGCCAGTTGACCCAAGATCCCACCTGTAAATTTGACCTTTGATTGGGTAAAAAAAAAAAAAATACCTTTGATTCGGTAAAAAAAAAAAAAATCCGTACGCTTGCCAGTCCGGTTGCGGCAGTGTGAATAAAGTACAGAATAGACAAAGCCTTTTTTTTTACCAGTGTACAGAGAGGAAATACAACACAGTACATACAGCCGGCACTGTACTCTAGCCTTCACGCCTTCAACTGTAACATTACACATACATTTACAGCCGGATATCTAGAACGTAAACATCCGACAGATCAAGATAAATCAACCGTAAATAAAACCCGGATATATTTCTTAAAAGTATCAATTAAAACACGGAATTAAACGCTATCAAATCAGGTTACCACATCTAAGGAAAGTAAATCAGGGTTGTAATAAGATGAAATAAGATTCCGACTTATGAGGTGTGTAGAGCCTTCGTCCAGAGCACATTTAGGTACATTAAGTAAATAAGTAAATAAATAAGTAAATAAGAAAATAAGAAAACGTTTTACACTTGGTACTCACACACACACAGTCTGGGTTTCTCGGCCGCCACTGTAAGTAAAAAAAAATAATTATTAAAGTTTGTTATTAGTACACCCTATATGTGATTAGTACACCCTATATGTGATAAGTATACCCTATATGTGATTAGTACACCCTATATGTGATTAGTACACCCTATATGTGATTAGTACACCCTATATGTGATTAGTACACCCTATATGTGATTAGTACACCCTATATGTGATTAGTACACCCTATATGTGATTAGTACACCCTATATGTGATTAGTACACCCTATATGTGATTAGTACACCCTATATGTGATAAGTATACCCTATATGTGATTAGTACACCCTATACAGATTATGTGATTGGTTAGTATTATCAATTATGATTTTCACGGATAAATCAGCTGATACAATCACTATAGCTAAATATTCAAGGTTATTTTCCTATAAATTGCTTCGTGTTTACATTTTCTCTCCTAAAGTCTATGGCTAACTTATGTTAATTTTACTATTAAATACAATAATAATGTGCCTTTAATTTCTTGTTCTCTTAGTTATTTTTGTAAATATTCTTAGTGCTTAATTTTTCCAGTGGTAGTGACAGACAGACAGACAGACAGACAGACAGATGAGATACAATACCTATCCTCACCCCCTTCAGGCTATACACACACGGGGAGAACCTGTCAGCAGAAGCCCTTAGACTACTTGTAGAGACGAACTACCCGAGAGTACGGAGCAGCGACAGACACACACACTGTAGCCCAGGTAAAGCTAGAGAGCGCCAGGGAAGTAAATCTTTTATGAGTGGGTCGTAAGAGCAAGTAGTCCATGTAGGAAGGAAGAGTTGAATAGAGTGAGGAAAAAGAGGATTGAAAGTCGTGAATATGTGACAAACATATTACTTCAGGGAGGAAGGAGTGGCGGTGAAAGAGGTACAGCTTGTGAGGCTCTCCTAGACGTGGGGGGTGAGTACACCAACCTGGAGGAGAAGCAGCAGAAGGCCAGGCTGTTGCATCAAGCTATCTATCTACTCTTACCGTCGCGTTCACTTTGATGTCTGTTTTGTTAGCAGTGTGTGTGTGGGGGGGGGGGGGGGTGGTTCTATGTGCCCACGTGAGCTGTATGATGAACGTACAGGTAGAATATATTCCAGAAGACAGGTGGTAGTATTAAAGAGATACGCCAGAAATATAAGCAATACACACCTGACTAAGCTAGACAGACAGAGACAGACAGACAGAGACAGACAGACAGAGACAGACAGACAGACAGACAGACATAAATACTTCTCATATGAAATAAATGTATTGAAGCGTTGGAAGTACTCTTTCTTCCCTCTCACTCACTCACTCACTCCTTCACTTCCTATTTCCTCCCTCTCTTTCTTCCCTCTCACTCACTGTGCCTCCATCATTTCATACTTCCCTCCCTCTCACCCCACACACAAACCCCTCTCTCTCACCCTCTCCCAAACACCCCTTCTCCCTCTCTCCCCCTAAAAAACTTACACCTTCCCTTTCATTAACACACGGCAGCACATCACATCCCCGCCCTTTAAAAAGCAAAGTCCTGTCGTGGCGGCCCAAGCTTCTTTAACAAATAAGAGGAGGAATAACAGAGCCACCTCCTGACTGCAAATGGCCTTGGGGGGACTTCATTTAGGGAAAGGACCCTCTATTTGGCCTCTTTTGTCTGTCTATCTGTCTGTGCCTGTCTGTGTGTCTGTCTATGAGTCATTTTTGTTTTTTCTCTTTATTTTTCTTTGCATTTCTTCTCATTCTTCCATTATTCTTTTTTTTTTTTTTCATTTTTATCAAGTTTTTCATTTCTCACTTTCCCTCCTCTTAGACTCGTTTCTCCCCACCTCTCTCAAATCTCCCTACCTTCCCCACCATCTCTCAAACTCCCCTTCCCTCCCCCTCTTCTAACCCTCCTTCCCACCCCCACACCTCCCCTCCCCACCCCCACACCTCCCCTACCCGTCTTGCATCTTCCTTAGTGGCACAAAGCTCGTACACCTCGTCATCCCCAACTTTATCACCTTACCTCACCTTCCTTACTTCCTCGGTGCCGCCTCCTCCTCCTCCTCCTCCCTCCTCCTCCTTCTACTCTTTCTCTTCCTTTTGGACTCCTTTCACATATTTTCCTCTCCTCTCTTTGATTATTGTCTTTTACGTCGATTTTTATTTGTTTTTTAATCGTTGTTTTGTTTACAGTTTAATTTTCTTGTGTTTCTATTTACTAAAGTATTTTATAGTTGCGTCCTTCCCCTCCTTTACTTCTCCCCTTTCTTCTTTCTTTCGCCGCTTCCACCTAAATCCTTTCATTCTTCTTTTTTCTCCTCCTTCTTCATCTTCTCCTTTACTTCCAGATTCTCCTCCTCCTCCTCCTCCTGTTCTTCCTTCTCTTCCTCCCCCAATTTACCTCCTCCTGTTTCACCTCCATCACCACCACAACATCATCACCACTACCCACCTCCTCTTCTTCCACCATCATCACCACGACCACCCAAACTCAGGCGGTTCTCTCTTAAATCCACATCCAGGTCCTTGTATAGCTACTCCCCTCCCTCCCTCCCCCCTTTCCCCTCTCCCCCCCTCCCCCTCCCTTCCCCTCCCCTCTCCCTCCCCCTCCCCCCATTTTAGGCTCGTCAAGACGCCCTTCCTTCCTACCTCACACATAACACACAAAAAGCGGTGTTGGTTACACGAAATATCTGCCTATTAATAGAGGAAGGAGGACACGTCTTTTGCATTAGCCGCTCCCAGTCCTTCAAGGTCCTTTACAACTCCCCCCCCCCCCCACCACCCCTACCCCCAAGAAGATGCCAAAAGAAAAAAGAAAAAAAAAATCCTGATTCATACACGATTCATTTTTCATCCGAGCCTCATTAAAGGTCACGTGATTAAGTGGGTTCGTCCGGGGCGCCACCTTACGGCCACCGATGGAGTGTGTACGGGGAGGAGGAAGGATTTTGAATGATGGGATTGAGAGCTTTTGTGGTGAGGGGGGAAGAAGGAGGGGGAGAGAGGGGAGGGGGGAAGGAAAGGGGAAGAAGGGAGAAGAGGGAAGGAAAGGGGAAGAGGAAGGGATAAGAGGGGAAAAGAATGGGAAAGAAGGGGTAAGGAAACGAAAAGAAGGGGTAAGGAAAGGGGAAAGAGGTAGAAGTGGGAGGAAAGCGGAGGGGAGGCAGCCTAAGGATTCTTCTTATAGGATGGGGAAGAGAGGGAGAGGAAGAATGGGGATAGAGGAAGTGAAAAAAGAGAGAAAAGGGGGGTAGAGAGAAAGGTAAATATGGAATTTTTCTCATAAGATAAGCAAAGGTTTAAGGGGGGGGGGGGTGTCAAGGTGATTCGTTCTACGTTATTTCGCAAAAGGAATCCTTAGTGATATTCTGGACAATAAAAAAAATCCGGCACCTTGAGTTAGTAATGTACCTGAGAGAGAGAGAGAGAGAGAGAGAGAGAGAGAGAGAGAGAGAGAGAGAGCCTCAAGGTAGTGTGGGGTGATTCCGTATAACCTGCCTCGTTTTCTTTGCGCCAGGAGAGACTACGGGGTAAAGAAGTCCCTCCCCCACCCCCTTCCCTCAACGCCGGGTGTGTATCCCAGTTTCTTATATTAGGAAAACAATAAAAGAGCTCCTCCTTTGTAATGAGTAAAAAGCCTGGGTTTTCCTGCGTCGCGCATTATGGTGACACTTGCCGCGTGTGAAGACCACCAAAGAGGCTATTTTTCTTAAAATTTGTGGAAGGCGACAAGACGGACGCGGCCCCACTTTTGGTAATGTAATTTTAATGTTCCTTCTCGCAGCTAAGTGTGCAGTATGATCATGAGGAAGGTGTCACCTCACACTTTTGTCGCGGCCAGAGTTTCCTGCACTTTGTAGGTGTGTGTGTGTGTGTGTGTGTGTGTGTGTGTGTGGAGGGGGAGGGGGGGAGGGTTTCTTTGACGTACCTTGCAAACCCTTTAATGATAAAAATGGCACAAGGAAATTAACTTGGCTCATTATATTAACCAACTAATAAAGACGAAAGTCAGACAGCGATATTTTATAAGGCCAATTACATTTACTTTATTCACAATTTTCATTCATCAACAAAGACGACAGTTATTTAAGTCAAGTAAAGTTTGTTTCGAATAAGGTCAATTAGGTCAGGTTAGGTCAGGAGTAAATTGATAAAGTTGAAGACAAGTTTTACCCAAATATTTCCTCTACTTAATACAGTGATGGAAGGAGTATTGATAATATTCCTCAACTTAAAACAGTCACTGAATGAATCTTATCGTAAATAAATATCTCTATGAACTCTGACCTCAATAAGAAAATGGATCACTCTCAAGTGCTCAATCCAACATAATGACGACTCAGACTTCAGCTATTTAATGTAAACAATATAATGCAAACAAGATAATGTAAACAAGATAATGTAAACAAGATAATGTAAACAAACCCACAATGAGGGACACACAAAATGACGGTCGGGAGACGAAGGTGCAGTCATCGGATTGATTTATTATGACGTGTAAAAGTGTTCAAAGGTGTTCAAAGGTGAGGTACGACTGAACAAGGTCTTTGGTTGTTGAACAGATTATTTTTTACCCGTTTCATCAACATAATATACAAACAGGTAGAAGGGCGAGCAGTGTTCACCCTACCCTCCTCTCCTCCCCTCCCCTCCCCTCCCCTCCCCAGGCCATCAACATAAAAATAAAATCGTCTTTCCCAGAGCACTTGATCACTATTGGGTCCAAATTTCAGTTTCTTAACCCCAAAAAATAAAAAAAAAATAAATAAAAAATACATACAAATATATAAATTGTCAGAGATATCACCCAGACACGTCGAGTATAGCCCCCTCCCCCCACCCCTCTCCCCCCCCTCCCCATCCCCCTTTTATACGCGCTTCGAGGGGCCACTTGGAGCCGGAATATAGGAGTGAGGATGAACACAACAGCCAGAAGAAGTCGATTCACCTTACTAATCCTTCCCAGCCAGGCAGACGGTCAGTTCAAAGAGGTTTAAATGGCCTGACTGGCTGACTGACTGGCAGGCCGACTTGCTGACTGACTGACTGACTGACCGACTGACTGACTGGCTGGCTGACTGACTGACCGACTGACTGACTGACCGACTGACTGAACTTTTTTACCATCCATCCCGACGCATCTTGTGACAAATTCCTTCTTATTTTTTTTCTATTTCTTCTTTTCATTTCCCATCTCTTTCTACATTTTTCCTCTTCTTCCTCCATTATCCTTCTCATCTATCTCGTTCTTTTCATATCCCATTATCTTCTCTTCCTCTTCATCCATTTCTCGTTCTTCTCCTGTTCTACCTCTTACCCCCTTCCACCAGCATTATGTACCTTACCCCTCCCCTCCTGCCCTTTCCCACCTCAAGCTTCCCCTACCACACTACTTTGCCCCCCCACTCCCCTTATCCCCTGCACCTCCACCAACTCCTTCCTCTCCCTCCCTCAGCCCTCCCTCCACCTCCAACTCTCCCTCCCTCAGCCCTCCCTCCAACTCTTCCTCTCCCTCCCTCAGGCACCCTAAACCTCTCCTACTTCCCCTGTCACCACTACCACCAACTCCTTCCTCTCCCTCCCTCTCTCCACCACAGGCTGAGCACCACCACCACCTTGGCCCAGTTCGTACACAGCCTATTATTCTGGCAGCGGAATATAAACAAGGCCGGGTATTATTTTTACTGGTTCCCGCTGCCCGTAAAATGTCCTCATAGCTCGAGGACTTATGAAAGCAGATATTCATACTTTCTGCTTTGCTGGGAAAATGAAAATGAAAAGAAAGAAATATTTTTATGTGGAAAGAAAACGGTGTCTTTTGTCTTACCTCAAAAAAGCAATGCATTAGACTTGGGGGCTTCTTGATGCTGCTCCCCCTCCCCTCCTCCCCTTACCCGCCCCCCCCCCCTCGCCCCCCTCCACCCAAAGAACACACGGGTCTCCCCTCCCCCACTTTCCTCCTACCTCCTGATTTTTTTTTTTTTTCGTATTCCATTTTTTCCTCCCCTGTGCTACGTTGTTTGATGGGCTCTTGGATGTCTTTTATCTTATACGACGACGTTTGAGTAAGGCTTCTTGTGTGAGCCGGCAGTTTTGGCCTGCGACAGCTCCTCCAGGCACGGAGAGGATGTTGCCTCGGTTACTTTTCTCCTGCCGGGGGCGCTGAGGGAGGAGAGAGGGAGGGGGGAGAGGGGGGAGTGGGAGGGAGGAGGGTGAGGAGGTGAAGGGGAGAGGGAGGGGTAGAGGGAGAGGGGTAGGGGGAGAGGGGAGGGGAAGAGGGGTGGGACAGGAAGAGAGACAGGGGGGTGAGGGAGGGAAGGAGGGAGTTAGTAGAGGGCAGAGAGACAGAGAGAGAGAGAGAGACCGCCATACCCCTTTTTAGGAGTAAGGATCGTCTTGTTATTACTGCCAAAGTTTACCGCAGGACCTAACGTAATATACATTCTAAAACCGCAAACCTAACCTAACCTAACCTAACCTAATGTTACCTCTTTCTTCATTAAATTCGTAATCATACAGCAAGAATTTATTCAATGCATTTATTTTTATTAAATTCGTTAATAATAGGGTAAACATTTTCACTAAGTTAGCGAATTGAATGTTAATATCCAGCAGCCGTTTAACTGAATCAGGTGTTTATAACATACCTCGAACCCTTGGCCGCGACTTAGCGATTAGAGTGACTAGTTCACATAAGCCACTAGACAGTTACTGTATCTCATTCTCCCCCACCACCTCATTCTCCCTCACCATCCTCATTCTCCCCACCACCTCATTCTCCCCCACCACCTCATTCTCCCCCACCACCTCATTCTCCCCCACCATCCTCATTCTCCCTCACCATCCTCATTCTCCCCCACCACCTCATTCTCCCCCACCACCTCATTCTCCCCCACCATCCTCATTCTCCCCCACCATCCTCATTCTCCCTCACCATCCTCATTCTCCCCCACCGCCTCATTCTCCCCCACCACCCTCATTCTCCCTCATCCTCCTCATTCTCCCCCACCACCTCATTCTCCCCCACCACCTCATTCTCCCTCATCCTCCTCATTCTCCCATTCCATACCTTATAGACACTCACCCACAGTCTATAGACACTCATCCATACTTTATAGACAGGCACTCATCCATACCCTAAAAACTCATCCATATCCTAAAAACACTCATCCATAGCCTATAGACAGACACTCATCCATAGCCTATAGACAGACACTCATCCATAGCCTATAGACACTCATCCATAGCCTATAGACACTCATCCATAGCCTATAGACAGACACTCATCCATAGCCTATAGACAGACATTCATCCATAGCCTATAGACAGACATTCATCCATAGCCTATAGACAGACACTCATCCATAGCCTATAGACAGACACTCATCCATAGCCTATAGACACTCATCCATAGCCTATAGACAGACACTCATCCATAGCCTATAGACAGACATTCATCCATAGCCTATAGACAGACACTCATCCATAGCCTATAGACACTCATCCATAGCCTATAGACAGACACTCATCCATAGCCTATAGACACTCATCCATAGCCTATAGACAGACACTCATCCATAGCCTATAGACACTCATCCATAGCCTATAGACAGACACTCATCCATAGGAATCATCCCGTAAAAATCCCACAAATTAAGACACAGTAGCAAAAGATAACCTCAAGTATTAATCCAAACAGACCTCAATTAAGCTCTGTTTCCCCCTCGAGGTGCTCTAACTAATTACCTCCTGCAGCGAGTTAAAGGGAGTGAGGAGGTCGTCCGTGGTGGGCGTGGGCGGGGAAGGGGTTTAGTGGTGGTAGGTGTGGGGAAGGGAGTTTGGGGATGTGTGAGGGTAGGGGTGTGAGTGGTGGTGGGTGGGGGGATTTTGTAGTGAGGGAAGGGGGGGTTGTGGTGAGGAGAGGGGGGGGGTGAGTGGTGGGGGGGTGTTCGTGGTGGGGGGTGTTCGTGGTGGGGGGTGTTCGTGGTGGGGGTGTTTGTCCATGGTGGGAAAGAGTATCAACCCTTTGAAGACGAAGTGGATAAACAACATAGTTAAACCACCGTCCTCAAAGGGGTTAAACCATCATCTTCACAGGGGTTAAACCATCATCTTCACAGGGGTTAAACCATCATCCTCACAGGGGTTAAGCCATCATACTAAAGAGACCTGAAGATGTTCGGAGATACATCGCGTGTTCGACTTGAGACACACAACAGAGTCAAGTTTTAGAAGAAGAAAAAAAATTGGTAAAGTTCCCCCCACAAGCGAGTCACACAGCCTAAAAATACCGTGACGGGAGTTTAGTATAGTTAACCCGGCGGACAGGATCAATACACCGTGACAATACTCTTGTGACAATCAATCGCTCAAGTTCATACACCGTGACTAGCGTATGATCTGAACAGCAAACCATATGACCAGCGTATGATTTAAACAACCAAGAAACATAATGTGATCATGAAACATATACACCCACCCACCCACCCACCCACTTTCCCACCCACACACACCCACCAACAACTAGCTTCTCCGTGACCCGAGAATCCGCGACATCCACACGCTCGCCCGCCCACCTAACGCCCTCAGCGCCGTCCCCCACCCACTTCCCGCCACCCGCCGCCCATCCATCTCGAGATCAGCAGGCCGGACAAACGGGGTGGCCACAAATGCGGTTCGCCCATTATAACCTGACCATAATTGGCCATTACTGCACAATAGACAATTAGCTCCAGTTTCCGGTAGTTGCGACCCAGCGGAAGAAAGGGAGGAGGAGGAGGAGGAGAAGGAGCGAGAGGAAGGGAGAAGAGGAAGTAGAGGAGGGAAAGGAGGAGAATGGGACAAAAGGGAGAGGAGGACGAGGAGGAGGAAGGAAGGGACAAAAGGGAGATGAGCGCAAGGAAGAGAGAAAGGAAAGTATAGGGGGAAGGGAGGAGGAAGGGCCAAAAGGGAGAGTAGGAGGAGGAGGGAAGGGATAAAAGGGAAAGAAGCTGGAGGGAAGGTAAAAAAGGGAGAGAAGAAGCAGGGAAGAGACGAGGGGAGAAGAAAAGAAAGAGGAGAGGGAGGAGTTGGAGAAAGAGGAGGACTGTAAATATGTGGAGGGAGACGATGAGAATGAAGATGGAAGTAAAAAGAAAACAAGAAATGGTGGAGACAGAAACAGGGAGAGGTGTGGAAGAAAAGGAGAAGGGAAGAGGGAAGCAGATGGAGAATGGTGTAGGGGCTAAAGAATGGAGGAAGAGAAGGGAAGGAGAGAAGAAAGTGCAAAAAAAAAGAATATACTGGGAATGATGATGATGATGATGAAAGCGTTGTTGGAGATGGCGATTATAATGTAGATGATCTTGACCCAACACTTACCCTCGTCAATTGGTCATTACACGAGGTCAGGGTCGTTAACAAGGGCCCAGTCATGACCCCTGACCCCGGACGAGAGGAAGGCGGGATCAGGAAACGAGGGGAAAGGGGGAAATTGTTCTTGATCGATGGTAGTTGGTGGTGATTGTGGTGATGGTGGTAATGGTGGTGATAATAGTTGTGACTGTGGTGATAGTAGTGAGTTCTTTAGTGGTAGTGGTAAGGTGTGATTGGTGATTGTAGGTGAATGGTGACTGGTAGTTGTAGTAACGATTGATAGTAGTGATGGTGGTTGGTGGTAGTCATAATAGTAGTAGTAGGTGGATAATCATAGTGTGAAATAAGGTGAACTAATTCCATGTGATCCCAAAGTTTATTCCGTTGCCAAAGTGAAGCAAGAAAGTGTCATCTCGTGTTACCATTTGAGAGGAAAATTTACCGTACCAATTTGTAAGCCTCAGCAGCTCGGGATGACAACATAACTAGTACAGAAAAGGCCATTGACAATAGAGCAACGAGGTAACAAGAGCACACACACGCACACACACACACACTTACCAAGAGGCAGTGAAGTGTGGGGAGACAGTAGTGTAGGTTTGGGGAGACAGTAGTGTAGGTGTGGGGAGACAGTAGTATTGGTGTGGGGAGACGATGATAAACTCCCCCACAACATTACACCACGCTCTCGATACATCAAGTGTGTGTGAGAGGGAATATATAACACGTCTCCCCAACACAAGGCTTCAACACCACCAATAAACATTATGGTTATTCCTCTCATTAAGGAACAAGAGGTTATATATTGATGTTAGGTTAGGTTAGGTTAGGTTTGGTGAGGTTAGGTGAGATTATCTTAGGTTAGATTAGGTTGAGGTTAGGTTAAGTGATATGAGGATAGGTTAGGTAAGGAGAGGTTAGGTTAGTGGTAGATTAGAGTTTGGTTAAGTTAGATGAAGCTAGATTAAGTTAGATAAGGTGAGGTGAGGTTAATATTAGGTGAGGTTAATATTAGGTGAGGTTAACATTAGGTGAGGTTAACATTAGGTGAGATTAACATTAGGTGAGATTAACATTAGGTGAGGTTAACATTAGGTGAGATTAACATTAGGTGAGGTTAACATTAGGTGAGATTAACATTAGGTGAGGTTAACATTAGGTGAGATTAACATTAGGTGAGGTTAACATTAGGTGAGATTAACATTAGGTGAGGTTAACATTAGGTGAGGTTAACAGTAGGTGAGATTAACATTAGGTGAGGTTAACATTAGGTGAGGTTAACATTAGGTGAGGTTAACATTAGGTGAGGTTAACATTAGGTGAGGTTAACATTAGGTGAGGTTAACATTAGGTGAGGTTAACATTAGGTGAGGTTAACATTAGGTGAGGTTAACATTAGGTGAGGTTAACATTAGGTGAGGTTAACATTAGGTGAGGTTAACATTAGGTGAGGTTAACATTAGGTGAGATTAACATTAGGTGAGGTTAACATTAGGTGAGGTTAACATTAGGTGAGGTTAACAGTAGGTGAGATTAACATTAGGTGAGATTAACATTAGGTGAGATTAACATTAGGTGAGGTTAACATTAGGTGAGATTAACATTTGGTGAGGTTAACAATAGGTGAGATTAACATGAGGTGAGGTTAACATTAGGTGAGGTTAACATTAGGTGAGATTAACATGAGGTGAGGTTAACATTAGGTGAGATTAACATGAGGTGAGATTAACATTTGGTGAGGTTAACAATAGGTGAGATTAACATGAGGTGAGGTTAACATTAGGTGAGGATAACATTAGGTGAGGTTAACATTAGGTGAGGTTAACATTAGGTGAGATTAACATGAGGTGAGGTTAACATTAGGTGAGATTAACATGAGGTGAGATTAACATTTGGTGAGGTTAACAATAGGTGAGATTAACATGAGGTGAGGTTAACATTAGGTGAGGATAACATTAGGTGAGGTTAACATTAGGTGAGGTTAACATAAGGTGAGGTTAATTTGAAGGTAAAATACCCTAAAGGAGGGGAGGAGAGGGAAAGAATCTTCATGTGACCCGGACCCGTGACCAGCAGCGATAGGAGACGAATGACATTGGATCCTCATCATGGGAGGAGGTGAGCGTTGGTCCGCCGCCCTGATGTGAAGATGATGGCATGTCGGCGGTGATGGAAACAGATAAAAGATGGAGTCAGGGTGATATAGGTTGGCCAGGACTGTGAGCATTGACCGCAGTGAGGGAATTAGCAAGGAAACAATGATCCAAGTAATGTGACTGAGGGAGGACATAGTGTGTTGGGTAGACGAAGTGTTGAGCCTTCTTGATGCCCTGTGTGTGTGTGTGTGTGTGTGTGGCGTCTTTTGTCTTCGTTAGTGAACTTATGAGGTGATGTTGCCTGCACCTACCTCGCCTCCTGCAACATAGTGCTATACCTGCAGAAGAGTGTTACGTGCTGAGATTGTACCGTGTCTTGATAATGTTCTGGGCATGCGTAGTTTGATTAAAAGCTAACCTAACCTAACCTAACCTAACCTAACCGAACCGAACCTAACCTAAACTAACCGAACCTAACCTACAATCTCTCATTCTGCCAAGAGAAACATTACCCGAACTCAAGAGAAAGTTGTGGTAGGTAAAGCCAAGGTCGAGCAAGAGCCACCCAGGGTAGCCTTGGTGGGTGAGCTGCTGGTGAACGTTTCTTGTCGGTGATAAAAATCTGAAACGTTTCTCAGGAGTGGAGGAACGTTTATCATCAGCGATAACAGTGGTGGTGGTGGTTGTGGTGGTGGTGGTGGTGGGAGTAGTTGTGGTAGTACGAGTGGTAGTATGAGTAGTAGTAGTAATAGTGGGAGGAGTAGTAGTAGTGGTAGTAGTAGTGATGGTGGTGGAGGCTGTAGTGATATGGATGAGGAGGAATAGTGGTAGTTGTAGGATGTTCTCTCCTTAGGTCGGCTTTGCTCTGCCTCAGGGGAACAAGAGCATCGGCCCCAAAGCCGAGAACAGTTGCAGATATTGACTATGAGGCTACAGTCACTGAATGCCGCATAGATCTGTGGCTCAACTAACTCAACACAGCTAGGGTAGCTACTTATGAATTAGGATATTTAATATTAAGGTAATAAAATGGTGGCGAAGGTGTGGCTATTGAGGGAAGGATGGAGGCCACGATTTTAAGAAGAAAAAAGTAGTAGTAGTAGTAGCCACGATGGTAGTGGTCGGTCAGTAGCCGTGGTAGTAGTGGTGGTCGGTGGGTGGGTGGGTCGGCTCACACCACCGGATCACTGGTCTATTGTTGACCCTTTATCACCACGTAATTGGTTTATTGGCACAGAAATGGTCTTGGTGTCTTTAAGCGATGGTCAATGGCAGGATCTCTCTCTCTCTCTCTCTCTCTCTCTCTCTCTCTCTCTCTCTCTCTCTCTCACACCGTCTCTGAGTATCGTTCAAGGATTTTCCCCTCTCACAAGATTCTCTCCCTCTCTCTCTCTCTCCTACACAAACACTATCTCTCTTTCTCTATCTCTCTCTTCCTCTGCACTCTCGTCTCAAAAACTTTCACTCAGAAGAGAGAGTACTTTAGAAAGGCACGCACACACACACACGCACAAGGAAGAGAGTTCTTTTTTTCAGGGGTTTAGGCAGAACTGATGTCATTCCTCAAAGGTGATGTCAGTGTAAGAGACCTCAAAGAGACTTATTCCAACCCGGGCAAGACGAAGCAAATTTGGAAGTCACCGTAACCTATCGGAAATCGCTTACGCTGGGAATGGGAATGAGCCGGAATGGGAATGGCTAAGTAGAGCGATCAGCTGTCTTCCGGCGGCCTGATGGCGGGGGAGGGAACGAGTTAGGAATGGGGGAGGGGGGAGGGGGGAGAGGAGGGAGGGGAGAAGAGGAGGAACCGTTGAGGAAGGTGGGAAAAGGAGGAGGAGAGGAAGGGGATAAAGAGGAGAAAGAGGAGGAGGAGGGGGGACAGGGAAGGCGAAGGAGGAGGAGGAGAAGGTGAAGGTGCTAGGGAGGAAGGAACTCTGGAAGGGACAGAGTAGAAGGAATGGGAATGGAAATGAAGAAGGAAGGGGAGGGGCAAGATGAGAAGGAGGAATAGAGAAGAAAAAACAACATCAGAAATGGGAGAAGGAAGGAAAGAAGAAGATAATGATGATGAGGAAGAAGAGAAGGAGGAATAAGAGGAAATAATGAAGAGAAAAAGAGATGACAAAGAAGAAAACTTATAAGTGAAGAAGACAAAAGGAAAACAAAAAGTAAACACGATGAAAAAAATAAAGAAAAAAATAAATACGCAATAAAAAAAAATAGTGTTATGTTTCTCTCCTCCCCCTCTGAATCCATGAATAAAACACGTACCAAACAAAAACAAAACAAAACAAAGACACTTAGTAACTCCTATGTTCATATATCATCTTCTAACTCCCCAAAAGAGACTGAGATATCACCCGTGACAACAAGAAAACAAATAAACGGGACAACTAACGAGTACCATTATCCCGTTCAGGACTCGTATCTTCAGGGCATGTGCTTAGCGGGGCATCTGGAGAGAGAGAGAGAGAGAGAGAGAGAGAGAGAGAGAGAGAGAGAGAGAGAGAGAGAGAGAGAGAGAGAGAGATTGTAGCCTGGAGACTATTGGGTAAACTTTCCTAACAAGGCTTCTACAGTAGACATTTTACAATCTACAGTGAACGCTCTAACACCGTGTAGATTCTGTAAATAATGTAAATGCTGTAAAAGAAGAGAGATTCGATCGTGGGTCAGTTGTCTCTTTATCTCTCATCTGTATCTCTCAGTGTCTCTCTCTGTCTCCGCTAAGTACCTCCACTACAATATACTAACAAGACGCAAAACACACACAAACACCTTTCCCTCCTCCCTCTCAGCTCTCATACCTCACAGCTCAGCACGATGGGACTATTTTTTTTACCTTACAATTTTGTTTTTGTCGTATGAACTACCCAGGTAAGGTTAATTAATACATCTACTACCATAAAACAACTAAGTAAAGTTTTGGTTTAATAATGATTTGGTTATAGGTGCGTATCCCTTGTTATCTTCCATGTAAATAAAAACAATAGAGGAATAAACTCATCAAATTAACAGAAAAAACAAAATAACATCGGAGACGAAAAATGATGCTATAAACGATATAATTCATCAAAAAACAAAATAACATCGGAGACGGAAAATGATGATATAAACGATATAATTCATCAAAAAACAAAATAACATCGGAGACGGAAAATGATGATATAAACGATATAATTCATCAAAAAACAAAATAACATCGGAGACGAAAAATGATGCTATAAACGATATAATTCATCAAAAAACAAAATAACATCGGAGACGGAAAATGATGATATAAACGATATAATTCATCAAAAAACAAAATAACATCGGTAAATTATTATACTTACGAGCGGTCTCCAAAAGCGACCATTTTGTATAAAGTAAAAATAAGTCTTGGGTCGACAACTACAGTCAGACCATATGAGTAAATTAGGTTATTTTTTTTCTGCCTCATTAGGAGGTTCCCCTGAGGCCATGTTCCGATACTTTGTCTCTGACTTCCACCCTGTTTTCTTACCGATCGTCTTTTGTTTCAGAAATAAAATATTCCGGAATTTATAGCCGACGATCTCTCCCAATTCCCTTCCTTTTCAACCCCAAAATATCTTGATAATTGGACAAAATACCGAATAAAAGAATGGATAGAAGAACACAACGATGAAATACATAGAAAAGATAAATAAATAAATATAAATTCTGTGGAAAAATACATCTCTTACACTGGTGGAAACGCTGAGAAATGTCCCCCCCAAGTTTGTGGTGCAAGAGGAGGCTGCATTGTATAAGCTCGTGGTTATCCTATAATGATCATGTCTCCAGGTCGAACACCAGGACAAAACAAGCCACGTCAGGAGGATCACTACCATTATTTTCCAAGGTTAAAAGAGATCGGATCCCACAACCACGGATACCCTGTGTGTTTTTTTCTTCCTTGCTGGATCTTAGCTTCAAGGAGGTGGATATCACGTGTGGATATTTGTCTTAACTCACGTGTGGATATTTGTCTTAACTCACGTGTGGATATTTGTCTTAACTCACGTGTGGATATTTGTCTAACCTCAATTTAGTGGTGCTTAAGTCCAAAAGGATTACTAGATGGATATGTATATACCTCGATGTGGATACGAGCGTTTGGATATTATTGTAAGGTTAATTAGTTGGTACCGAAGTCCATACGGATTCATAGATGGATATATATATTTATATTTAACGATGGATGTTATCTTTTCAGGTGTGGATAATGAGAGTGTGGATAATGTTGTCCGCTGTGCTACAAAAAAAAAAAAACGCAAACGAAAACAAAGACAAGGACACGTACAGAAACAAACAAAGTTAAAACACAAAAAAGAAACAAGAACACAAAACAAACACAACAAAAGTAAGCAACCAAATAAATAAAATCAATCAAATTACTGAACAAATACAAAATTATACTGACAAAAAAAAAAAAAAACACGAGACAGCTTGATCAATAAAGTAAAAAAAAAAAACACAGACGGGTATTCAACAAGAAAGACAGGAGTGAGAGAGGGAAAGAATGGCGAGGGAGGGAAAAAAAGAAAGGAGGATGGCAAGGCAGAAAGAGGTAGGAAAAGATAGGGAGGGAAAAAAGGTCAGGGAGGAAGAAAAGGATAGGGAAGGAGGAATAGCGAGGAAGGGAGAGGGGGAAGGATAGAGATAGAGGGAAGGATAGCGATGGAGGGAAGGATAGCGATGGAGGGGAGGATAGCGAGGGAGGGAAGGATAGCGAGGGAGGGAAGGATAGCGAGGGAGGGAGGGAAGGATAGCAAGGGAGGGAAGGATAGCGAGGGAGGGAAGGAGGGAGGGAGTTATGACTGACAGCTTGAGGCCAACATTCTAGACTCTGTGCCCTTAAAATCATATTCTGCCATCTCTTAAATTGGTACAACATAGAACACCTTCAGGCTCCTTCTCCTCCTCCTTCTCCTCCTGCCTCCTTCCTTGCACTCTTTCTCCTTCTCTACTTAGCCTTTATCATTTTGGTCTTCTTCCTCTTCTTCCTACTTTTAACTCTTCCTTTACCTCCTCCTTCTAATCTTCTTCCACCTCCTGCTCTTACCTTTTCTCTTCTTCCTACTCTTCCTTCTCCTCAGCAGACTTACACCCTCAGGAGCATGGTAGTGACACATGCACTCAAAACCCCCATTCCTCTCTCTCTCTTTCTCTCTTTCTCTCTCAAATGGACAACACGCTCATTGACACATTACACAGGCGTCATCAGAGGTCGCCCATGCGTTAAAAATGCCGCATCACTCATCCTAACCGGGAGGAGATGAACCACAAAACACATTGCTTGGATTCTTGAAACATTTTTTTGCCTCGGGATCGCGGCTAGTTTCTTGTGCACCCCATATTCATCCTGTGAGTAGGGTAGGGCCAGAGGATTAGTATTTACAGAACCGAGGTTATAATGGGTCTTTTATTGGTCCTTAAATGGTCTGGTATTGAATATTAGTGAGTATTAGTGAGTATTAGTGAGTATTATTGAGTATTAGTGAGTATTAGTGAGTATTATTGAGTATTACTGAGTATTAGTGAGTATTATTGAGTATTACTGAGTATTAGTGAGTATTATTGAGTATTACTGAGTATTATTGAGTATTACTGAGTAGTACTGAGTATTATTGAGTATTACTGAGTAGTACTGAGTATTAATGAGTATTTTCCGTATATAGTGAGTCAACAACTTAATATAGAGTGATTAATTTATTGTCTTGTTTGTCTTGGAAGGGTGGGCGTCGTGGCAGGATGGGCGTGATGGCAGGTGGGCGTCACGACAGGGTTAACACCACAACAGGGTTAACACCACGACAGGGTTAACACCACGACAGGGTTAACACCACGACAGGGTTCACACCACGACAGGGTTAACACCACAAGGTTAACACCACGACAGGGTTAACACCACGACAAGGCTAACATGACGACAGGGTTAACACCACGACAAGGCTAACATGACGGCAGGGTTAACACCACGGCAGAGTTCACATCACGACAGGGTTAACACCACGACAGGGTTCACACCACGACAGGGTTCACATCACGACAAGGCTAACATGACGGCAGGATAGGTGTGCGTGCGTGTGGGCCTGGCCAAGCACTAACACAGGGCTGGCGGGGTCTTCCTTCCAGCTCTCATGATGACAGTGTCGTGTTGGTCCTGGTTTTTGTGGTCGAGGGGGGGGGGAGGAGGAGGAGGGAGGAAGAGGAACAGGAGGAGGGAGGAAGAGGAACAGGAGGAGGGAAGAGGAGAGTTGTGGCGCTCACTATGGCATCAACACAATGTTATGGTCATATTTCAGTCTCGTGGTGGCGTCGTTGTTTTCATTTTCTTGATTTTTGTTGTATTTTTCTTTTATGGTATTGGGATATTTTTTTAAGGATGGAGGATGGTGGAGGAAGGATGGAGGATGGTGGAGGTAGGAGGGAGGGAGGAGGGAGGAAGTCTGGAGGAGGCGGGGCGGTGTTGTCTCAGTCTCTGGGTGGAGGATGAAGGAGGCAGGATGGAGGATGAAGGAGGCAGGATAGAGGATGAAGAAGGCAGGATAGAGGATGAAGAAGGCAGGATAGAGGATGAAGGAGGCAGGATAGAGGATGAAGGAGGCAGGATAGAGGATGAAGGAGGCAGGATAGAGGATGAAGGAGGCAGGTCTGGGTGGGCCGCCTCGACTGTGTCTTGTGGTTGAAAGAAGACTTTTCTCTTGATGAATGGATCTCCTCCTCCTCTTCCTCCTCCTCCTCTCCTCCTCCTCCTCCTCTCCTCCTCCTAATAAGATACTAAGCCTTCACTCCTCTAATAAGTTACCTTTGTATTCTATCTAAATTCTTATTGGTTGACGACTAAGTGCATCTATTAACCTGGGATATGTGCTTAAAGACCTTAGTTGTTAAGAGAGAGAGAGAGAGAGAGAGAGAGAGAGAGAGAGAGAGAGAGAGAGAGAGGCTCTGTACTACAAGCAAAAATATTCCTCACATTAATGAATCTACAGTGGCTCACTTAGGCCTCTTCTCCTCCTTCTTCCCCCTCTTCCTCCTCCTCTCCTTTTCTCCTCCTCCTTCACCATTCTCCTCTTCCCCCCCTCTTCCTCCTTCTCCCTCTTCCCCCTCCTCCCTCTTCCTCCTCCTCCTCTCATCAGCACCAACGAGCGACTTCTGTCTCCTGGTATATTTATCATGTTGGTGGTCGGGGGGAGACAATTACAGACCCGGGATCACCCCCTTTCCTCCCCATCACCCCTTGTGTCACCTCTTCCCTCCCCCACACCCCTTCCATCACTTATCCCTCCTGTCACCCCTTTTCCTCCCCCCTTTCTGTCACCCCCTACCTTCCCCTTACCCTCTTTCTTACCCTCATCCCCTTCCCTCCCTATTCCCCCTTCTGTCACCCCTCACCTCCACACCCACTCCCCCCAACCCACCCTCTCTCTCTCCTCACCTGTCCCTACCTTCTCTCCATTCCACACCTTCTCGTCACTCCTTCACCTGGTCTTCTTCCTCCCTCCCCTTACCCCTCTCCACCCCCCCTCCTTTACCCCCTGACAGGTACCTCACCAAACACTCGAGGGCAATTATGAGACAGTTTCCCGGTCGACGCTTCTGACACTCTTGTAATAGTCCCCCCCTCCCCCTCCCTCCCTCCCCCTCCCCCCCTCCCCCTCCCCCACCCTCTTCCCTTCCCTGTAACCATTAGAAAGAAAACGGGCGGCGGCGACTGAAGAATGATCTGGTGGGACGACAGGGAAGGGGGGAGGAGGGGGATGGCTTTACCTTTGTCCAATGGCCTTTAATTACCGGGTTAATTTGAATATTGGGAAGGTGTTTGTTGTGTGGGTCGAGGAGGGGATGGTAGGGGGGTGGTAGGGTAGGGGGAGGGGGTGGTAGGGTAGGGGGAGGGGGTGGTAGGGTAGAGGGGGTGGGAGGGAGGTGGTAGAGTAGGGGGAGGGGGGGAAGGGGTTGGTGGTGGGGGGATGAGGTCTGCTGTGGTCTCTTGCTAAATGTGAGAGAGAGAGAGAGAGAGAGAGAGAGAGAGAGAGAGAGAGAGAGAGAGACTTTCAACAAGGGGGGGGGGGGTTCCTTCTCCTAACCATCAGCCATCCCTTCTCCTCTTCCTATCCTCATTAAGCCTTCCATCACCTGTATCACACCTTTATCCCTACCTTCCCCTCATCCACCCCCCCCCCCCCCGTTCACTTTTTCTAATCCTTCATCCTATACCGTCCACCGCAACAAAAAAGTCCTCCTCATTATCCTCATCCTATTTTCCACCACAACACTCCTACTACTACTCATCATCATCATCATCATCATCATCATCATTATCATCCCTTCCACTACACTACACTCCTCCTCCTCCAGTTGTTCCTACCAGACCCGCCTTGCTCACGTTTTAATACAAATTCCTGCCTTTTTAGCCTTAATTTGGGTCGCCTACCGCAGCGGTGTCTCCAAACAGAGCGGCTAATGAGCGGTGGGTCGGAGAGCAGCCGTGGGCCAGGTGCTCCGGTCGTCACCTGGGGGCGCCCGCCACACACGTTACGCCAGGACTCCCAACCACTCCAGTGTGATGTGTACATTTCTGATGGAGGGTGAAGGAGGTGTTTTGGCCCCATTAAATAATATGTTTATTTGGAGAAAGATTATCGTTTTAATATTTATAATGGCTAACTATCTTTACAGTTGAGGAAGTGAAAGCCATCAAGTGCAGTGCCGGCCATACTGTCCCCTGGAGTACCGAAGTTCATCTCTATATACGAGTTTGCTTTCACATAATTATTTAGATATTTAGTAAAAGACAATATTAAGTATTTCTAATATTATTGCGTCTTTATTTAATTGAAGAGAAGAGAGGCTTGTTTTTTAACGTCCGTAAGTTGATGAGTTTATTAGATTCACACACACACACACACACACACACACACACACACACACACACCACCTCCTTACCATCAAGAAAGAACTATTACTCCCTATTCAGCCTTACCCAAAGCATCAATATAAGTGTATTTTGTTTCCCTGTAGCATTATATTGACCCATTTGTATCTGGTATGAAGGTAACACCATCCTTAAAATCTGAATCAACCAAATTTCAACCCTATTTCCCCTATGTTAAGTACCAATACCACCGAGTTATCCCAGTTTATATAACATTATTTTGATCCGAGTCTCCATCTGGCGACCTCCCAGGAGGAGAGGGGAGGGGCAATTCCTCAGAGGCCGCCTTGAGGTCACGGGAGGTCAAGGGGGAACACGTCTGCTATAACCACAAGTCATTAAGACCGTGTTGTTGATGCCGCGGCGTAATGTTGACGGTGTGGCGGCCACGTACAGGCAACCGCAGCCACGTAAAGGAGGCTGTGGGTACGTACAGGCGGCCGCGGCCACGTACAGACAGCCACGGCCATGTACAGGTAACCACGTACAGACAGACATGGCCATAGCCGAGGTCACATACAAGCAGCCACAGCGATGTATAGGCAACCGTGGCCACGTACAGGCAGTAATGGTCTAATCATGCAGGCAGCTACGGCCACGTACTTCTGCCGCCACCTCCACAATTATTATGGTCGGTAGTGTCACTATTATACTGCCGCCGTGTTGAACGTGTCGCCTCCTTACGGTATCGTGTAACATTAATATCAAAATACCTGTAGTTAAATAATAATATAACACTGAAACACAGCGAGTCATTAGTAACATAAACGTTTTCGAGTCAAAAGATAAAAACAGACAGACAGATAAGGTTTAAGTAAGCAGTGAACATACGAGAAAGAACAGAGACATGGGCAACATGTCTATTGGCCCATACTAGGCAGCCCCGTTTACACCCAACACCTATCGCTCATATATCCGTCCAACCTATATTTGCAACTTCCCAGCGTGTGGTATGTACAAGACAGACAGACAGACAGAAATTATAAGCATGGAGAGCACCAAACCATTATGAAAGCGTTCCTCAGCAAGAGTATACAACACACTTACACAGACGAAACTGAAACACCAAATACGTTTCTCAGCAAGGGTAAAACACATACTTCCTCACAGCTAGACCGACACACATATAACTTTCTCAACAAAATTAACAAATGGCATAGATAAAATAAGTTTCTCATCAATAGTAAAGAAACATTCCTTCAGCAACGACACGACCAACAGCAACAAGTAAAAAAAAAAAAACGTTTCTCAGCAAGGAGTGAAACAAACGAGCCATCTAAAAAAACGTTTCTGAGCCCAAACAAACAAAGTGGTCAAATATAAAAACAAACAAAAAAAACGTTTCTCACCAACAGTAAACAAACACTTCCCCGAACAAGAAAGAGACCAAGGAAAAAACGTTTCTCAGCAAGGAGTGAAACAAACGAGCCAGATAAAAAAAACGTTTCTCAGCAAGAGTAGGAGGAAAATACTTGAGAGAGAGAGAGAGAGAAGGACAAAGCTTTTCCCTCCTGGAGGTATATACAACGTAAGCTTTTTCTGGCTGAGGTAAAATGCTCAAGCTTTTTTTTTTTCCTCGTCTTGGGGAAATGATGCTATGCAAATATTTTCTGACAAGAGAGGAAAAAACTCAAAAGGTTTTTCTTGCCAGACCTACAACAGAGAATTTCTTCTTAATGAAGTAGTTTAGTGGGAGGCAGCGTGAATATTGTCGCCAGAATATATTTCTTTACCTTACTGAAATATTATCATTATTTTCCGGTGGCCAGAGAGATCTTTTTCTGAGGATGGTGATGGTGAGGATATTGGTTTTATAGTGATGATTAAAATAGAGATGATGATGATGATGATGTATATGCATTGGTGATGATGATGATTTATGATGTACAGGTAATAATGATGATGATGATTAATAATGATAGTGATGATGGTGAAACAGGTGTCCTATTAGAGGTTATGATTACAAACTTACTCTCAGAAACATATGTAATTATTATTGTTCTGTTGTATAGTATTTATGATGAGGTGATGGTGACGACTCAACGGAGGAGACATTCTGACTCATCTTGACTCACCAGATAAGACACATTGACTCAACCTGACTCACCCTATGAAACACTTTGACTTAACTTGACTCACCCAATGAAATACTCCGACTCACTGACTCAACCTGACTCACCCAATGAAACACTTTAACGTATCCTGACTTACCCAATGAAGCAACTGACTCGCCCAATGAAACAACTGACTCAACCGGATTCACTCTGACTCCTTAACACAGCGACTGCTTGTGGGGGGTGGGGGGGGGGGGGGGTGGGGGGGGGGGGGGTGGGAGGGGCATTAAGTCAGGAAAGAGAAAAATATGCAAAAATTTACGACCTAAAAATTATTTCCAGACAAAAAAAACTTCATCTTAACTCTTGAAGAACTTGGTTAAATATTTCTCACTTCCTTCACAACTACTGAATGACGTGAAATGAAAGGAGTGATTTATTGCCTTGATGACACCTTGAGGATAGTGCCAACGCAAGCACGGTGATTTTAATTTCATTCATTTAGTAAAGTGTGACCTTAAACTGGCCTGAACTGACTTGACCTAGCGTAATATAAGCTGGTCAAATCCTAACCTAATCTAATCTCACTTAACCTAACCTGACCTGACCTGACCTAACCTGACCTCATCTAATCTAACTGCATGAATTATTTCCTTGACGTCTTCCTCCTCCGTCTCCTCACTGCTGTCATTAAGCTCCCCAGCCCAGAAGTATATGCACCCTTAACACTCCTTCTTCTCCCCTCCTGGTATCATTATGCTCCCCAGACCAACAAGATAATTAACCTCCCCACACCCCTTCTTCCTCCCCAACTCCCACTACTCTCATCATTAACCTCCCCACACCCCTTCTTCATCCCCAACTCCCACTACTCTCATCATTAACCTTCCCACACCCCTTCTTCCTCCCCAACTCCCACTACTCCCATCATTAACCTCCCCACACCCCTTCTTCCTCCCCAACTCCCACTACTCTCATCATTAAGCTCCCCAGCCTAAGTACCCTCAACATCCCTTCTCTTCAAATAAACTCCCAGTCTAACAGAGTATCTCCCCCCCCCCCCCCCACCACCACCAACCCGCAACACCCTTTCTCCTCTCTTCTCCCACCCTCCCGCTATCATTAAGCTCCCCAGACCAGCAGTGTTAACTAACCATCCTCGACACTCACACACTCAACCACCCACCCAACAACACGGCCCTCACCCACAACTTGGTGTCAGCGACAATCCAATTTCGCCTCCTCACCTTTCAATAGGGAGCGTTAATCGAAGTGGCAGGCGTCGTCGTCGGCAGGAGGTGGTGATGGGGAGGGGTGGGGGAGGTGGTGGGGGAAAGGTGGGGAGGGGTAGGGAGGTGGTTTGGCATTAAAACACGGCCTCCCGAGTGCTGACTGAATGGCCTCTGGTATTTGTTCGACATCGTAATCTACAAATCCCTGACACCAGAGCGCCTTTGTTACTTCTTTTGTCCGACGTCGTGTTCCTGTAACAATAGACTCCTTTCCCTCCTCCTCCTCCTCCTCCTACTGCTGGTGCTCCTTGGCCCTCCTCTTCCTCCTCCACTCCCCACCCCCTTCCACACCACCTTGATGGAGACCCGAATTTCGGATCTGTTTTAATTTCGGTGCAACACGTTAGGCTTTTGTTGGTGGGGTCCCCAGGGGTACTGCAACCCGGACCAAACACGCCTTATCTGGCGCCTCTACGCCCAGTTCGATTAACAAGACTCCCTGGGGATGCCTCTCCTTTCAGACGCCTTGGGAGGGGAAGGAGGAGAGTTGGAGGAGATGGTGGTGGAGGGAGGAAAGAACGGCCACCTCCGCCAAGAAAGAGGAAGAGGAGAAAGAGAAGGAGGCAGCTACAAGGAAAACATTTTCTGGTGAGGAGGTACCCGGAGGAGTAGAGGAAGGGGGGGGGTGAAGGGAAGGAGGTAGTTGGAGGAAGTAAGGGAAAAGAAAAGAAGGAAACAGAAGAAGGGAGGAGGAAGAGAAGAACACTGCTAATGAAGAGCAGGAGGACATGGTAAAGAAGGAGGAGGAGGTGGCAGTGGAGAAGAAGTGACAGTGGAGGAGGTGGAACAGGGAGGGGTGGGGAGGAGGAAGAACACGGGGGGGGAGGAGGAAGAACAGGGGGGAAGGAAGAACAGGGGCGGAGGAAGAACAGGGGGGGGGGGGAGGAGGTAAATATTGACATGAACCTGACTAGGGTGATGGTGGTTAGCTGGCAGCGTCTTCCGGACTGTAATACCCGAACACAAACACCATGAGAGAGGGTGGGAGATGGTGGAGAAGGGCGTGGGAGAGTGGTAGAGGGTGTGGTAAGGTGGGGGATGGTGTAGGGGTGTGGGTGAGGTGTGTGGGAAGGTGGGAGAAGGTGATATAAGATGGGAGAGAAAGGGAAAAAGAGAGAGAGAGAGACTAAAAGTAACTAGAAGCCGAGAAAGAAAAAAAAAATACGAACTAAAATACAGATACAGTATAACTACAGATCCAATAAGTTCTTGTACCGAGGGTGACTTATTACAGCAGTGAGTGACGTCAACTGTGCATAAAAACGAAGGCAAGAGCAACAAAAACAAAAACAACAAAAATATAATAAGCAACAAAAACAAAAAAAACAAAAATTAATAGCAAAAAGTACAATAATTACAACAACAACAACAACGAGAATAACAACACTTAATATACAAATAATAATAATAATAATAATAATAATAATATCGGCCAACTAAACACGACAGACAGCCACTGGTAGTAAGTAGCTTGAGATAACAGGAATGACCGCAATGGCTTAGTGACCACCTCTTCCGTTTTCTGTTGTTCCAGGTCAAACAAGTGAGGAAGAGAGAGGGAGGGCAGGGAGAGGGAGGGAGGGAGAGGGAGGGGAGGGCAGGGAGAGGGAGAGGGGGGGGAGGGAGGGGGAGCTGGGAATGGCACTGTGGGAATACTGCCTCTCTAAACACACAGATCTCAGGACTAGAGGGGGGAGGGATGAGGGGATGGTGGCTGAGCTGAGATACTTCCTACAACAGCGTCATCATCACAGCTGGACGCCTCTAACAATGACGTCATCAAAGCTGGAAGCACCCCGAGAATGACGTCATCACAACTGAACACACACACTAAGGATGACGTCATCAACACCTAGACTCATCTAAGAATGACGTCATCATCACATGGACACCAAATTGTGACGTCATATACAGGTAAACATAAGTTACCTGTATTCGGTCCCTCTTGTCAGGTGTGATGGGCGTCTCTCTCTCTCTCTCTCTCTCTCTCTCTCTCTTATTAACAATAGCATAATAACCTTGTACAGTTATTCTCGGTGTGGGTTATTATGGTTACACACACACACACACACACACACACACAACCTTCCCTCACTATATATACACACTAATCAACTCCCTCTAATCCCCCTAAAATAAAGATAAAGGACTACAGGTAACCAATCCCAAATCCCTAAACCAAAACGTAAATAGCAAATAAGACCAAATAAGACCAAATCCCTCTCATGTTGCGGCTCATTTGAAGAACATTAGGGGGGGAGAGGGATTTAATGGCATTACATATGCAAATTGAGTCATTTATTCTTCTTACGCTTCTTGTGTCTTTCCCCTGAAGATGCATAGGTGGGTGAGGGCCTCCACTTACTGACGTCATAGGTGGGTGAGGGCCTCCACTTACTGACGTCATAGGTGGGTGAGGGCCTCCACTTACTGACGTCATAGGTGGGTGAGGGCCTCCACTTACTGACGTTATAGGTGGGTGAGGGCCTCCACTTACTGACGTCATAAGTGGATGAGGGCCTCCACTTACTGACGTCATAGGTGGGTGAGGGCCTCCACTTACTGACGTCATAGGTGGGTGAGGGCCTCCACTTACTGACGTCATAGGTGGGTGAGTGCCTCCACTTACTGACGTTATAGGTGGGTGAGGGCCTCCACTTATTGACGTCATAGGTGGGTGAGGGCCTCCACTTACTGACGTCATAGGTGGGTGAGGGCCTCCACTTACTGACGTCATAGGTGGGTGAGGGCCTCCACTTACTGACGTCATAGGTGGGTGAGGGCCTCCACTTACTGACGTCATAGGTGGGTGAGGGCCTCCACTTACTGACGTCATAGGTGGATGAGGGCCTCCACTTATTGACGTCATAGGTGGGTGAGGGCCTCCACTTACTGACGTCATAGGTGGGTGAGGGCCTCCACTTACTGACGTCATAGGTGGGTGAGGGCCTCCACTTACTGACGTCATAGGTGGGTGAGTGCCTCCACTTACTGACGTCATAGGTGGGTGAGGGCCTCCACTTACTGACGTCATAGGTGGGTGAGGGCCTCCACTTACTGACGTCATAGGTGGGTGAGGGCCTCCACTTATTGACGTCATAGGTGGGAGAGGGCCTCCACTTACTGACGTCATAGGTGGGTGAGGGCCTCCACTTATTGACGTCATAGGTGGGTGAGGGCCTCCACTTACTGACGTCATAGGTGGGTGAGGGCCTCCACTTATTGACGTCATAGGTGGGTGAGGGGCCTCCACTTACTGACGTCATAGGTGGGTGAGGGCCTCCACTTATTGACGTCATAGGTGGGTGAGGGCCTCCACTTATTGACGTCATAGGTGGGAGAGGGCCTCCACTTACTGACGTCATAGGTGGGTGAGGGCCTCCACTTACTGACGTCATAAGTGGATGAGGGCCTCCACTATGACCTTCACTAATACTACTAAGACTCTTATTGCTGCTAGAGCCTCCTTCGTCTCCTCCTCCTCCTCCTCCTACCATACCTCCTCCTCCCCCCTCTTCCTCCTACTGCCTAACTTCCACCTCCTCCTCCTGCTCCCACCCCTCCCTTCACCTCTTCTCCCCCCTCCCTCCCACCCCTCCCTTCACCTCTTCTCCCCCCCCCCCCCTTGTTTGCCGGGGTCCTAATACCGTTTGTCTTAGCTCTACAGTTGAGTGTTGATATGACCGATCCATTGTTTACGTGTGGGTAACCTTAGGATACCTGTCGTGTTTACCTGCCCGTGTGTTGGTGATTGTTTAGTGCAATGTCGAGTTTGTAAATGACTAACGAGACTGTTTGTTTATAGGATGACTTGTGCATTTGTTTTTTTTTTCCCATAAATATGATAAGAATCACCTGAAGATTAGGCACCCCCAGGTTATCTCACCTGATGATAAAAGATGTTAACCTAACCTAACCTAATCTAACTTAACCTAACCTAATCTAACCTAACCTAACCTAATCTAACTTAACCTAACCTAATCTAGCCTAACCTAACCTAATCTAACCTAACCTAATCTAACTTAACCTAACCTAATCTAACCTAATCTAATCTAACGTCATTCCAATCACAAACTTAGAACTTCCTTTTAAATACATACACCAATACACCCACCTCGTATTACTAGGGGTGATGGTAACGGGGGGTGATGGTAATGGGGTGATGGTAACGGAAGTGATGGTAATGGGGTGATGGTAACGGGGTGTGATGGTAATGGGGTGATGGTAACGGGGGGTGATGGTAATAGGGTGATGGTAACGGGGTGTGATGGTAATGGGGTGATGGTAACGGGGTGTGATGGTAATGGGGTGATGGTAACGGGGGGTGATGGTAATGGGGTGATGATAATGGGGTGATGGTAACGGGGTGTGATGATAAAGGGGAGTGATGGTAATGGGGGTGATGGTAATGGGGGTGATGGTAACGGGGGGAGATGGTAACGGGGGGAGATGGTAACGGGGGGAGATGGTAACGGGGTGATGGTAACGGGGGTGATGGCAACGGGGTAGAGGAAGAATATTGCCTCATTAATAGTAAAAACAATTATCTCTCTCTCTCTCTCTCTCTCTCTCTCTCTCTCTCTATCATACTTGTCCTCCCTTTTCCATCGACTGTCTCTTCCATCCAAGCTTCCCTTCCCTCTCCCTCCCTTTCATTTCCCTCCTTCACGTCACTCCCTCCCTTTCATTTCCCTCCTTCACGTCACCCCCTCCCTTTCATTTCCCTCCTTCACGTCACTCCCTCCCTTTTTCTTTTCCTTCTATCTCCCTCCCATCCATTTTCCTCCCCATCCCTCTCCCTTCCATTTCCCCATCCCTCTCTCACCCCCCCCCCCCAAGATCCGGTGGTCAGTCACTTTTAGGAAGATGCAAATATGGATAGATGGAGAGAGTAGGAGGGAGGAGGATGGGGGAGGAAGGAGGAGGGGGGAGGGGGAGGAGTGAGGAAGAAGGAGGAGGAGGAGGAGGAGGAGGAGGAAGAGGGCAGGTTCTCCCCTTCCTTCTTCATATCCGGTGATCAACAGACAGCCAAGGAGCATCTCAAGGGTTTGGATCAACATTTCATCAAGTATGCAAATTTACTTCGGTGGGTGCATATGGGGGGTGAGGAGGGAGGGGGGGTGAGGAGGGGGCAGTAGTGTGGTTAGGGGGTGTGGTACACAGAGGTAAGGGTAGTGTGGGGAGGGGGGTAAGGGGTGTGGGCAGGATAGGAGGTAGTGTGGGAAAGGGTTTGGGAATCATAGAATGGGGAATAAGGGAGTATGGGACGAGGATGTGTGAGAAGGAGAAGAAGGGAAGGAGGGAGTGTGGGAGGGAAGAGGAAGGAAGAAGACTATGGAGGCGAAGACAGTATGAGAAAACACACACACACACACACACACAGTATACAAACTACGCTTAGAGAGATACAGCCTCACAGCACTACAGACTCACAGCACTACAGACTCACAGCACTACAGACTCACAGCACTACAGACTCACAGCACTACAGTCTCTCAGCTTTACGTTACAGCTGCGACATCAACAGAACGTTCTCAAAGGTTCCTAAGTTATTTTTTTGTTCCTTTCTAACTGGATGTGTGAGAACGATTCGTCATGATTCGCTTTAATGTATTATCACAAATATCGTATGGTCATTATATTACCATGGAGATTCACCGTAAACATAAGAGTTCTTTAAGTAGTCTCCCATAATCAGGTCTCCAGGCAAGAGGTTAAAGTCTCCGAGAATCATGGTCTCCAGGGTACAACAACGGTGACAATACGAGCAGGAAAAATCATGCCCCCTGCGAGATTAAGGAGACCAATGTCCGCCATTTGTCGAACAAGACCCGGGGCTTGATATATCGCCCCTGAAGGAACTGCCAAAGAAAGGCTGGAAAATCCGGTTAGGTCCGGAGCCTCGGAACATAATAGGTGTTCGCAAACAAGGATATCTGTCCCTTCCATTGTGGGTTTGTGTGTCAAGTATTTGCATGAAATATTTCCTGTCGGGGACCCGGGAGGTGTTCAATCGCCTGTGTGTCCGAGGCAGAGGGGCGGAGGGTGCTGGTGCTGGGGAGGATACGGTCAGTCACACCTTTTCCCTTACTCTATATTCACAACTTAAACATTACTTAATAACTTTTCTTTCTATTCGATATATGATTTTATCTATATCTATCATACAGTATCTATATCTATCATACAGTATCTATATCTATCATACAGTATCTATATCTATCATGAGGTTACTGAAGGGAGGAAAGAATTTGTGTAGATTTTAAACCCAAGGAGTGCACAAATGTCCATCTTACCCTCACCCGACATTTGTTTAACTTGGGTCTTTGGTCGACGTGGCGGTGTATTGACCTGCCTGTGTGTGTGATGGATGACCTGGGATGACCTGACCTTTCCAACACTAATCCTCTAATCCCCCTCTGACCACCCACCTTACAGCGGCGCCACCGATTAATTTGACTCTATATGACTCCGCCCTGTGTCACATGGGCTTCCGAAGGTGAAGGGTAAGGGGGTAGAGGGGGGGTAAGGGGGTGATATGTTAATTAGAAGGAAGGTAAAGGTGAATTTTAGTGTGTGTGTGTGTTCTCCCCTTTAAAGTTCTCAAGCACGACACATGTTAAGTTGTATACTCCCGCATCTGTTTTTTTGTTGTGTTTCCCTGAATAAGTTGATCTGAGACTACCGTAATGAGGTTAAGGTGAGTTGTCAAAGTGTGCCCCATTCTTAACCTAACTACGGTCATACAGCACAATAGCGCCCAAGACACTAAGTGGAGCTGTACGTGGAGGTGATTCACAAAATATCGGTAAAGGTAAAAATGTTCCCCTAGTCCTCTCCCTGGTGATAGTGGTGAGGAAGGGGCGGATGGAGGGAAGAAGGCGTGTATTCCTCCCTTCCTGATGGTGGTGAAGGAGGGAGTGACGAGAGTGTGAGCTAAGGTAAGGGAGGGAGGAGGGCGTGTACTCGTGCTGTCATTCGCCACTTCTATTACGGCCACTTGTGTTGTGACGTGAGCTGATCTGTCCCTCAGCAGGGGTGAGGCGGCCACATCACTTATTGACGCCTCTACTGGTCCAGCTCTGGTGTGTGGCGGCTACTGGTCCAGCCCTGGTGTGTGGCGGCTACTGGTTCAGCCCTGGTGTGTGGCGGCTACTGGTCCAGCCCTAGTGTGTGGCGGCTACTGGTCCAGCCCTGGTGTGTGGCGGCTACTGGTCCAGCCCTGGTGTGTGGCGGCTACTGGTCCAGCCCTGGTGTGTGGCGGCTACTGGTCCAGCCTTGGTGTGTGGCGGCTACTGGTCCAGCCCTAGTGTGTGGCGGCTACTGGTCCAGCCCTAGTGTGTGGCGGCTACTGGTCCAGCCCTAGTGTGTGGCGGCTACTGGTCCAGCCCTGGTGTGTGGCGGCTACTGGTCCAGCCCTATTGTGTGGCGGCTACTGGTCCAGCCTTGGTGTGTGGCGGCTACTGGTCCAGCCCTGGTATGTGGCGGCTACTGGTCCAACCCTGGTGTGTGGCGGCTACTGGTCCAGCCCTGGTGTGTGGCGGCTACTGGTCCAGCCCTGGTGTGTGGCGGCTACTGGTCCAGCCCTGGTGTGTGGCGGCTACTGGTCCAGCCCTGGTGTGTGGCGGCTACTGGTCCAGCCCTGGTATGTGGCGGCTACTGGTCCAGCCCTGGTGTGTGGCGGCTACTGGTCCATCTCTGGTGTGTGGCGGCTACTGGTCCAGCCCTGGTATGTGGCGGCTACTGGTCCAGCCCTGGTGTGTGGCGGCTACTGGTCCATCTCTTAACACATAACACTACAAGTTTTTGTTAACCTTCCTCCTGTTTGACTCTGAGTGTGTAGTGTGGATGATGACAACCTGAAAAGTAGTACAGGTGACGAGGAAGAAGGCTGGCGAAGGTGCGTCAGGCGTTGTTCTCTTGGGAAAGTGACAGAGAGGGAGAGTGAGTCGTGTTTGTACTGACCTCGTGTTTGTGTTGTTGTCATTTATTTCCTGTCGAGAGCTGGTTCTTGTGTTGGTGAGCTTCATTGTTGGCGAGTAACACGTCCCTCGCACCTCCAACACTGACACGTCTCCTCACTATCTCCAACACAATGTATGACCAGCTCTTCAGTCAATTGTTCTATTCTTTTCACTTTTGTTTTTTCCTTTCTCTTCTGTCCCTCTTAATTATTCCCTTTCCTCCTCGTCACTCATCAACTTCATTCATCACAGCTTTGCCTTCACCTCAGTTCGTTCTTCTTTCGAGAGTGCATTTTATTTATTTCCTTCCTCCCTCTTCCTCCTACTACCCTCCTCCCCACTACTCCCTCTCACTAACCACCCCACTCCCCACCAACCACCCTTACCCCAACCAATCGCCCCTCCTCTCTACCAACCACCTCTCCTTCCCACTATCCACCCCCCTACTACCTCCTCTCCTCCAACCACCCCTCCTTCTCCTCAATAACCACCCCTCCCCCTCTATAACCACCCCTCCTCCTCAATAACCACCCCCCTCCCCTCAATAACCACCCCTCCTCCCCACCATATGGTCACACACACTCCAACACTACAGTACATCCTCGACTGTGTGAAGATAGAACCCTTTAGGGACAGGTCCAAGCACAACATCTCTCATGGCAAGATAGCCATATTAAGATTTTATCCACTTTTTTGCACTCAATAGCCAAGTCATTTCCCATGTACAGAACCAAACACACAATGTGCTTGAATACTTCTCACGTAGATGTGAATAACAAAGTATGCGGCCAGACATATTGCCTCACATTCCTGTACTCACGCAGTTGTGAATAAGTTACCATTTATGTATAGAACTAAACAAACAATGTATTTGAAATAATCTGTAACATTCAATACCACAATATCCTGACCACTGGGGTCTGTTGTACACACCCTTTGTGGCCTCTACTCTATAATCCTTTTGCGCTACCGCTCACAGGATGATTATGGGGTGCACAATAAATTAGCCGCTGTACGTGGCAAAATTCCACCAACCATCCTTGCTCCCAGGACCAGCGGGCAACCTGCAGTATAAAGGAGGACCCTGTACATCCTCCACCAATAAGATTTCCTCCATCCTCCACCAATAAGACACCCTCCATCCTCCACCAATAAGACACCCTCCATCCTCCACCAATAAGACACCCTCCACCCTCCACCAATAAGACACCCTCCATCCTCCACCAATGAGACATCCACCACCCTCCACCAATAAGACATCCTCCATCCTCCACCAATAAGACACCCTCCATCCTCCACCAATAAGACACCCTCCATCCTCCACCAATAAGACACCCTCCATCCTCCACCAATAAGACATCCTCCACTTCTCCTTGGTTAAAATTGACTCGCTTTCTGTGGTTCAAGGAGCAGACAGAAGGGAAGGGGGAGAAGGATGAGGAGAGGGGATGAAATGATGAAGGAGGAGGAATAAAGAACAAGACAGAAAAGGTACAATCAAGAACGAAAAATAAATTAATACAAAATTTTAAAAAGGAAAAAAAAATAATAATAAAGTATTTAAACAAAAAGATGACGGAGAAAACAAATAAAAACAAAAGAAATATGCAAAAAAGTAAACAAACACACGGAGGACAAAGAGGAAAAAGACAATGAAGCGAAGAAACAGGAGCAGGAAGAGGAAGAAGAAGAGGAGGGAGTGAGATGGAGAAGAAAGGAGGAGGAAGAACCGAAGAAGTAGGGGAGGGGAGGGGTGAGATGGAGGAGAAGATGAGGAGGAGGTGGGAATGCGGTAGAAAAGGGGAGGAGGAGGAAGAAGAGAAGGAAGAGGAGGCGGTGGCAGTGGTGAGTAGAAGGTGGGGAGGGAGGCAGAGAGGAGCACCAATTAAACACCTGTGTGAATGTGGAGACAATCTCAGGTGTGATCTGTGGATACCTGTCCCCCCCCCCCCCCCCTTCTTCCCCTCCTCCCACAACACCTGGACATTATTGCTCACTGGACGGACAGACGGACGGACGAACACGCACACACATAGACACACACACAGACACACACACACCTGTATACCTGTAGCTGTATTTTAGAATAGACATTTCAATCTTCTTGCCTAACATTCTAAACGACAGGTAAATCTTTAACTAGTTCTTATCTTACCGTTACTTACAGCAATGGCTTCTACTTTCTAGTAATTATAATTATTTTTTTACTCTGATGGACCTAGCCTAACCTAGCTCCAAATGTAAATAGAGACCCACCACTAAGCGGCTTAAAACAAAGTGGGCCACAGTAGTGAACCCCAAGGAAGCACAGACTATGAGCGTGACCCCGGCCTGACCTGACCCGTGCAGATGTTGATCAGCTGATGAGGCCACACCCGCTTGTTCTTCTTTGTTTACTTATTAGAAGCTGAATACTATCGGGGGTTTGCATCTTGGAAGAGGCTATTTACCTTCTAAATCCAGACGCTGAGGAGAGGAGAGAGGGCCCCGGGTACTTTACTGATGAGCTGGGTTAATATTGGTCAGTTTATCTCTAATCACCTGAAGATTAACCCCTCTCCAGCAGCTTATTTTACATAACGAGTAAACACCCCAACACAAAAAAAAACGTAACGTAACATAACCTAACCTAACCTAACCTAACCTAATTTACCTGACAGCTCTTTGCTATAATATACTAACATACTTCAATAGGTATACGATCTTGGAGTGCAGACCACAAAATAATTTTCAACAATTATCAATAACAAGTTAAAATAAAACATTCTTTCTCCCGACACTATGCAAAGATCGTCCTCTTAAAGTAACCTATACTTTTAAAAGAACGAATTATTTACTTAAAGACAGAGTTGTAAGGAAACACAACAACTCCTTTTCAGAATATATTTTTAAATACAGAAATAGCCTGACCTATATACCTCCAGGAAATAATATAAGAAGTCGGAATTCACATCAATACAGCCTAAATAATTGCCTAAAGGATATCAGAAATCACAAAATGTATCTAAGAATTTATATCCACGGTCCCTAAGATTTATCCCTTTAAAAATTTTCAATAAGCTAAAAAAAAAATAGTACCTTGTTTTATATTCCTGAAAGTTTATAGAAAATTCCTTCGTTAAATTAATATAACTACATAGGTGTACAATACAGAAGACAGTGGTATGTAGTTTATAATAATTACGTATGCATATTTGTCTTGTTTATAGTGTCGTGCAAGTTAGTCAGTATGGTGATCAGAATATTGTATAGTGTGTGTGTGTGTCCTCAGCCCACTACACAGGTGAGAGGGCGGTAGGGTCTGCGGTCAGCCCAGGTAACGTCTTCAGATAGTAGCAAATGGTGTGGGATAAGCAGGTGGGTCGACCCTGAGTTTATCCGGCATGATAAACTTGTTGACCCTGGATGGTGTAATGACATGTTAGTGAGGTGTTGGGGCCTTTATCATGTATACGTGTTAGCTCTCTCTCTCTCCTACCTCCAACGCCGCCCCCCCCCCCCCCCCAGTCAATTAAGTTCCACCGCCATCAGTAGCTTGTTAACTGTGCACCCACACGATTATTAAACGTATTAATGCTACCTAGGCTTAGGTGGTTATGTAAGGGTAGGTTAAGTTATGTTACGGTAGGTCTAGGTTAGGTTAAGTTATGTTACGGTAGGTCTAGGTTAGGTTAGGGTGGTTAATCTTTAGGAGCTACTCGGGATGGTTTAAGCTTCATGCTTCATGTGATTCCAGTTCAATTGTCTACTTGTTGTGTAATGTAAAGGCGTTCTCAAGAGCGAGGCGAGGTGTAAGGAAGAGTACGAGGTGTAAGGAAGAGTACGAGGTGTAAGGAAGAGAACGAGGTGTAAGGAAGAGGGTGAGGTGTAAGGAGGAGCGATAAAGGCAAGGGGAATGAACAGTCGTGTGCATTAGGGTGTGTCATAGGAGGGAAGATCAGCTAAAACTAATGGCCCATCACTTTTTTGGTAGATTTTAGTGTATATAAACAGAAAATAATTTCAGTTTCAATATTTTGCAACCTTTTGCTAGGTAAATTTTAGCGTGAAATTTATCGAAAATCTAACGTACAGCTGCATTAGTGCATTACAATTAAATAGTGAACATTGCTTTCTGACTTCATTCTTTAACAACCCAACTAACAATATTTTTTTCTGTTTCAGATTCTGATGCATTTATAAGTTGATAATATTTGCGATGGCTGCTTGTGTCAGGACGAGGAACCAAAAATCCAGCCATCTCAGTCACTATCTTGGGTCTGGGAGAGAGCTCCTAAAGTCGGAGTTGCCTACATTGAGAGATGCTTTGAGATACGGTGTTTTAATCAGGCAAATCAGTGAAAAGAACCAAAGAACATACACAAACAAAGACATTGCCAGTGATATGACCAAAGCTGTCTTGGCACAGTACACTCTGGCTAACGCTCAGTTCAAGCCTCCAGTCATAACAAGTCAGAAGAAGATTAGTGAGAGACTGCTAGCCAGTTGGGAAAAGGCAAGAGATATCTCTCTTGGGAGAGGAAAACTTGCAGTTAAGGACAGCTTTGCCAAGCAACTGGACCAGTTATTTGACATAATTACTTGCAAGTGCCCAATTGTTCTCTGTCCTGAGTTTGGATGCGATCGTGACTGTAAATCCGAGGCCCACATCTCCTGTATTTGCAAGCGTGAACTGAAGATTCCTGTGATCGAACTGGCATTTGTCAAAGCACAGAGAGAGAAGACTGGCAGTATAGGGGCTCTCATGATTTCTAGCCAAGATATTCCGGAGTCCAAGAGACAGGAGGCTGCCACAGAGAGACAGAAGAGGAGAAGAGTTGCCGAGGAAAAGAGACTTGACAAGGCCCAGGGTGAGGTAAAAAAGGCCGATGATTGGAGTCAAGCTGATTCAGAGTTTAATGACTTCCCCATGGCTGATCCGAGTGCTGACCAGGAGAATGGTGACTTTGTCCCTAACCCAGAAAATAATGATCCCAAACCTTCCAGGCATAAGATTCGAAATAGGAAAGATATCCCGAGCATAGCTCTGGCCAGCATGCGACACCACACTGGTCTCAGAGAAACTGCAGAGATAGCAACAGCTGCCTGGATTGACGGTGATTTGATAACACCTGATGATGTTCACCTGGTGATAGATCATAACAAAGTAAGGAGAGCTCAGGAGAAACATGTCAGTAACCTAGAAGAGGAGTTTGATAAGGGGATAAGAGAAAATGGAATCAATTGTTTGTTCTTTGATGGGAGAAGGGATGACACTAAAGTGTTCATGAAAGTTGGAGATTCTGACAAGTTGTTCCCTGCCATGGTGAAGGAGGAACACTACTCCTGCTGCAGTGAACCAGGAGGGAAGTATTTGTGGCATTTCACTCCAGAGAAAGATGACATCAGGAAACCAGCTGAGATAGTGGCAGATAACATTGTGAACTGGCTCAGAGAGAGGAACGTAGACCAGACCCTGCAGGCCATTGGAGGGGACAGCACCAACACGAACACAGGGTGGCAAGGGGGGGGTCATACAGTGGATAGAGCGGAAGATTGGGAGGAAGCTGGTCTGGATTGTTTGTGACCTCCACACCAACGAGTTGCCACTCAGACATCTGATCCAGGAGCTGGATGGCAAGACTCTTTCAAACAACAGATGGTCTGGTCCTCTTGGCAAGATGCTGGACTCTGCCACTGAGTTAGAAATATATCCGAGCTTTGAAAAAATCACAGTTGGCCCTCCACTCGTTGAGCTTGCACATACTGTCATTGACGACCTGAGTACTGACCAGTACTATGGTTACATGATTTGCAGTGCCATCAAAACTGGAGTCATGCCTGATAGACTTGCTTACCTGCAGATAGGTCCAGTCTCACATTCTAGGTGGCTTACAACGGCTCTCAAGGTTCTGCAGAATTTGGGTCGCTCATCATAAACTGAAAGGGAACCAGCTTCACAACCTGAGACTTATTGTCCAATTCATCGTGAGTGTCTACTTGCCAAATTGGTTCAACACCAAGGTCAAGTCATCGTTCTCCGAAGGTCCGAGGCATGTTCTCTTCCAGCTTGAGCTCCTGAGGAGTCAGCCAAGGAAGGTTGTTCAGATTGTGGAGCAGACTGTGAGGAGATCTTCCTGGTATGCTCATCCCGAGGCAGTTCTGCAGACAATGCTCTGCAGTAAGGATGAGGAGGAGAGAAGAGTGGCAGTCACAAAGATCTTGGATATGAGACTTATGAGAGGATCTGGGCATGACGAATCAGTTGGTGACGATTCCTTCAGGGTCAGGAAGACTCCTGAAGTCAATCTAGGTGCCAAGACCCTCACTGATCTCATAGATCTGGATAACATCCAGGCTGGCAGTGAGCCCCCTCTTACCTGCAGCCTCACCAATGTTCAAGTCAGAGCTTTCCTGGACAACCCCATGCATGTCCCTACCTGGCCCTCGCACACCCAGAGTATAGAGCGTTGTGTACAGCAAGTGAGCGAGGCCAGCAGTCACGTGTACAGCCAGGAGAGGAGGGAAGGCTACATCCGAGCTCAGGTGGTCAGCAGGGAGGTGATGAGTAGAAACAGAAGCAAGAAAGACATGTTCTCTATGGTGTGCAGCAACACCGGGTCGTAGTAGTAAAACCGGTTTTTGTATTTGATGATTTTGTTTTCTAAAGGAATATTAAATTTAATAAATGTGTCAAGATCATTCGTTTCACTATTCTGGATCATTTTCATCCTAATAAATTAACCTGATACATTTACTTTACTTTAAATAAGCTATTTAGTGGTGTTGGTAAAAGGGTGGGAATACTGAATTTTCATAAGATTTCAAGTTAAAATTTACCTAGCAAAAAATGAAAACTTTTCAAATCTGAAGATATCACATGATTCTGCACATAGAACTACATCATTCATACCATGGGCCGATTTTTCAAACTCAAAAAAAAAAAATTCGCCTCCGTATGACACACCCTAATATTGCAGGAGAACAAGGCGTTGAAGCCGGCGTGGTCCAAAGTGTGCCTGACCGTCGGCTTCTTATATTTCATAATAATCCTGTCGTTAAAAAATATATTCCGAACACCTAGGAAGCTCCCTTTTCCCGAAAAGATAAAAAGTGAGTGGACAAGATGCCACTCCCGCACAATACCACAGAAGCCCCAGGGCTGTTCGGAAGAACAGCCTCAAGGCTCTGTGGATGAACAACCCCAGGGATGTTTGGAACAGCTGCCCCGTTGTTTGCCCGTATGGAAACGCATCCGTGGCCTGTTGTGGGGCACTGACACTGACAGCGAAACTGTCAGTGTCAGTGCCTGTCCCATTGCCTATGTGCAGTGGGACCCTCAGATGAAGGGAAAGAAGATCTGGGAGGACTATTTCTCCGAAACCTATATGGTCCGTGAAGACTACTACTCGGAGCAGCCCCCGCTGTCCATAAAAGTATTTAAAACAACCTTAAATTACACGTGCCTAGCGAAGTACGAGGTAGAAATGCTAATGAAACTTCAAAGAGTCATTGGTGTTCCTCGTATTGTAGCGATCTGCGAAAACCCCCCTTCCATAATAAATGAATACTCTTTTGAGATTACCCTCAATGAGTGGCTCCAGGTGAGTCCCATACAGAAAAGGAACACAACTCTCTTGAAAATATTTCAGCACTTGCTGTCAATAGTAAACGAAATCCATAAAAATAAGATCGTCCACAATTACTTAACTGGCAACAACGTAACCATACGCCATATCGGGAACACCATTGAGCTTGGGGTTCGAAACTTTTGTTTGGCTACACATTTTGAAAAAAACGCCAAGCACCCCGGCAAAAGAAGGGACGCTCGGTGCTACCATGCCAACTGGTCGGCTGCCGAACTATACCGAAAACATGAAGTTTGGTGGGTAGCAACCGAGCTCTTCCACGAGGGAAAGGCAACCCCAGCTTCTGATGTACATGCCCTCTGTGTCTTACTGAGTGACATGTCCAACCACATGCGGAAAATGCCGCATGGCTTGGATGCTATAATTGAGCAGGGCACTAGCAGGGATCCCGCCCAAAGACCTACTATCGGGGAACTGGATAAGAAAATCTCTCATATATTAAGATGATGATTAATGACATTTTTTTTAACTTTTACTTACTTTAAACTTTGTTATTATTACTAATATCTTTATTAATACTATCCTCCATATAGTCTTTTGTATAATCTTTAAAAGAAAAATTAGATTGGACACTGCAACTGACCTCAGGTGTTTAATAACTGGACACTGTACAGTGAAATCCATGATACACTAACGCATGCTTAACCTTTTGTCCAAATCTCAAAAACTTGTTATCGTTTTTTGGCGTTTTGATTAATGACGTCATTAATACAATGGTTATTTAAAACAGTAATGCGTCTAGTGAGGCAGCATTATCTTAGTGCTAAGGTGCAGGCACTGATTTGCTTCCTCTCGCTTTCAGGTACCGCCGATGGCTACCCTCGTGGTGAACAGGGAAGCAACCTTGTGTAAGTCTTCCTCTGCCAGTACACAGCCTCTTCACCATCAAGACTCCTGTTGTGCCTCCTCGTGGCAACACACGATAACTGGGTGCCTCTTGAGCTCAGGCTAGACCAGTAGGGGATCTCGGAGTAGCAGTGGGCCCGAGGCGCCTCCCAACCACTGTCTCACTAGTCCAAGAGCTACCAGACAGCCCCCCCCCCCCCCCCGTCTATTTAACTGCTGCTATGATTTTTGGTTAGTTCGTACCAATATCTTCCAAAAACCATATGATATACATGCGATATCTGGGTACCCGATAATGGGAAGCAAAGATGGCCACCATGCAGCGTCAGTGAAATTTAAGAAAAAATTTAACTTTTGATCCAGTTGGCCTACAAACATCTTTATGGGATCAATATCCACTAATTTGGGGATGAGAAATTCTCTGGTGACATTAGTTTTGTATTTTGTTGGCATCCCCATGCCCAAACGCCCAAATTAGTAATAAAGAAGACTAAAAATAAAGCATTTTAAAAACTCAAACATCCATGTTGTTTCACACTTCCGACACAGTCATTTCACCTTGTAGGAATTAAAAACGCAATTAAACATTAAATTTTGTAAAATTCATGCAGGATACTGCAGTGGGAGAGGGTAAACAAAGTGAAAGATTTCAGAAAAATACTGCTAGGAATGATGACGAAACTAAATTAGGCAGGCAGTTAAAACCTAAACGCGACAAAGAGAGGATTCAGATCACGACTAACTTAAATGTCTACTATGCAAACAGTAGAAGTATGAGAAACAAAATGGATGATATTAGGGCCTTGGTATGTACCGAAAAAATCGATATAATAGCATTCACTGAAACATGGATCAACCTAGACTCACGTGAGTTACCGGTCGAATACCAAATTGCGGGTTACAAATTGTTCCATGCCGATAGGTGTAATAGGAAAGGAGGCGGAGTAGTAATCTATGTCAGGGATAATCTGAAGTGTGAAATAAATAAGGACATAAAAACTGAAATGAATACAGAAACAATTTGAATAGAATTAATCGAAGGTAGGGAAAAATTATTCATAGGGGTAATATATACAGTAGACCTCCTAATCTTGATAGAGTTATGAGCGACTTCTTTGGGACGAAATGTGCAGGGCATCCAGACATAGCAAAGTCTGTATAGTAGGTGACTTTAACTTCAGCCAAATAGATTGGATCGACCTTACAGGTAACTCAGAATCAGAGGATTTTCTTGAAACAGTTCAGGACTGTTTCCTAAGTCAACATATAGCCAAACCCACCCGAGGTAATAATATACTCGATTTAGTTCTGTCAAACAATAAAACACCTCATTAGTAATGTCGAGGGAGGGAACGAGTTTGCAAACAGCGATCACAAAGAAGTACAATTCAAATTAGAATTTAATGGCAGTCGCAAGAAAAATTTCATTAAAGTCCCAGATTTCAGAAGGGCAAACTTTGATAGGTTGAAAAGGCAGCTGAGAGAAGAGGCATTTTTTTATTTTTTTTTATTATTGGGCACACCCCTACATCCTTGTGTAAGGTGAAGCGCAGAAGCGTTTACAACGCCCAACAGGGAAGCATGCTAAGTTCATGCTTGCCTTTATGTCTCACGAGTTAAGGGCGTAGAAGCCTGAAGAGTCAAGGGCGTAGAAGCCTGAAGAGTCAGTGATTTATGTCATGAAGTTATTGGAAGCATCACGTTTGGGGTTGAATTACATGACCTCACGTGAGGTGACCCCACACAATGTACCCACAGAGGGCGACCTCACTTAACCTGGAGACCTGACAACGATAACCTCACAAGATCTGAGGTTGACGAGTTCCACAACAATTTAAATAACGAGTTACTTAATGCACAGAGGCAGAACATACCGTACAAAAAAAAAACAGGTCAAAACCCGGATCAAACAACAATGACCCCAAATGGATAAATAATTATTTAAAGAATATTATTGGACAAAGGAAGGCTATAGGTAGGAGAATAAATCGTGGTGAAGTTTACTTCCGAGATTATTTTAAGGTATTGGCTAGTAAGGTTAAGACCGAGATAAGAAAAGCAAAGAGGAATATTGAACTGAGGGTAGCAAGGGAGACGACGTCAAACCCCAAGGGATTCTTTCAAATGTATCCAACTAAAACACGAGAAAAGATTGGACCAATACAGTCAGATACCGATGGAGAAATGAGCAATAATCTGAATAAATATTTTTCAACAATTTTCACCACCGAAAATTTAAACATGATACCCGAGGCACCGACTCTATACAGAGATAGTGAAGAAAATAGATTAACCGCGATAGTAGTGACTAGTAACGATGTTAGTAAGCAAATAGACAAACTAAAGCCTAATAAGTCATCAGGTCCCGATGAGATATTTGCCAGAGTATTAAAGGAATGTAAGGAAGAGCTTTATATGCCCTTAGCAAAGTTGTTTAACATGTCTTAAAAACGGGAGTAGTACCAGAATCCAGGAGGATAGCGAATGTAATACCAATTTTCAAGAAGGGGGATAGATCACTATCCTCTAACTACCGCCCAATCAGTTTAACATAAACTGTAGGCAAATTACTGGAAGCAATCATTTCAAACTCTATTCGAAGTCACTTGAGAAGCACAAGTTGATCAATGATTCCCAACGTGGCTTCATAAGGCAAGGCTCAGTACTTGGACCATTATTATTTATTATATACATGAACGACATAGATATGGGCGGAGACAGCAAGATAAGTAAATTTGCCGATGACACTAAAATAGGGCGTGTAATTAAATCTGACGAGGACTCCGCAAAACAACAGGAAGATCTAAAAAAATATCTCGAATGGTTTTGAAAATTGGCAGATGAAATTCAATGTGGACAAATGTAAAGTACTCAGTTTAGATGTAAACAGAGAAACCAGATACTAGATGAACTCTGGAAAGTTTCAAAAGGAAGCTAGATAGATTCATGGATGATAGAGAGTGGTAGTAACTCTCGACAGGAGCTGCCATGCACAGGCCAACCGGCCTATTGCAGACTCCTTATTTTCTTATGTTCTTATGTTATAGAGAAATCCGACTGAGAAAAAGATTTAGGAGAAATGATAAGAAGGAATCTTAAGCCAAGTAAACAATGTGTATTTGCCCGAAACAAGGCTAATAAAGTACTTGGGTTCATACAAAGGAGTGTTAGTTACAAGACTAGCGAGGTCATCCTAAGACTATACATTGCGCTTGTGAGACCTCACTTGGATTACGCAGTTCAATTCTGGTCACCGTATTACAGAATGGATATAGACTCCTTAGAAATAATTCAGAGGAGAATGAGAAGACTAATCCCGGGCATTAGGAACCTTGAGTACAGAGACAGGTTAAAGTATCTTAATTTGCACTCCCTCGAGAGACGTAGAGTGAGGGGCGACATGATAGAGGTGTATAAATGGAAGTCAGGGCTAAACAAAGGGGACATTACAAATGTACTCAAACTATCCAACCAGGAGCGAACTCGTAACAATGGTTTTAAATTAGACAAATTTAGATTTAGTCGCGAAATAGGTAAACATCGGTTTGGAAATAGAGTAGTGGATGAATGGAACAAGTTACCAAATATCATCATTAACTCGATTACGCTGGATAGCTTCAAACATAGGTTGGATGGATATATGAACGATAGTGGTTGGGTGTAAATGGGACTGCCCAAAGCAGTATGGGCCAATAGGCCCGCTGCAGTTTCCTCCATTCTTATGCTCTTAATGCAAACAAATCCCTTTTAGAATCTATCTTTTGTTTATAGAGGATCTTGTCGTCAATGGCCGTAAGGGGATCGGTAACCACAGCGAGGCCATAAACTCCTCTTTCCCTTACACGTCGATGTATTTACTCTCGGGAATCCAATCAGCAACAATAATGGATTCGAATACCTTTAAGGCACCCTCCCTCCTCTTCCCCCCTCCTTGTCCTCCTCTCCTTGTCCTCCTCCTCTCCCCCCTCCTCCTCCTCCTTGTCCTCCCCTCTTCTTCAACAAGCTGTAAATACCGGGTTTTATTGTTTATTTTTACCGTGTGAACTCAAAAACACCCAAATTTACCATGAAGGGACCCTCAGAGAACACCAGGGACCCCCAGAGACCACCAAGGACCCCATAGAAACCAGTAAAACCCCGCAAAGGCCTACAGAGACCTAAAGAGATCCACAGAAATCCGCAAATACAGAGTCAAAAACCGCAAAAAGGAGATGACCTGGCGGGGTGGGGTGGGGTGGTCTGCAGGAGTCGGACATCTGGTACCTTATAAAACGCTCACGGGGTTTACCGAGCGGTTTGGACCAGCTTAACCCACACTAATCCACCAGATGAGGGATTGGGCTAAATCTCTGTTGGTTTTTGTGATTGGATCGTCATGATTAGCAACCAGGTAGATTTTGGTGGAGGGAGGGAGGGAAGGAGGGGGGATCCTTGGTGGGAGGATAAGAAGAGGCGAAGGAGGATGGGAAGAAAAGAGAGCAAGAAGAAGGGAAGATAGAGGTTGGAGGTAGGCAATATATAGGTTGGATGGATATATGAGCAATAGGGGTTGGGTGTAAATGGGACTGTCTTGTGTTCTTAAAGAGGTTTACTTACGGGGAGAGAGGAAGGAGTACTAGTGAGGAGAGGTGGAATGGGGAGAAAGGGGAGAGAAAGAGAAAGTGAAAAGGGAAAATGTAATAGTTTGCTTGATTTTTCTATTGAAGAGTGTGTGTGTGTGTGTGTGTGTGTGTGTTTTCACCGAACAAAAATAATTGAACCCGCCACAATGAGACACTCACAACCAGGAACAAATACCTTGACGCGCCTCTCCTCCAGGTAACCATATATAACAATTAAAACTCAATCTATAAGACTTTAAAAAAAATATATAAGAAAAGATCTTGCCACGCAGCCACCCATTCTTCTTCCTGACGCCTTAGCCATTCAGAAGGTCGATCTATATCACGACACACAACCATCTCCAGGTTGGTTGTGTTAAATGGCCAGCCACTCAGGGTCTAACAGGAGAAAATGGCCAGAGAAATAAAAGACAACAGAGGGAGAAGAGAAGCAGCAGAGGCACAGTGACAAAGCATGATAAATGTACTCTATTTCCCAAACACATATTATGAGGGGCTCTATTTTGGCCTCACCCCCCCCCCCCCTTTACTCCCTCCTCCCCAGGCCTCCATCACCCCCCTTCCCTCCTCCCCAGGCCTCCCTCACCCCCCTTCCCTCCTCCGCTCCCTCGGTCACCATCGAAACGGGGGTATTTAAAGAGAACATTGTCATGTCAAACACTCTTTGTCCACTATTCTTTGCAGGGCAAAAATGTTATGGGTTCCTGGCTGGCTGGAGGCACAGTACAGTGTATTAATCACGCTGACGGAGTGACATTGTGACTACGACAACTACAGTAGCCGGAGCTCCCTCAAGATCTTCATTGTCAAGGTCGGATTTATTTTCCCATATTTCCCTTCCCAGACGATAATGTATGTGACGTGTTGTGAAGACCAAGGCACTCTGTCCGCTGGTACACACACATATATATAAACACACACACATATCGCTCACTTTACAGGAGTATGAGTTTACCAAGAGTTACTGTTATTGACAATACAACACTGATTACTGAAATAATTTATACTTCCCAAAACATGAATTTACTTAGAAAAGAACATCCAGTTTTAAGTAGTTAACATTACACATCTCGTTGCAGATATCATGTAGCTTTCAGTGTCGGAGATAAGTAAACAAAAATGTCTTGTCTCCCGGACATTATGATAGTGACATTATATGGACATTAGCATCCTACTGTTGGTAAAGCAGAGATACGTGTAGGCAATCTTATCTTATCTATTTTAGACAAAAAAAAGTTAAGCGAATGAGGTGGTAGTGGTGGAGGAGCAAGTGGTGGTGATGGAGGGGCGGAGGAGCAAGTGGTAGTGGTGGTGGATGAGGGGTGGCAGAAGGAGGGAGGGAGGGAGGGAGAACACAGTGTTCACCAGCACCACTGGACGACGGCACACACACACACACAACTTCCATCTTTTCTTTGGTGGAACAAGAGAACGGGGCGGACGGGGTCTGCGTCTCACTGACTTTCATCCGTTTTCTCATTTGTTGGAGAATTTTGTGTCCTTCTTCACCACCTAACACATCTCTCACTGTGAATTCGGAACACTATGCGTATATAACCTTTCACTAAACTATTGTAATATATATATATATATATATCTTTGTTGTAATTAATCCTTCCGGTGATCACACAGACCTGGTAGTGACCGAAAGTTGTAGGAATGTGGTCATGTGTCATTATCTTGTACGCACACGGCGGAAACAGAATGGCAGGCAAGTTAGCAAGCAGCTTACATTTTCATGGCGGCTATGAAATCAGACACCATGTCTAAAACGCCCACTGTCTATGCCTTCCCTGGCTGCTGGGGTTAGTACGACGCCGTAAAGTGTCTCCGGCAGTGTTCGACACACATATTCCACAGCAACGAACGCCATAAAATCCAGTGAAAATTAATTAATCTACCCCATTTTGTTACCCCTGAAGAAAGGCCGTAATAGACTCATTCCAGGTTTGGTTCATTCATCAGCGAGCCGTTTCGCGGGTGACACTGAGCCCCCGGCTGGAACAAAGGAGAAGGCGGGAAAAAGGCGTGGGCCCTCCTACCGGCGCTTTTGTGCGAGCATGAAAGAAGGCCACCACTGTGTTCACACCCGCGTCCGCAAGCAGGAAAACCTCCCCGACTACCTAAATATCTCGCATCATCACAAATAAAATCCTACACTCTCAACTCTTTTTCCAAGACGGTAATATTGTTTATCGTCGACGGGAGACGCAAGACGAACCCAGAAAACGAACACAAGAGAGAGAACAAATGCCAACGAAGCCGAGGCCCTCTCAGGTGACGCAGGGATGCGGACTCGGGGTAGCCTCACGGTAGCGACTTGGCTTCTGGGGTCCACACTTTAAGTAAATTAGTGCAGACAAGAAGAAAGGGCGCAGGTTGGCGAGGTGGGCCGCCCGCCGGGACCCAGAACACTGCGCGCTGGGGGGTACTCAACTTCAGCCCGAGACTCTGACCAAGATTTCATGGGTATTTTATGCTTTGTTAGGAGTTCGTGGGCGGCCGCGGCCTGGCATTGAGAGGTGGTCTTAGTGGGTATATGGCGGCGGGCGGCCCGAGATGCTGCCGGGATGTGTCAATTTAGGCCACAGGAAGGTGGTTTTTTTTATTCGCCTTGTTGTTGTTGTGGTGGTGGTGGTGGTGTGTGGTGGTGGTGGTGGTGGTGGTGGTGTGTGGTGGTGGTGGTGTGTGGGGGTTGTGGAGGTAATATGTGGTGGTGGTGGTGTGTGGTGGTGGTGGTGGTGTGTGGTGGTGGTGTGTGGTGGTGGTGTGTGGTGGTGGTGGTGGTGGTGGTGTGTGGTGTGTGGTGGTTGTGGAGGTAATATGTGGTGGTGGTGGTGTGTGTTAGTTGGGTATGGTAGTGATATTGTTTTTATCGTCTAAGCAGACCTTATTGGTATTAAAGTTTTGTAAATACATATAACTGGTTTTCATGTCGGTGTGTGTGTGTGTGTGTGTGTGTGTGTGTGTGTGTGTAAGTATCCGTCACTGGTTTATGTTGAAGGATAAGCCTTTATAAAGTGACTCAAAAACAAGAGTTAGCAAGAGCTGTATCGTGTGTATAGACTATAGAGTGTAGAGAGTATGGGTGTTAGTGGCGCGCGTGTGTTACGTTTTAAAATGTATGGCGCGGGGCGGGTGGGCGTGTGGGAAGAGGTTGTTATGACGAGGGCGTGCATGGTGTTGGGGATGAAGGTCGTGAATCAATTACCTTCCCGAGACAAGGGGATGAGGCTGTAATGCTTTGTTAGTTCAACCCCCAGGGGAAAAACTGCTTCCTTACTACTATGTGGGAGGAGAGGAACCAACACCATCATCACCACCACCAACAACAACACCCCCATCATTACCAGCACCACCACCACTATCATCACCACCACCAACAACAACACCCCCATCATTACCAGCACCACCACCACTATCATCACCACCACCAACAACAACACCCCCATCATTACCAGCAGCACCACCACCACTATCATCACCACCACCAACAACAACACCCCCATCATTACCAGCACCACCACCACTATCATCACCACCACCAACAACAACACCCCCATCATTACCAGCAGCACCACCACCACTATCATCACCACCACCAACAACAACACCCCCATCATTACCAGCAGCACCACCACCACTATCATCACCACCACCAACAACAACACCCCCATCATTACCAGCACCACCACCATTATCATCACCACCACCAACAACAACACCCCCATCATTACCAGCACCACCACCACTATCATCACCAATACCATCACCACCACCACCACCTGTACTACAACCACTACCACCAAGCGAGAGGTTCACGTTATAATTGAGTGAACACCTTCACCTGTGGGAGAGGAGTGGGTGTAGGGGGTGGGGGGTTGGGGGTAGAGGGTAAGGGAGGGGGAGGCGGTTGGGGTGCCTCCTCAGCATTATAATCAGCAGCGGGGGCCAGCCAGTTTGATCGTATCACCTCACCACTATCAACGCCGCCGTCCACGCCATCATCTGGAGCTCCTACGGTGTGTCAGGCGTTGATTGCCCTGACGACCGACCGCTTGGGAGAGAGAGAGAGAGAGAGAGAGAGAGAGAGAGAGAGAGAGAGAGTCAGCAATTCTCTCAACGTCAGCACGAGAGTCAGCAATTCTCTCAACGTCAGCACGAGTCAGCAATTCTCTCAACGTCAGCACGAGAGTCAGCACGTGGGTGTTGTCTATAGTCTCACACTATGTACATACTCCCACACCTTCCTCTCTCACTCTGTTCTGCCTTTTTATTACACTCCGCGGGAAGGATACAGCAGTCGTTCCCGTCTCTGTCCGTGTATGTCAACTCCGTCTGTCTGTGTGGGAGTGTCACCTCATTCTGTCTGTTTGTACGTCGTCCCTGTTTGTCTGTCTATGTCTTTCCCCGCTCTACAGACAGCACTACGCCGGCCAGGTTATCCACACTACCATTATGTTTCACTGACCTACAAAATTAAACTATGCCCGCCTACCCCCCCCCCCCCCCCCCCCGGCCTCATATTCCCATTCCCAAACCTCCATACAGAGTGACATCCTTAACCTGCTTCCTTCTAACGACCATTCCAACAACTGGACTCTCCCCAGGATTCCCATTCCAGTTATCAACACACCAATCTGGCCCTTGACAACCATTCCAACCACCTCAGCCCCTTAAATTCCCATTCCTGTTGCCGAGTCTCCAGACACTAGTAATATCTCTCACCTACCCTCTTGAAAACAACCATTCCAACCACTTCCTCGCCTTAGATTCCCATTCCTGTTCCTAACCCCCTCATGCCTGACTCTTGACAACCATTCCAAACATCTGTTCTCCCTTAGATTCCCATTCCTGTTCCCAACATTCCATCCGACAGCAATATCTATCACCTCCTCTCCTACAGCCAACTATTTCCACCACCTGCTGCCCCCCCCCCCCCTCCCCTGAGACAACCATTCCTATTAAATTCCCACTCTAGATGGCACCCATTCCCATTCGTGGAGCTCCCTCAGCGGCACACTTCCTGCTTGGCACCCACCAGCCTGGCGACCCTTAGTGCCACATGAGGTTAACCACAGTTTTTTCGGGTGTCGACTTTGGACCCCCGAGTTTCCTTAATGGCGTCACGGTGTCTCGCTCCTCCTGCCTCCTTACTGGCATTATTTATTTAACAGAAGATTTATTCATTTATTAGTCCTAATCTAATCTAACCTAACCTGACCTGACCTGACCTGACCTTCCATCATTGAATATCGATAAATTTAAGACAATTTTAACGATTTTTTGATAAGGACGATTATTCATCTCCAACACACATCATGTATAATAGTAATAAATAATAATAATAATAAATGAACAATAAATAAATAACAAAAAATAACACACCATTAGCAATAAAAAAAAATAAAAAATAAATACAAAAATACGTTACCAATACTTTTTGAAGAGTGAAGTTCTGACGTCACTATCCCGAGTAGGTAAAATATGTTCCCAAAATATTTGTATGTAGACTTGTAATCCCTCTTCCATCTCTTCCTCCCTCTCTTCTCCCCCCTCCCCTCCTCCCTCCTCCCCAGAATAGCCACAAATCCCAAAACAAAGGACCCTCCCTCTCCCCTGTTTCTCTTACCCCTCCATCTCTCTCACCTATCCCTTCCTCCTACGTCTTACTGTGTTTTTTTTCTTCTGTCTATCATTCCTTCTTCCTCCTCCTCCTTCTCCTTCCCCCCTCTTCTCTTCTACAGTATATATAATACCAGTCACTCTCCCCCTCCCTATATATAGCTATAACCCCCCCCCCCTATATCTCCAACCACCACTTCGTCCCCACTCAAAAATTACAACCCTCTCCTCCTCTACTACCCCAACACACAACCCCCCATCTTCCATGACTACAACCCACCCTACAACCTCCACCTACCCACAACCCACCTCACCACAACCCATCCCCCTACTTAACCCACCCCACCCCCTCCACCTACCCACAACCCACCCTCACCCCCAACAATTAAAAGCGGTCAACCAGCACAGAATAATGGACAAGTCTAGACAGACCTGACAAACTCGGAAACAAATCCGGGAAAATGCTTAGACAAAAATCCCCACCCCCCTCCCCCTCCCCCTTCAGGACAATAAGAACAACAGTTACACCTTAAGGGGATTAACTACATTCTTAGGATTTAGTGGGGGATTATAACTACCTTGCGGATTATCCAAATGAACTCCTATAAAATAACTAGACAAGCTATAGTACTGGTTATAGGCTCAAATAGGCTCTCTACCTCAACCCTAATAGGTTTCACCCCTAATAGACCTCAACCTAACCTAACCTAAGCTAACCTAACCTAACCATGTCATTTGGATTGGGGTCCATTTAGACTGAGCTCTATTAAGATACGTTTCTTGACCATATGGTTAGGTTAGGTTAGGGCCTATTAGGACTGGGCCCCATATAACCATTCTTCATTAACTAAAGGTGGGTGTGAGGGTGGCAATGGCAGGGACGGATAATGAATGATGGGAAGGTGAAGAAAGAATGAATACACGACGAGATGAATAACGTCAGGACGAATGAAAGAATGAATGAAAAAGGTGAATCATGTGGGAAAGTAAACACCCCCCCCCCCACACACACACACACCACCATCCACATCCACACACCTCACACACTCCCACACACCCCACCTCACCAAACACACTCTCCCACACACCCCCACCTCACCAAACACACTCCCATACACCCCACCTCACCAAACACACTCTCTCACACACCCCACCTCACCAAACACACTCTCCCACACACCCCACCTCACCAAACACACTCTCCCTCACACCCCACCTCACCAAACACACTCTCCCACACACCCCACCCTACCAAACACTCTCCGACACACCCCACCTCACCAAACACACTCCCATACACCCCACCTCACCAAACACACTCTCCCACACACCCCACCTCACCAAACACACTCTCCCACACACCCCACCCTACCAAACACTCTCCGACACACCCCACCTCACCAAACACACTCCCATACACCCCACCTCACCAAACACACTCTCCCACACACCCCACCTCACCAAACACACTCTCCCACACACCCCAACCCTACCAAACACACTCTCCCACACACCCCCACCTTACCAAACACACTCTCCCACACACCCCCACCTCACCAAACACACTCTCCCACGCACCCCCACCTCACCAAACACACTCTCCCACACACCCCCACCTCACCAAACACACTCTCCCACGCACCCCCACCCTACCAAACACACTCTCCCACACACCCCACCTCACCAAACACACTCTCCCACGCACCCCGCCTCGAGGATAGTGGGTATTTAAGCCTATCATCAAAGGGAAGAACGAGGTTGAGAGTGGCAGCAGGAGGGAGGGGAAGGTGGTCGCCTAGTCCCTCCTGCAGAAGACACACTCACACACACAGGACCTGGGGATTCAGTCCATCAGCCCGTGTGTTTGTGTACCTCCTCCCGCCCAGAGAATTGTGCCCCCATCCATTGTCTGTCCTAACAAGCGCTTCCTGCCTTTTGTTTCGGCAAAATAACCGCAAATAATGGCCCAGCTACTGTAAAGAGACGCCACTACAAATGAAACTTAAACGGCTTGGGGCAGCAGCAGACGCCTTGACGTGGGTGTTGTATTAATGGCGCTTCTTGACGTGGGCGAAGAGAGAGAGAGAGAGAGAGAGAGAGAGACTGTATTTTATAAACTATTGTCTTTCATTTACATTCTTTTACTTCAAGGAATAAATCATCTTACCTTTATCACCTTCGTCATCACACCATCTTACCTGTCCCAAAAAGAGAGTAAAAAAAAAAGACTTAATTCTAATCTTAAAAAAAAAAAAATTCTTAAATAACAAAGCATCAACTCTTCCCTCCCCCTTTCCCTCCCCTCCCTTCCCCCACCCCCTTCCCCCACCCCCTCCCCCCCTACCCCTCTTCCCCCTCACCAAAAAAAAAAAAATATATATACCGTGGTCTTCTTCAGCACCTCAGGGCGTTGTTGCCGTCACGAGGTCACCAGGAAGCTAAAAACGACTCTCACATAACTAAACATTCATTAAACATTAACAAACATTCATTGGATGTTTATTAATGTTATCTATTAGTCTATGGGTAGAGAGAGAGAGAGAGAGAGAGAGATCCCTAGGTGTCCATTAGGAAGTAAAGACACCTGGACTGAGGGAATGGACTTCTGGTCTCTCTCTCTCTCTCTCTCTCTCTCTCTCTCTCTCAACAAAGTGAGCGAATGAATGAATGAATGAACGATTGAATGTATGAGTAATTGAAAATATGAGTGAGTGAGTGAGTGACAAGATGAGTTTGAGTGAGGTAGCGTGTGTGTGTAGAATCATCAGGTGAAATAAGGTGGGGTGTCTAATTTTCAGGTGAGTTTTTTCTTGTGGGGGAGGAGATAGGAGGGGGCGGGGAGGAGATAGGAGGGGGCGGGGAGGAGATAGGAGGGAGCGGGGAAGAGATAGGAGGGAGCGGGGAAGAGAGAGGAGGGAGCGGGGAGGGAAGAAGATGGGGTGATGAGGGAAGAGGAGAAGAGGGGGGAGGGGAGAGGAGAGGAGAAAGGGAGGAGGGGGAGGGGAGAGGAGAGGAGAAAGGGAGGAGGGTGCGGGGAGAGGAGGTTGCGGGGAGAGGAGGAGAAGCGAGGAGTTAACAACATTACCGTGACACCACCAGCAACACTCACACGACACTGGGTCAGGACAGTAAACACGCGGTGGTCTGCATAGTAATGGTAGGTAGTGACAGTAAGAGCCCCTCAGTGCTGCCTTAGTGGTGCCGCTGTCACTATTACCACTCACCATACCAAGACCCAGAGCACACCATGATTCAGACCACACCATGACTCGCACCTAACCACGACCCATACCACACCATGCCAACCCACATCACACAGGGTAGAGAGAAACATAGTTGACAGTCGTGCTGAAGGCCATGATAGTAGTGGTGGTGGTGGGTGGGGACCATGGTCACAGGTCCTAGGTGGTGCGGTGTGGGCGTGGTGAGAGTAGTGGTCTAGGTTGCGGTCGTGGGAGAGAGGAAGATGGTGTAGCGCAGGACGCCGCAAGCGGTGGCCAGGTTGCCGCACCAAACCATCAGAACTCATTTACCCCACACGGCCTTTCATTGCCTGAGCCGCGAGGTCCCGCCCTGACAACCCCTACCACCCGATATTAATGGCTCCCTTGACAGATCATACTACCATTTCCGGCTATATTACTCCACGTAAAAACATAATATACCCTCCCTCTACTGCCTAGGACCACGGATATGTTTCACCTGCTATGGGAAACAGAGGGAACTATTATGTTTGTTGGAGGTGTGAGGTGATGGCAACAGGCGGTGGGAACAAGTGGTGGCCGCCTGCTAGTTACCTCAGTCACAGACGACGTTCTCAGCCTCCTCCCACCAGCCTCCTCACCACCTCGTTACCTCAAGAAGACGGCGGCGGAAGCCAAACCCATTGACAAATTATAGAAACCTACATGTGACAGAACACAGAAGGAGGAGGAGGAAGAGGGAGAGGAGGGGGAGGGGGAGAAGGACCATAATGAGGAATGGGAGGGGGAGCAGGGGGACAGGGTGATAAAGTAAGGGGGAAGAAGGGGGGAGGAAGAGGTAATGTTGGGTCGTGAGAACTCTTGTATCTTACCCAAGAGTGAAGATAATAAATAAATTGACCATACGACTAAAAGGTGTATAACATACTTGTAATATCTCTCTCTCTCTCTCTCTCTCTCTCTCTCTCTCTCTCTCTCTCTCTCTCTGTACCCCTTCCATCCTACCAAAAATAAGGTGTAACAAGGGAGAGAGAAAGAGAAAAGGGAGGGAGGGAGAGAGGACCATTTTTGTGTCGACGGGGACCAATTACAGCAGAGGCGACACTCCCACCCTCTAAAATGAATTCATCGCGTGACACTTGAGCTTGTGTGTGCCAGCCTTATATCTCTGGAATTAGAGCGTTTGTCCTCTTTAAAATTCTAAGTCAGTGGAGAACCAGGAAATTGACCCTGCACTTACTGAAGACGAGGTGGGGGCAATCACAAACAAGGGGGGGGGGAGGGGATAGGGGGAGGGGATGGGATAGGGGAGGGGTAGGAGGGGGGGGGTAGGATTTTTGACAGGTTGTGGAGTAGACGATTAAGTGTGTTATTTTGGACGAGTATTTTGCTGAAATCATTCGCCTACTTTATATACGAGAGAGAGAGAGAGAGAGAGAGAGAGAGAGAGAGAGAGAGAGAGAGAGAGAGAGAGAGAGAGAGAGAGTTTTCGAGCTACTTTGCACACACACACATACACACACTAACGCACACACATCAGAACCAAGAACCTAATTGAATCTATTCAACTCTTTCATATTTCTAACCTAACCTAACCCGACGATTTTACTCAGCATATAGAGACCCTGTACCCGAGGGCTTAATAAACTATGTCCACAAGAGTCCGTAAATTGGCGATAAATCGAGAATTGTCTCAAATGTTCCCTCCTCCTCTCCCACCCCCTCAACGAAGTACAGACAGGGCAGATATAACGATACAATTAATCTAAATTTCCGGATAATCAGAGTCCGGTATTGGGAGGTTTCAGTTCACCCACCCCCTCCCCTCCCACCCCCACCCGTCCCACCCCCACCCCTCCCCTTCCCCAGAGATCCCCCCCACACCACACTCTGTAATACAGTATACAAAAGTCATGACCACAATATAACACCGATATTCTGTATCTAAGTACTGTAATATTTCTCTCACTTAGCTCAGTGAGACAGTAAATGGCGGGTCTTCACGGAGCTATAGAGTAACTCCTGAGATATATAATGTTCTGTCTCAACCCTAGAGGGAGTTGGTGTTACGTGAAGAAATCTTACACACACACGGGGGGGGGGAGGGAGGGGCTGAGGGAGGGAGGAAGGGGCTGAGGGAGGCAGGGGGGAGGGGGGAGGGAGGGAGGAAGGGGGAGGGAGGGAGGCAGGGGGGAAGGAGGAAGAGAGGGAAGGGCTAAGGGAAGGAGGGACTGAGGAGGAAGGAAGGGGTTGAGGGAGGCAGCGGGGAGGGAGGCAGGGGGGAGAGAGGCAGGGGGGGAGAGAGACAGGGGGGGAGGGAGGGAGGGAGGGAGGGGCTGATGGAGGGAGAGAGGGAGGGGCTGAGGGAGGGAGGGAGGGAGGGAGGGGCTGATGGAGGAAGAGAGGGAGGGAGAGAGGGAGGGACAGAGGGAGTAGCTGTAGAAACAAAGCCTCCATGATACATTAATTACCACACACCGTCAGGTTTGGAGTGTCAACATCGCCTCATACAGAACTCATTTATAAAACCGCCAGACAACACAACTTGCTTTTCCATTCCGTCCGCCTCGATCCTCTCTCTTTTAAAACACCTGTGTGTGTGTGTGTGTGTGTATGTGTGTGTTGAGGGGATATATTGTGCGTGTGTGGCGTAAGTGCGTAGCAGGGGGGGTACGTGTCAGGAGAGAGTACGTGTCAGGGGGAGAGTACGTGTCAGGGGGAGAGTACGTGTCAGGAGAGAGTACAAGTCAAGGGGAGTGGGGGTGGGGGGATGTTTTTAACCCTTTTCCTATGTCTGCAATTTACGCCGTTCAATTTAAATATCAATGTCCGTCTCTCTTACACCTTAAATGGAAATTGATCTAGAGTCTGTACATCAACTGAGGCAAGAGAGTGCTATACCGGGGACGTCAGTTGGGTCCCTTTTTATCACCTCAAAAACACTGACACGATAACGCGGTTTATTTCTCAATATAAAATACGGATTACCTGAATATTCCTCCCACCCCCTCCCCCAAGCTTGTTTCACCTGGATTAATTACCCTAACCTAACCCCCCCTCTCAGGTAATATTGTAATTAATCTTCAGGTAAAAATAATAAACTTAAGGTCCAATCCTCAGGTGATGCAAAAATACTACATTCATAAACAACAACAAAGGAAATAAATTTAATCATAATACAACTAAAACAAAAGTAACAAAAACAAACAAAAAAGTATAGGTAGGTCATATACGCTCGACTCCAGCCCGCAACCTCCACTTCCCTAATTAAGGTCAGGTACACCTACTCAGCTGGGTCGACATAGGGTACCCAGAGAGCGAACCAAGGACCCTTTTAAACAGGAAGCGAGAGGTGTGTCCATTCTGCCAACGAGGCGAATGGAAAGAAAGAAGTAATAAGAAAGCGATGATAATTAAAAAGAGCAATAAAGATGATAGAAGAAAAGAAAAGAAAAGAGAGAGAGAGAGAGAGAGAGAGAGAGAGAGAGAGAGAGAGAGAGAGAGAGAGAGAGAGAGAGAGAGTGCGTCTGTGTGTGTGTGTAAATAAACCCAGTTTAAAGGTACCACATCCCCATAACTTCCTGTACACTTAACCTCACCTCGTCAAACCCACAGTAATCCACGCCAAAGGGATTACAGTATCGGCCGACTAATTAAATCCCGGTGTAGTGGGCATCACGTCGGCCGGCCGGAACAGGGTAGGCGAGGCAGCAACAGATGATAGGTCAGGTTAGGTTAGGTTAGGTTAGTGTAATATGGCCATGTAAGCTCTCGGTATTAGGTTGGTTTGTATGTATACCTTTTTGGGCTCTTCTCTAAGCCTGTGATGTCGGGTTGTCGGGATATGATGTCTTATCTACCAGCCTGATTGTGTCTTTCACCCCGACGGTCTTCATGCTTGTGATCAGTGACGTCGAGCTATCGGGTAATGAAGGCTTTTCTGCGCCTTTCTCCCGATGGTCTTCAAGTCT